>OY856411.1:785364868-785964868 GCA_963693085.1 Alisma plantago-aquatica | reverse complement strand
TTGGAATCATCTATTATATTATATTAATTTTATATATTTAAACTTATATTTTCTATCATTAATAAATTAAATCATCAAGGATTACTCAATTAACGTGAAACTAGGAACCTAAGATAATTGGGACCCAAAAAACATAATTATTCCATTATCATTTGGTTTTGAAGTTACCTTTTATAATTTATAATACAATTATATTTTAGACTCATCATCGTCATATTTAGTACTTTATTACATCATTATCATCAACAATCATTAAATTGAGTCTTATTATCTTCACATTGCTACCAAAAAGTTTAAATATATTCTTATGCATGAATTTCCATATTTATCTTGCTTATCCTATTAAGTCCATTAGTTTAATATTATTTACATAATGCTACATTATCCATATCCATGGACATGGAAGTTAACATTTTTATTCCTATTCACTTGTTAATTACATTGTGCCTCTTAAAAAACATATTGTAGCCAAATGTGAATATTGGTTATCAAACCAAACATATTTGACATATATGACACTTAAACGTTAGCACACACTTATTATGTTAATATGAGTGTATTATGATATGTGATGCTGATTATAGAACCTCATGCTGCCAAATTTCTTATATTTGTGTTCAATCCTATATATGTTATGGTTTGGGCTTAACTCTTCCTTTTAGGTCAATTCTGAAGAACTAAATAAGCTAACCTACTAACAATGAGATTAGAGTTTCAACTGTCAAGAAGCTAGGGTTCGATATGGTAGAACACTCCACCCCTTAAAGAGGATTTTTTCCTGAAATCCAACTATCCCTACAATACTAACTTACTAATATTCACCCCTTAAAAGGTTTAACCTAATAAGACAAAAAATAACACTTAAAGGTATTGGGTTTACATGTTTGTTTTAAGAGTTGTGTCAATTAGTTGAGTTTATGTTTGAACTAGATTCTCAAACTCATGCCAAAAACATTCTAAAGTTAAGTTTTATCATGTAAAGAGATATGTTACCATTAACCTATATTATAGGGTATGGGCACCTAAATCCTCATCACATTAGGGCTTACTACTACTCATGATTCTTAAGTGCACTACACATGATTATAAATTTTCCGCTCAGAATATCATAGGCATCTAAGGAATATCCTAGGGTAAACTTATGAGTTCAAGGGTGACCATTCAAGGAAACGGTCCCACTTACGGAGATAAAATTGAAATATTCAAAAATCCAACCAACCTTACTCAATTTGAGGAATAAACCCATCTAATCTAAAAACACTAATGAGTATGCTATATTAGGTGCATTTCTTATAAGATGAATGGTATATAAGACCAAAGTATGATAGCAGAATTGATTGTAATGACTAAATTCAACTTTACAAGATAACATTAAAATCTCCCACAAGGGGCTTATATGAAATAAATAAATTCAAGATCTAAGAAGAGGGATATCCAACATATATAAGGTATATCTCCCAAAGTTAGCTCCACTAAGCCGGGTCCATGTCATCATGTCAAGTTTTCCATAATCTTTCACCTAAGTGCTTGGAAGCATACCCCACAAGAGAAGACAAGTGGAAGTTGTGAGCATGAAAAGATGGTACATGCATATTAATAGGAATTGAGCAACATTATGAAAAAAAGACAACAAAGTATAACAAGGCTTCCCCTCAAAAATAAAAGTACCATCAAAGTGGATATCAAAAGAATATGAATTTTGATAAGATGATAACCATTCGTTATAGATTCCATTAATAAAAGAAGAGTGACACAAAAGCACAAATAAAGATATAAGTGAACGTAATCCATCATCAACAATGTCAACCAGCATGAAAGTGAGATAAACATAAAACTTGTAAAATATATATTAAAAACTTATGTCTAGAACACATAACCCTAAAACTTGTTAGAGTAAAGCACATAACCAAACTCCCCAATATATAAGGTGGGCCTAATACCCAGGTATGGGGGACATAACCTCCATCCCAAATCATAAAGGACACATAACGCCATAAAACCAGAGCACTTATATATCTCTAGGGGTACTAAATCGCAAAGCATGCATGAATGTAGAGGAAAGTGAAAGTACAATCATAAAAATAGAATTAATAAAATTTGCATCACAAAAATGGATTATATGAAACACCAAAACACAAATGGGAAAATTAGGGTTCCATCATAATAAGGAACAAATTGTTTAAATTCCACAATTAGTGTTTCATTATGAAGCAAAGTACAAGCTTAGAGTCCAACATGAAATATCGATAGTTCAAGAATTGAAGGAACTCATATTCATTTAGATTAGATCCAAATAGGTCATCAAGTTGAGAATGAGATTATTCATCAAAGTACACATAAGAGGCTCAAGAGAGAGAGTAAAGAATGTAATTGCTCAATATTACTCACAGAGGAATGCAACATACATTAAGAGAGAGAGAAATTATATTAATTACACATTGATAATAATAGGGATGCAAATTACATTAAGAGGGTGAAAATTTAGATCAATTTCTCAATGTGATTAAGAAATGCAATATACATCAAATAGGAGTTAAAAAAATCACAGAAAAACCCTCATTCCAGTCAAGGTATTTGTTCACCTATTAAAACATTAAATGTGAAAAATTAATTATCATGTACATTATAAACCCAAAAATGTCTAATTTGGTCATGAATTGGTTATAGCTAGGTAGACAAAAGATTGTTCATGAATTGGTTATAGTTAGGGAAACAAAAAAAGTCTAATTCCAATAAGTAGTTATGTGTAATTTTATGACTTACAAATTAATTATTATGAATTATACAAGATAATTAATTTTTGTGACTTATTTAAACAAAATATTTCCATTATTGATATACATTCACAACCTTTACAGACATATAGTGTTATTGGGGTGAATTGATACATATATTGGGAACGAAATTCATGATTGAATTAAAATGAAATGCTAAAAAGACAAAAACACACATACATGTGTGACATACATCAAATTAAATCAAGAAAACACTAATAAAACCATTGGTAATGATACTATTCTTCCCAAGAAAAACATAATTATCAAACCATACTATAAAGCTCAATTCTTCATTCTAAGATAGTATCCAATACTAGATCACAAATTGGGGTGAAAGATAGATTGTTCATCTTCCGAGCATCAAAATAGATCTATCAAACTCAAGGAGAGGTTATAAGAATGTGAACACATCCTCCCATGTTCTCTACCATTTACATAGTTAGGGAGGAGCATTGGATTACTAAAAGAGGAAAAGCATCATACAATAGGAGATAACAACCCACTCACAAAAATAAAACAGAGATGATGAAAATAAAGCCAACATGAAAATATTGGCAAGCGAGAGAATTGTATCTTGTCATTCTCTTAATCAGAAAGAAGAGATGACATGGGGAAAAATAGAACACATATACAAAAGACTCAACCATCATAGAAAAATTGAATCCTTAAGCATCAACAAGAGGGAACAATGATAGCATGCAAACAAATTCTAAATAGAGAGAATGAGAAATCTCCAAACACATTAAGGAAGATATCTCAAAAAAAGGGAGGCAAAGCTAGAATTGGTATGCTTAGCTAGTCCAAATCCCACTAGGTCAAGTTAGGTAGAAATGAAAGAGGGGATTTAGGGAAAGCTCACCATAAGCAAAATTGGGTTGAGATGCCCAAAGAAGAACATGAGGGAAGGAAAAGACTAGTAGCACTTCTCTATGTGGTGATGATACGATGGAAATTGGATCTGATTCACAACAAATGAAGGGTCTTTAGAGGGTTTATAGTGGTTATTGGGAAGTTACCTAGACATTCTAATGAATGTGGATGGGTATGTGAAGTCAGGTGGCAATAGGGTTGATGCCTTTTTTTGGACGTTTACAAGTTCGGGAAGGAATAAAGACGAACTAGGGATAGGTAAGATCGATAGAGAGGGACGAATGTAGTTGATGAAAAATGTGGGAAATGAATGAGAGATGAAGGAGAGAGAGATAAGAAGTTGGATGATTGTAAGCGCATAGTAGCCGCATGGGATACATCCTGTATCCAAGTTAGGAGATAACCACCCAACCACTAGATCACAATCTAATGGGTAAGAAAAGATGCTACATCCATTAAAATAGGGAAATCCAAAACAATAGGGTGTCATGTACTAAAACTGTGGATATTGCATTGTGACATTGAATAGATTGGAAATATAGGGAATAAAATCCAGGAATTCATACAAGCATTAAATTTAATTAGAACCTTTTCTTTCACAATCAAATTAGGGAAGCAAACAATGTTCAATAGATACCAAAATTGGCACCTAGGCTAAACTGAGTATTTAGAATCAGAATTAAACATAGTTTTCACTTTTGGAGTCATCTTAACAATTCTTAATGTTTTAGAGTTGAACTTATATTTTCTTTCCTTGATAAAATTAAGGCATCTAGGACTATTCAATAAATGTGAAACTTGGCACCCAAGCTAATTGGGATGCAAGGAACACAAATTTTCCATTACATTTTGGTTATAAAGTTTCCTTTTATGAGATATAATAAAATTAGAGTTTAGGCTCAACACCATCATATTTATATGTTATCATATCATTACCATCAAAAATTATTAAATTGAGTCCTATTAACTTCACATTGTTACCAAAAGAGTTTCAATATATTATTATGTGTGGATTTTCATATTTTATTTATTTATCCCATTAAGTCCATTAAGTTAATATTTATTGATATAATGGTATATTATCCATATCTGTGGACATGAAAATTTACAATTTTATTTCTATGCATGTGTTAAGCACAATGTGCCTCTTATTATACATATCTTAGGCATTATGTGAATATTAGTTATCAAAAGGAAACATATGTGACATATATCACAATTCAATTTAGAGAACATATAAGTTATTATGTTAATATAATTTTATTATGATATGTGGTGCTTATTATAGAACCAAATGCCACTAAATGTGTTAGATTTAAGTTGAATCATATACATGTTAGGGTTACGATTGAGATAATCATGTTACATGCCTTAGATATTTTCATTGGGGTTACAAACAACTGTGTTAGGCTGAACTTCTCCTTGTTTGGTCAAATCTAAAGAACCAAACATGATAGCCTCTTAACAATGAGACTAGGGTTCTAGATTCAAGAAACTATATATCTATAAATTGCATCACTCCAAATCAAAGGGTCATATTGTTGATACTCTAGTCAGAATCATTGACTACCAAGTCAGTTGTTGTTTTAGGTTATTTGTTCTTCATTAAATTAGGTTAGTCTCACCTTCGAAATGGATTGTTGGTTCCTTCTTCTCAACCTATTTTTGTTCTACATGGCCTACCACTAAGAGACACATATGGTTCCATGCCTATAATTCTGTGGAAACTATTATTATAATAAAATTCATCTAGAGGCATAAACTTTGACCAAGCTCCTCCCCAATCAGTAATGCATGCTCTAAGCATGTCCATCAAAGTCTAAATAGTTGTTTCAGACTGCCCATCTATCTGAGTGTGATAAGAAATATTGAAAAGAAGTCGAGTTCATAAATCATCTTGAACCTATTTCAAAAACATAGAAGAGAATCTTTCTTTCCTATTAGAATAATGAATAGGAAACACCATGAAGACATACTATCTTCTTAATATATAGATAATCCATCTCAGAAACATTGGCAGTTATTTTATAAGTTAGAAAGTGTGCACTTCTTTGAGATGATGAACCGCTACCCATATTGTATCATACCCTTTCTTATCTTGGGAAAACTAGTAACAAAATACATAGTTATCTTCCCCCACTTCCATTCAGGAAAGTCAAGGGGTTGGAGAAGACCACCTGGCCTTTAGTGTTCATCCTTCACCTACTGACACGTAAGACATCTGGAAACAAAAGTAGCTTCATCCTTCCTCATACCTTCACCCTAGAAGGGTTTCTTCAGATCCCGATAGATCTTAGTAGATCCGAGATGAATAGTTTACTTGGTGTCATGTGCCTCGAAAATAATCTTATTCCTGAACTCATCAAAATGTATTCACAATATGCCATTTAACAAAATCTTACCATATTAACTCTTAGAGAATATAGACCAAACTCTCTCAAGTAGCTCTAATATATGTGGATACAGGAGGCTACTGTGTTGTGAGTTGTGTACCTCCAAAGTACAATTTGACTCAATCATTATATGATACAACTTCAACTTGACCTCAAAAACTTAAAGTATCCACTCTGTCAACTCATTCATCATCTTTTGTTTGTCAACCAGAATAGAATCACAACTAACGTATTCTTTTTCTACTTAGAGAATCAACCACAACATTAACCTTTCTTGAATTAAGAGTAATAGACAAAGTCATAATATTTGATCAAATCGAGCCACCGAAGCTTCCTCATATTCAGGTCCTTCTAGTTTAGGATATATTTGACGCTCTTAAGATCAGAGAAGACCTCAATCTATGTGTCATACATCTAATGCATTCATATCTTGAGTGTATAAATTATAGCAGCATGCTCAAGGTCATGCATTGCATAGTTCTCCCCGTGAACCTTTTTTGTTGAGAAGAATAAGAGATAACCCTATCATTACACATGAGAAAACAACTCAAACCATGCCTTGATGCATCACTATAAATTAAAAAGCCATGATCATCATATGGAAGAACAAGTACATGAGTAAATATCAACTTATTCTTTAGGGTTTGGAAACTATGCTCACAAGAGTCATCTAAGATAAATTTGCTACCATTTCTAGTAAAAAGGGTAAGAGGACTTTCTATGATGAATAATTCTAATATGAAACCCATGCACTAACTTGAAAAATCAAGGAAACTATAGATATATGTAGGGGTTTTAGAAACAGCTCAGTTCCTAACCTACTCCACCTTAGTTGTACCCACTGCTATGTGCCCATTAGAGTTGATGTGTCCTAGAATCATGACTTCTCTAAACTAGAAGTCATACATAGACAACTGAACAAATAATTGATGCTCATTGAGCTTACATAGAGTAATACAAAGGAATTCTTCATGGACAACATCATTGTAAAAATGGATTAGAATATGATCCATGAACATCATGATGAAAGAGTTAGGGAATTGATGGAAAATCCAATTCATAGGATTCATAAAGATAGCATGAACATTAGTAAGGCCAAAATGCATCATAAGAATTTGTAAGGCCCATATCTACTAAGGAAGTTTGCTTCTCAGTATCATAACTATTAATCTTGAACTAATGGTAGCCACTCCTCAAGTTAATCCTTTAGAAGACCTTCACACACTAGTATATTTAGGACCTATGGTGTCGCTTTTCTTAACGTCAATTTATATATAAAACTAACAATACATGCTTATAGCATCAATTGGATAAGCACAAATTTCACTACTGGTCAAGTCTTATCGATTAAGAAATAACACATGCACCAATTTTACTATAACATTGGTTTCTTTGTGAAGAATCAACGTCTTAGATAGCCTACACAATTCACTTTTTCTCAGGAAAATTTTGATATAGGACTATTGGGTCAATTGAACAAAATTTGAAGACAAAGCCCTTCCCCTGAAATAAATTTTACCTTTAAAAATACTATGTTGTCAGTTGCACTCCTTAAAACCGACGATGTAGGTCATGGCCACAACAAAAACAATTACCTCCAAATACCATGTGGTGTCCATTTTTTCAAAAATAACCAATGACAAATAGTTCCTTCCACATGTCGTGTGAAAAATATTTCCCCCCAAATTGAGTTATGTCATTGGTTTTTGGTAGAAACCAACAAAAAAAGACTTGGTGAGGTTGGAGTTCTTTATAGAGATAAGTACATATGGCATTGGTTTGTTGGTGGATAACAAATGATATATAGTGAAATATGTCGTTGATTTTACTAGAAAACCAATGAAACAAGTCATAGTAGGTTGACATTTTTTAATAGGGATAAGTACATGTGGAATTGGTTTGTTGGTGCATAAATAACGACAAAGATTGAACTATGGAATCTGATTTTCACTAGCAATCAACAGCTAAAGTCATTGTTGTCATTGTTTTGTAAAAACCAAAGAATAAGTTCCACTTAACAATACCAATGAACTTTCTTTCCGCCATTCTCTATTTCATTATGTGATCCCTAGAGAAATGGCAATCGTCGTCTTCTCCTCACCTATTGAGTCACGCTCTGTAATTTCCACTGTTGGTACTGCACTTCCGCTGTCGTTGTATAAACTTCTTCTTCATCTCCACTATTATTATCCACCATCTCTATCCCTTTTTTTCCTCCTCTGACCACCGTGTGCTCTCTTATCCACCATTGTCACCACCATGTGCTCTCTTATCCACCATCTTTTTCACTATTTGAGCCACCATTGTCATCGTCGGTGCCATTGGCGCTATAGTTGTCGCTGTCACTGAAAAAGTCACCTATGTCCACCGCTGTCATCACCACCATCGTTGCCTCTTCATCTACCACTACTGCTAGAATTTCTATTGTTGGTTTTGTGTGTTGATTCCTCCCTCTCCTTTATACTCTATGGATAAGGTATGTTTTTTTATATTTATAGTAATGGTTGTTAAATTGCTATTTTAGGGATAAACTCTTCTTATTACGTGTTGTAGAAATGACAACATACATGTATTTTGTTGACCTAAAAACACATTTAAGATTTACTCATTAGGAGTAAATCTTGGATAGTGCACATTTGGGGACTATTCTTGAAGACTTGATCTCAATTAGGATGTAGGTGTATAATGTGTATTTGATTTTCTTGATGTTTGGTCAGCATTTCCACATTTTTTCTCTAAGTACATATGTAGATGGGTATTTTTCCATCTATATTGGTGTACTTGGAGATGTTTGGGGAAATGTTGCCAAAATATTATTGAAAACTAAATACACATTATACAATTACTAGTGATATTTGGTGTTCAAGAATGGGATAAGTGGTACACATTCATTACTAAACCCTAAACCCTAATTTGTAAACCCTAAACCCTTAATGATAATCCCTAATCTATAAATCCTAATCCATAAATACATGATTCAATTCTCATTTTCCCTATGATCATAGAATGGTTCGATCATGGATGTCCATTTCAAATTGATGATATTCATAGTTTATGTCTAGTCTTTATCATCTTGTTAGATTTGTAGTGGAACATAGGGAACAACATGTAGATATGTTCTATTGCCCATATAGGAATTGCATTAACAACTTGAAAGTCGACACAATTGACAAAATCAAAAGTCATGTCATGTCATGTCAATAGGATTATACATGGATATACATAATGGTACTAGAATGGAAATATTCCTACTATGAAATCAGTAGATGTCGCTAGCAACATTTGTATTGAAGAAGAAATTGTCGACGATGTAGATGTTAACAATCTGATTCTAATAGACATGGTTGATGTGATGCAAGATAGTTATGGGGTAAATCATACTGATCCAACTTCCTTACTCATAAATGTTATGCATGATGTGGAGGGACTTTTATACTTAGGTTGTATTAAGAATATGAAGCTGAGTGTTGTGTTGGGATTGTATAATCTAAAGGATAATGATGGATGGAGCAAAAAAGCTTCATATCTGTGTTTACTTTGTTAAAAGAAATTCATCCATAAGTGAACAAGCTTCCAATTTCAACATACGAATTGAAGAAAATGTTGTGTCCAATTGGAATGGAGGATAAGAAGATACATGCATACCTGAATGACTGTGTGTTATTTCAAAAGGACTATATCAATTTGAAACATTATCCAAAATGTGGGGTATTTAAGGTACAAAACAATGACTTTGAGTAAGTAAAAATCTGGCTCTCCTGCCAAAGTGATGTGGTATCTACCAATAATACCATAGTTTCAACTCTTGTTTTCCAATGCCTTGGATACACAAAATTCATCTTGGCATGCATAGGTAAAGAAAATTGGAAATTGGATCCTATGACATGTGTTTGATTCCCCACAATAGAAGAAAATTGATTCATTGTACCCTATATTTGGTAAGAATTTAGGAATATAAGAAATTGGCTTTGTACCTATCTGATGAATCCATAAGACACATCAAGAAGAAAATATAGTACTTGGTCTATAATGATTGCCATATATCGTCTTCATCCCTTGTTGTGTATGAAAAATAAGTATGCCATGATGTCTTTGTTCATATCGGGGCAAAAACAACTTGTAAATGATATTTAATGTTTGTCTTCAACCTCTTATTGATGACTTAAAGAAACTCTTGGGAGCAGTTGAGATGACCTATGATGCTTTGCATAGAGAGACCATTCTTATGTTGTTTTGCCTTATTAATGAATTTCCAACATATGGGAATTTGTCTGGATATAGTGTAAAAGGATCAAATATATGTCCTATAGGTGTGGAGAAAATTGGTTAAATATGACTAAAACATGGTGATAAGACATTAAATCTTGGTCATTGAAGGTTTCTTCCAAAATTGAATTCTTACTGAAGGTTGGCAAAGCATTCAACATATCAATTGATGAATGGAGTGGCCCTAAATCTATACTAGGGGAGGTTGTGTTGCCAAATTATTATTGAAAACTAAATACATATTATGCACTTACTAGTGAGATTTGGTGTTCAACAAAGGGATAGGTGGTACGCATTCATTACTAAACACTAATTTGTAAACCCTAAACCTTAAACTCTAATTTGTAAACCCTAAACTCTTAACGATAATCCTTGATCTCTAAATACTAATCCATAAATACATGATTGAATATTCATTTTTTGTATGATTACAGAATGGTTCGATCATGGATGTCCATTTCAAATCGCTGCTCTCCAAAGTTTATTAATGGTTTTGATCATTTTATTAGATTTGTAGTGGAACATAGAAAGAAACCTAGATATAGGTTCTATTGTCCATGTAGGAATTGCAGTAACAACTAGAAAGTCGACACAATTGACAAAATCAAAAGGCATGTCATGTACAATAGGATTATATAGTCTATACATAATTGTACTAGAATGGAAAGATTATTTCTATGAAATTAGTAGACGTTGGTAGCAAAACTTGCATTATACAATAAATTTTCAACGATGTATATGTGAACAATCTGATTCTAATAGACATGGTTGATGTGATGCAAGATAGTTGTGGGGTAAATCTTACTGATCCAACTTCCTTACATAGAAACATTATGCACGATGTTGAGAGACTGTTATACATAGGTTGTACTAAGTTTATGAAGTTGAGTGATGTGTTGAGATTGTATACTCTAATGGAGAATGATGGTTGGAGGAAAAAAGGCTTCATGTCCTATTGTCTTTATTGAAAGGAATTCTTTAAGAAGTCAACGAGCTTCAAATTTCAACATGCGAATTGTAGAAAATGTCATGCCCAATTGGAATGGAGGATAAGAAAATGCATGCATGACCGAATGACCATGTGTTATTTCAAAAGGACTATATCAATTAGAAACATTGTACAAAACGTGGGGCATGAAGGTACAAAATGATGACTTTGACTAAGTTAAAAATTGGTTCTCCTTCCAAGGTGATATGGGATCTACCTATAATACCATGGTTTCAACATTTGTTTGCCAGTGCCTTGGATACACAAAATTCATCTTGGCATGCGTAGGCAAAGAAAAATGGTAATGGGATCCTATGACATGCGTTTGACTCCACACTATATAAGAAAATTGATTTCTTATACCCTAAATTTGGTGAAGAAGTTAGGAATCTTATACATGGGCTTTGCACCTATGTGATGAATCCATATCACATGTCAAGAAGCCAATACAGTACTTGGCCTATTATGATTGTTATATACCATCTTCCTCCCTTGTTGTGTATGAAAAATATGTATGTCATGTTGTCCTTGTTGACATTGGGGCCAAAACAACATGGAAATGATATTAATGTTTCTCTTGAACCTCTTATTGATGACTTAAAGAAACTCTGGGGAGAAGTTGTGATGACCTATTATGCTTTTCATGGAGGGACATTTCTTATGTTGTTTTGCATTATTAATGAGTTTCCAACATATGGGGATTTGTCTGAATATAGCATAAATGGATTCAATATATGTCCTATATATGTGAATAAAATTGATTAAATATGAGTAAAACATGTCAGCAAGACATTATATCTTGGTCATTGAAGGTTTCTTCCAAAAGTGAATCCTTTTTGAAGGTTGCACAAAGCATTCAATGGATTAATTGAAGAATGGTGTGGCCCTTTACATATATTAGGGGAGGTCATTTATAAAAGAATAAAATACTTTGTCAATGCATTTGGTAAGAGATCACAATGTACTATTAACACACTGAATGACAAATATTTATTCAAGAAGATGTCAATATTTTGGGATCTTCCTTATTGGAGTTCTTTGGAAATTAGGCATTGTATATATGTCATGCATGTTGAGAAACAAGTTTGTGATAGCGTCATTGGTACTTTGTTGAATATACAAGGTATGACTAAATATGGAATCAAATATAGAATGGACCTACAAGAAATGGGTATCAGGAAAGAATTAAAAATAGAAGTTAGTAGTGATAAAAAACATATTTACCTCCTAATTTTTACATATTTTCAAGACAAGAGAAGATAACTTTTTACAATTGCTTGCTTAATGTTAAGGAACAAAAAGGATACTCTTCCATCCATATCATGGTATCAATGATGAATATGAAGTTGATAGGCCTTAAATCTCATGATTGTAACACTCTAATGTAGAAAATATTGCCCTTCGATACTCGATTTATACTGCATAAGCATGTAAGGTTTGCAATCACCATCATTTGTTTCTTCTTCAACACTCTATGTAACAAAGTTAATTATCCTGAGAATATTGATATGTTTCAAAGAGAAGTGTTCATTACCCTTTTCCATCTTGAGATGTATATTCTCCTTCATTCTTTCATATCATGGTAGATTTTGTTGGATCCTGAATGGGCTCTAGAGGGAGGGTGAATAGAGCTAAATGCACTTAAACAAAATTCATTAGACCTTCAAGGTATTTCTAAGATAATATGGTTAGTATGATCTTTGAGTGCAATTAAAACATACACAGAAAGGGAGAGAGGTTGAACAAGTACAAGAACAAGCTATGTTGAGTGGTTGCAATCTCTAAACTAAGAGAAAGTAAGTCTAAATACCTAGAGAGGTCAAGCTCTAGGATTTTTTGAACATTGCATACTTATATTCCATTATAATACATACAATTAAGACCATTCTTTTTGGAGCAAGAATACCCATCCTTCCCTTTAAGAAGAAGGCAACCCACAACTACCAAAGTCCTTACCTATCCAAGACCAAGATTCTTCAACCTCACCAAGGACTTACCCACTTTGGCAATGAATATTCCGCCTTCACCGAGGACTTACCCACTCTTGCAACAAGACTTCCGCCTTGAAAAAAAATATCCAATCTTATTGGATATTCTACCTTTGATTTAACCTTTGCTAAGGAGAATCTTTCACCAAGGGACTCCTTCCATTCTTCTTCTTCTTCACTTCTCTTAGCCAAGAGAAAGAATCTTCATCTTCATGATAGACAAAGAGATTGGGAGGTGGAGGAAGGGAGAACCTCACAAGATATACATGTAGGACTAGCTCTCCTACAAATCTCCTATTCACTCTAATGGATTTAGCAAGTGATTAAGCTTAAGAGTGGAAGTAGGCTCTTAGAGGAACTCAACTATAATATAGGGACCTTTATAGTGCTTGGATAATAATGGATTGTGTTGGATCAAGGTCTCTAGAGGTGGGGGGTGAATAGATCTTCACAAATCTCACAAGAAAAATTAGACCACCAAATTATATTAAGTGCAGAAACTTAAAGCATACAACCAATTTGAAGTCCTAACTAACAAGCATAGCAAGAGTGAGATACAAGGAAGAACATACACTTGAACAAATTGGTTTAGAGTGGTTCCACACTTCAAACTAGAAGTGAGTCAGTCCACTATCTAGAGGTGGTTAGGCTCTAGGGCTTGGAAATCTTGATGCTCTTATATTCATTCATAAGGTTTACAAGACAACAACCACATTCATTCAAGGACTTAATACCTCAAGCAAGGATCTTCAACCTATCGAAGGAACTTACCCACTTGAACCATGGAGTCTTCAACCTTCAACAAGGACTTACCCACTCGATCTTTAAGTCTTTGGCCTTCAAGAAATTACGTATCCTTCTTGAACGTCCTCCTTGCCTATCTCCTTCACTCGGAGATCTGGAACACCATGCCTTCTTCAACCTTGAAGAACAACAACTCCTTCTCCTTCACTCGGAGAATATCTTCAAGCCTTTTTTTCAATAAGGAAAGGGGGGGTAGGAAGATGGAGGTGGAGAGCTTTACATGAATACAAGGGGTAGCTCTCTTACAACAGATCCTAACTCACTCATACTCATGGATTTGACTTGAAGGTAGAGAGAGAAAGAGGCTAAAAGGTGTGCATCACTCTCAACTAAGCAAAAACTAAGCAAATATGGAATGAGCAACATTGGAATGAATTCCAAGTGGTCCTATTTATAGCTGAGGGTTCCCCTTTGAGTTGGGGAACACTTCGGGTCAAAAAATAGCCTTTTTTCTCAATGCAATGGATCTATTTTCATCCAAATAAGTCACCAACAGTCACAATCACTTTTTTTGCAATTTCCGTACAGTACATTTGGTCGAGATTCAATAAAGGTAACTCGACGATTGGGTAAAAGACAAACCCAAATTTCAAACCATCGGTCGAGATTGTCTTGGGGAAACTCGACCGACCAATGAAAGTTGGATTTGGTCAGTAACTCAATCGGTCGAGTTCTGTGAGTGCACAACTCAACCGATGCACTCTTCAGAGAATTGATCCAGTGGATCGGTCAAGATTGTAACTCGACTGATTGACTTCATGTGATCAATTTTCTAAAGTGCATCAAAAGTGATTAAAACTTGGTGAAAAGTGTCCCAATCAATTTTCTCATCTTAGTTACAAGTCATATCATCAATACAAGTGATTACAAAAATTGTAGAAGGTCATTTACATGGATTTCCTAAATTGCATACTTGTATAGCTTTTGACTTGAACTGTAGCAAATTAGGGCTTGAGTAATTTGATCCTTTTCATGTACCTAACACTTGAAGTAAATCATGAATACACATATTAGATACATATGAATGGAATGGTTAAGTCATTATCAAAATATGGACAATGTATAACCACTAGGTCAACATTCTCCCCCTTTTTGACAATGACAAACCATTCCTCAAAGATATTAAAAGGATATGGAAATTATACCTTTACTTATGAATTAGGGGGATTCGAGATGTGAGCAATGTGAATTTCTCCCCCTCAATCTATGCTTACTCTAACCTGCATAGTTAGTCTATCTACACAAAGCAATTATAGCATACATGTACTATATGGTCCTTTGCAAGTCACATGCTATAACATAAAATGAACAAGAAAAGGATCTCATAAGCAATAAGAAACATTATAATAGGGAATAGCAACATGATTGAGTTTCAAGACATTGAAGTTATCTCCCCCTTTTGACATTATCAAAAAGTGAGGGGGGCAGAAGAACATATAATCAGGTCTTCTCCAAACACAATCAACCAGATAATCATACATGCAATCTCATATCATAAGTCAACCAGGGGCAAAAGAAACACACAATCTCAGTCATAATCAAAATATGGTGAATTATTCACCAACTCATAGGATATAATAGAGCAAGGAGCAAGAGTGCACATAACATATATTACAACTCATAAACCTGTTCTCATAAAAGCAGCTACAAGCAAGAATCGATGAAAAACTGAAGATAAAATAGTACATCTCAGATAATGTGCCCACATGTTTCTAATACACAATAGCCTAGAAAGATATATATGTTCAACAAACTAGACTAAAAACTAAGAAACAACTAGACATCTAGACTATCTATGTCCACAACATCATCATCATCATCATCAACTCCAAGCTTGTAGTCCTCGTCTCCATTTGAAGGTACAATAACAATAGTGGCTTCATCACCTAAATCACCACCAGAGCCATCACCATCATCAGAAGCATCCTCACCATCACCATCATTGTCGTCAACAACAACAGTCTCATCATCAGTCGGGTCAGGCATCTCCTCATCTGTAGGAGGATCGAAACCACGACCGGGCCAACGAGCATTTTTCTCATCCCAAGTCATACCAAGAGCATAGAGCTGAAAAACACTAGAGGGGGGTGAATAGAGTTTTTAAATAATTTTAATAATTTATTGAACTCAAACAATCAACCACAAAATATTGGACAAGGGGACAAGGATTTAGAGTGGTTCCAACTTTAGCAAATACTAAAGTTGTCAGTCCACTACCCGGTTGCTTACCCAACCGGGATTTGGAAAGAATTTAATTTTATTACCTCGCAAGGACTTTACATAAAATTACAATTCTCTCCCTAAACCCTTCAAGCAGCCTTCACCTAGAAGTAATCGCACCAACCTTGAAGCAGCCTTCACCTAGAAGTAATTGCACCAACCTTGAAGCAGCCTTCCTCCTGAAGTAGCTTCCCGTTGCAATAGACTTCTTGAAGTAGCTTCCCGTTGCGATAGCCTTCTTGAAGTAGCTTGAAGTCCACCTTCTCCTCCGAGAAGAACCTTCTCCAATCCGCAGCCTCCAACCCTAGGAGTAGCAAGGAGAATACAAAGAATAAAAGGAACAAGAAGGAAAATAGAAAGTTACAACTTATCCTTTTAAGCACAAGGCTTGATTTGCCTATATCAAGCGTATTGATCTCCTAACCAATGGATGTAGAAGTGTAAGTGATGTGGAAAGGAGATACTAGCCTATATAACACGAAATTGGAGTAATGGGAATGAATAGCCAATGTTGGAATTGCTCTATTGCTCAAAACAGATTGCCAATGAGTATTCAAGCTCAAGTGTAGCACAAGTGTAGCTTAGGTATATTTAGGTGTCCTAAGGCATGTCCTATTTATAGGAATGACCTACAAGTGCTTAAGGACGTTATAGACACTTTCTAGGGGGTTCTAAGTGCTTAACTAGCCGCTAGGTATAAGTTAGGTGCATTAGTAACGGCTAGTTGCTTTATTCTGCAGTTGCTGTCAGAGTCCATCTCGGTCGATAAATTGTCGACCGAGATACCTACTCGGTCGAAGTTTTGTCGACCGACAGGCTCTCTGGATCAACGTTCATTTGCAACTGCCAACTACCTTGTCAGCTGTGTCTAACGGCTACTTGGGTCTTTCTCGGTCGAGAAGTTTGTCGACCGAGAGTGTCTCGGTCGAGGAGTTTGTCGACTGAGATTGACCCTATTTCAATCTTTCAATTAAGGCACTAAGTGTGTGTATGAGTGTGTATATGTGACACTATTGAAGGGGATGACCTAACTAAGTGTGGTGTTTAGCTAGGGAAGATCTAACGCTTGATTTACATGAAGTCTAAGTACTTGTACATTATATATTTGTACAAGTTTACAATTGATTACATTTCATGACATTTACAATTATTCAAGCATATAGATTCCCTAGAGCTTTGTCATCCACCTTATTCCTGCAACACTCAAGTATCACGTTAGATCAACAAGAATGAAATGTTTGTCATCATCGAAACAAAGGGTTTTATCATAATGTCCAATTTATCCAACAATCTCCCCCTTTTTGAAGATGAAAAACATTTCCTAAATATGAAATAAGGAAATATAAAGCATGTGAGTTTCATACCTGAAAATTACCTTTTGTAGCCATTCTTGTTTTGCAAGTGAGTGCTGGCCAAGATGTTATGAAACTCATTTATATTTTTTGATTTTATATTCTTTCTCCCCCTTTGTCATTTCAAAAAGATATCCAAGTTGAATATTTTATATTTCTTCTCCCCCTTAATTTTATACTATGCTCCCCCTTAGATAGATATTCTATTAAGAACATGGATTTAATATCATTTTTGTCTAATTTAGCCACAATTTGTTTCTCAATCATTTGCAAAGGATGTTAAGCCTTGAAATGATATGAGATTCCCTTAAGCTTATATATTGATTTCTCATCTATCAAGGGATGTTAAGCCCTAAAAGTCAAATGAGAATCCTTTAATAAAAATGTCTCCATCCAAATGCAAGGGATGTTAATCCCGATTTGTTCAGAGAGTTCCTTTAAGATATATCATTTTTATGAAATTCATAGATATCTTCATAACCAAGAGTAAAAGTACTAAGGTCGTAACAAGCTTCAAAATCTTTTTAATCAAATAATCAAATTTGTTTGTATGAGCTCCCCCTTAATCCTACCATTAAAGCAATTTTAAAGCTTCTAAGGTCACAGATGATTTTAAATTTTGATTTTGACCTTTATCAAAAGTATACTAAGATTAAGTATAATAAAATGATGTCCAAATAAGCATTTTGTCAAAGCTTATTTTAGGTCATCCTTGACTACGACCATAGCGCCCCTTGGCTAAATTTTATTTCAACCAAGAGGCAAAATCTGCAGATTTCACATGTGAAGTATAAATTTTGCAAATAACTTAAAGAGATATCAATTAAATTACTTTTAATAAAACCTATTATGAATGATGTCCTTTTTACTATGAGTGCATAAATCAAGTCCTATTTCTGTTCATATTAATTATGTGATTCTTCAAGAAAATACATATATCCTTGAAGGCATGAATGATATCTCAATTTCTTATAGATACCAATTGAGAAATTATTTATTTTATGTTTTGCAAACCTTAAAGTTCTTTTTCTAAGAAACAAATCACCAATGAATCATTTTTCTTGCCTATGTATCATCAAGGATCCACACATACAATAATCATTATCTATTTGTTCTATGTAACATAGTATCATCTTTATGAGCTGAATGATAAAATAGTGAAAGCATATCCATGATGTAATGATAGAACAATAAAATGATAATTCCATGAAATACAGTAATTGTGATCATTTAAACTAAATGTCATAACACATGATTTCTATATAGATAGACCAGGAGATGCTTTTTTAAAAATCATGTAAAACATTATAAAGTAGTGATTTCTAAACATGATTTTCAGTTTTTCCTTATTTAGAGGATCAATCAAAATGATATCATTTATATTAAAAAAAATGATCTTCAACTTGTTTTGCATGTAAAACAGTCATTAACAGCAAATAGATAGCCACTTGATCAATCAAATTATTTAGCAATTTTACTGCAGACTGAAATCAGTGACCTGTTCGGTTGAAGATTTCTCGACCAACTGACTGCTCGGTCGAAGATTTCTCGACCGACAAGGTTTCTGTATTATCTTCAGAACTATTTATTGATTCCAAGTAAAATATAGACTATATTTAATTCAATTATGCAATTTAAAAATCAGTTTTAGTTGAGATAAAAACATATGAATATCAAAGTAACATTTAGATCAAATCTCAACTAATCATATTCAAATCTTTAAGTTTTGAGGACCTTAATTGAGATAAATTTTCAAGTTAGAAATTTTAGTTACTTGAATCATTTTGTATCTCTTTATGTTGAGTTGAGATAGACATAAAGATATGCAATTTAAAGTCTTCGGTCATATCTCAACTTAGTCTAATCAATTCAATTTGGGGGTTTTGGAACCCATACCAACTCAACATCCTTTTTCTTGTATGGGCATGAAAAAGAGTAGTGTCCAAGACGTAAGCAATAATGGCAACATATAGAATCAACCTCAAGTCTTTTTCTATGGTTTTGTTCTAGGTTGTTCTTTGGTACAAATGTATTTGTTCCTTTAGGTACATATATAGATTGATGTGCTTGTGTCTTTCTCCAACTAGGTTGTTGATAAGATTTCCCCTTAGGCTTGTAACCTAGTCCTCTACTCCCAATTTGATGATAGGGATTATCTAAGATTTGATCAAGAATGCCATTATTATTTAAACTACTAACTTTTTGTTGTAACTTGGCAATCTCATCCATTCTCTTCTTGATATCAAGTTTTGCTTGATCAAGGTTAGATGACAACGAATTTCTTTCTTTGACAATAGACTCATAATCTAGATGGGTGCATAAGATGGGTTGTTTTTGAAGATCATTCACTTGAGTTTGCAAATTAATCTTTTCTAAAGAAAGTAGATTGCAATTTGCCTCTATAGATTTTATCTTCATATCATGATCTTCAATGATCTTTTTAAGATCTTCATTTTCAGATGTAATAGCAAGAAGCTTAGCATGTAATTCATCATTTGCTTTATTAGATTTCTTTAGTTTCTTCTTGCACTCAACATATTTATTATGTGTCTCTTCAAGACTAGCAACTAGTTCTTCTTTAGATAAATAAAAAAGACTTACCTCTTCTTCTTCTTCACTAGTTGTAGCAATAAGACAATCCTTGTGTTCATCTTCCTTATTTGATCTCCATGGGCAGCTAGTTGTTGTGTGGCTTGTTCCTAAGCACCAATTGCAACATGTTGTAGATCTGTCCAAGCTGCACCTTTTGTTGCGATTGTAATCACCATTACCCTCCATTCTTCAAGACCTGGTTAGGGTTCCTTGAAGCCTGCTCTGATACCAATTGAAAAACTACTAGAGGGGGGTGAATAGAGTTTTAAACAATTTTAAACAATTATTTAACTCAAACAATCAACCACAAAATATTGGACAAGGAGACAAGGATTTAGAGTGGTTCCAACTTTAGCAAATACTAAAGTTGTCAGTCCACTACCCGGTTGCTTACCCAACCGGGATTTGGAAAGAATTTAATTTTATTACCTCGCAAGGACTTTACATAAAATTACAATTCTCTCCCTAAACCCTTCAAGCAGCCTTCACCTAGAAGTAATCGCACCAACCTTGAAGCAGCCTTCACCTAGAAGTAATTGCACCAACCTTGAAGCAGCCTTCCTCCTGAAGTAGCTTCCCGTTGCAATAGCCTTCTTGAAGTAGCTTCCCGTTGCGATAGCCTTCTTGAAGTAGCTTGAAGTCCACCTTCTCCTCCGAGAAGAACCTTCTCCAATCCGCAGCCTCCAACCCTAGGAGTAGCAAGGAGAATACAAAGAATAAAAGGAACAAGAAGGAAAATAGAAATTACAACTTATCCTTTTAAGTACAAGGCTTGATTTGCCTATATCAAGCGTATTGATCTCCTAACCAATGGATGTAGAAGTGTAAGTGCTGTGGAAAGGAGATGCTAGCCTATATGACACGAAATTGGAGCAATGGGAATGAATAGCCAATGTTGGAATTGCTCTATTGCTCAAAACAGATTGCCAATGAGTATTCAAGCTCAAGTGTAGCACAAGTGTAGCTTAGGTATATTTAGGTGTCCTAAGGCATGTCCTATTTATAGGAATGACCTACAAGTGCTTAAGGATGTTCTAGACACTTTCTAGGGGGTTCTAAGTGCTTAACTAGCCGTTAGATATAAGGTAGGTGCATTAGTAACGGCTAGTTGCTTTATTCTGCAGTTGATGTCAGAGTCCATCTCGGTCGACAAATTGTCGACCGAGATACCTACTCGGTCGAAGTTTTGTCGACCGACAGGCTCTCTGGATCAACGTTCATTTGCAACTGCCAACTACCTTGTCAGCTGTGTCTAACGGCTACTTGGGTCTTTCTCGATCGAGAAGTTTGTCGACCGAGAGTGTCTCGGTCGAGGAGTTTGTCGACCGAGATTGACCCTATTTCAATCTTTCAATTAAGGCACTAGGTGTGTGTATGAGTGTGAATATGTGACACTATTGAAGGGGATGAACTAACTAAGTGTGGTGTTTAGCTAGGGAAGATCTAACGCTTGATTTACATGAAGTCTAAGTACTTGTACATTATATATTTGTACAAGTTTACAATTGATTACATTTCATGACATTTACAATCATTCAAGCATATAGATTCCCTAGAGCTTTGTCATCCACCTTATTCCTGCAACACTCAAGTAGCACGTTAGATCAACAAGAATGAAATGTTTGTCATCATCGAAACAAAGGGTTTTATCATAATGTCCAATTTATCCAACAAGAGCTCATTGTCCTTAGGGAAGGATGGAGCAGAATCACCAAGACTGGCAAGTAAGGTGGCCAAGGGGCCAATAGGAAATGACAGATAGGAGGGAGCAGAACCACCAACAACAAAAGGTGGAGGAGCAGCAATAGCGGAAGGCTCAGGGGTAGGGTAGTAATGATGATATTCATAAGAAGCATAATCACTATCAGGGAAAGGCTGGTAGGTGGCGTAGGGGTGTGCACAGGATATGTTCATGTTAGACATGATTAAACATAAATCCTGGTGTAGGTGCTCGTGAACCTATTGGTTGTATGCCTGTTGGTGCATCGTGTAGCCCATAAAGGTTTCATGGGATACACAAAATGAGGCACGACTAGGTCTAGGTGGCTGAGGAGGAGGAGCACATGTAGAGGAGGTAGGGGATACAGAGGCAGAGGCTGAGGGTGAAGCATCGGGTGTGGTGGAGGCAAAAATAGGCACAAACTTTTGATTTGTGGTCTCACTGATACACACACCTTTCCTTGAAAGCTTGTTATGAAAGTTGGAAAAGAGTGATTTCTCAGCGGAAAACTGAAACAAACCACAAATCAGGGTTGGATACAGTGGATGGGTGCCTCGAGTTTTCTTATCAGAATCGAAATAGGTCATATGGTGGAGAATGTATCTTGACCATTTGACGCTGATATTCTTAAGAAGGGAATACATTATGACCGCAATGTTCTCTGCAATATCCGTTTGATTTCTCTTTGGATGGATGTTGCAGTTGACCACTAAGGCTAATATACACTTTCTAAGATCGAGGGAGGAGGTGGGTGGGGTGCTCTTCTTCTTGTATGGAACATCGGGTTTCTTGAGATAGCGATGGATATCAGGAAGAGTGATCTCATTCTGCTTATAGAAACCCTCAGGATCTAAGAGGTCAAAATACTCGCTGTAATCCTTGTGCCAGGTGTCATTTTCCTCATCATCAGAAAAGAAGACATTTAAGATATTCTCAAAGATTTGAAACCTCTTCCCGGTGATGATGGAAGTCAAGATCACTTGAGTATTCGGTGGCGTAAAAGGGTGTCATAATTCCAACGTAAGTTTGCATAGAATTCGTGAACTGCTTTTGTGCTTGTCATTGAATTATGGAAGTAGTCACGTTTGACAGCTAGGGTAGAGAGGCGATGAACGGATACAAACTTAGCTACTTGGTCTATGGCCGCTTGATGCCTAGGGATAGGCTCAAACAAAGCTATAAAAGGGAAAGGACTCATAGGAAGAAGGTCCTTATACCTATTTACAACTTCTATTGAGACAAAATGAGGTGTCATCAAAGGGAATCAAGTGAGAAGACGAAGAAGACGTTGGAGCATTGCTAGGGGTGGGTCTCTTTCTCCTATGGGAATCCATGGAGGCAAAAAGAAGGAGAAGAAGAGATCAAACTCACAAAGAAAGCCACAAAAACCGTTCAATCACTAACAAAGAGTAAAAAGGGAGGTCTAGAGAAACCTATTTAGGTCGGGAAAGGGCTAGGATAAGGAAGGTAAGGGTTTGGGTAGAGAGCTTAGGGATAGAAGAAGGGGAATCAGTCGGCTATTCTCTAGTTGAGAGAGAGAATAGTCAGTCGAACCCAACTTAAGTTGGCTTCAGCCTGCTAATCGATCGAGTTTTGAGAGTTGGAAACTCGACCGATTAGTCCATTTTAGAACAACTCTCGGTCACGGATCGGTCGAGTTTGTCCTAGGGGAAACTTGATCGATGGTCAACCTGACCTAAAACCATCAAACTCAATTTCTAGCCATATGAATACTAATTAAATTCATTTTTCGAGTCTATTATGTATATTGAACATACTTAGGCACATATCACTCATCATTGGGTACTATTTAGCGATAAAAACATGAAATTTGAGAAATGCCAAAAAACAAGTGAAACTAAGCATGTCAATAAGAAAATTTTAGCAAAATTAGGCAAGCAAGGTGAGTAAAGCATGAGAAAGACATATAGGATAAAAACAACTAGGTAGATAACATGTCAATATCATCTAAAGCAATTATGAGTAGTTTAGATCTAATAAAATTAAATTGCTCTCTATCTAGAGGTTTAGTGAAAATGTCTACCAACTGATTTTCTATGTCCACATACATGATATAAATATCCTTTTTGGCAATGTGATCATGAAGAAAATGATGGCTAAACTCTATATGTTTAGCTCTGCTATGAAATATAGGATTATAAGAAAGACTGATTGCACTAGTATTATCACAATAGATAGGAAAAGCATTAAAATGTATGTTAAAGTCTTGGAGCATTTGCTTCATCCATAGGACCTGGGCACAACAACTCCCGACTGCAAAGCACTTAGCCTCGGTAGTTGATAATGCCACGATGCTTTGTTTCTTAGAAAACCAAGACACCAAGCATGGTCCTAGAAGGAAGGAAGTGCCTCTTGTGCACTTTCTATCATCCAAACTGCCTGCATAATCAGCATCACTATATGCTATAAGAGTAAAGTCCCTTGACTTAGGGTACCATAGTCCAAAGTTTTGAGTTTTGTCTAAGTACCTCAAAATCCTCTTAACAGCAATAAGATGTGATTTCCTTGGGCTTGATTGAAAGCAATCACACAAGCTAACACTAAACATAATATCAGGTCTAGAGGTAGTTAAATAAAGTAAACTTCCTATTATACCTCTATAGAGCTTCTCATCTACCTTCTCACCTTCTTCATCTCTATCAAGTTTGGCGGTATTGGACATGGGTGTGACCATCAACTTCATGTTCTCCATTCCAAAGTGTTTGAGTAGTTCATTGGTGTACTTGCCTTGGTTGATGAAGTTTCCATCTTTGGTTTGCTTGATTTGGAAGCCAAAGAAGAAAGTAAGGTCAACCATCATGCTCATCTCGAACTCACTCTGCATAAGAGAACTAAACTCCTTGTAAAGATCAAGATTAGTTCTGCCAAAAATGATATCATCAACATAAATTTGAATGATAAGAAAATTTCTAGAAGTGTGTTTTAGAAATAAAATAGAATCAACTTTGCCCATGACATAGCCATTGTCTAACAAAAAGTTCTTTAATTTCTCATACCAAGCTTGAGGTGCTTGTTTGAGTCCATAGAGAGCTTTTTGTAGAAAATAAACATGATTAGGTAGCTTGTCATTTTCAAAGCCCGGAGGTTGAGCAACAAATACTTCCTCCTTGATTGTACCATTCAAAAATGCACTTTTAACATCCATTTGATATAGAAATAAATTTTTATAACTAGCAAAGACAAGTAGCATTCTAATATATTCAAGTCTAGCAACAGGAGCATAAGTTTCATCAAAATCAATACCTTCCTGATAATTTTAACCTCGTGCCACTAACCTTGCTTTGTTCCTTAACACCTTTCCATTTTCATCAAGATTGTTATGGTAGACGCACTTGGTGACAATGATTTTCCTGTCGCTTGGTCTTGGCACTAGGGTCCACACTTAGTTCTTCTCGAACTGCTCTAGTTCATCATGCATGGCTAGGATCCACTCGTCATCTCCAAGAGCTTCCTTGATGTTCTTTGGCTCCAACTGTGAGATGAAGGCATTGTCTTCTTGTTCTTTGTTGTAGGCAACTCATGTCTTCACTCTCTCAAAAGGATTGTCAATGATTATCTCTTTGGGATGATTCTTTACAAAACGAGGATTAGGATCCTTCTTCTCTTCATCTTCTGCTTCAACTACCTTCTTAGCTTTGTTGTCGATGTTGATGTCTTTAAAGATTGGAATCAAGTCATCTGCAACATCATAATCAACAACATTCTTGCCAATAATAGGGTTAGTTTCAATAAACTTAACATTAATATATTTTTCAATTTTAGTCAGTTCAATATTGAAAACTCTATAAGTCGTGCTTGTAGTTCTATAGCCTAGGAAGAAAGCCTCGTATGATTTCGGATCAAACTTTTCGAGAGAATCCTTCATATTTAAAACAAAACAAGGACATCCAAAAATGTGAAAGAAATCGATGGATGGCTTTCTACCATGCCATAACTCATAGGGGGTTTCTTCAAAGAAGAATGGATGAAAATTTGGTTCTGCACAAAGCAAGAGGTGCTGATGACTTCAACCCAAAACTTCTTAGGAATGTCATATTCTAGAACAATGGTCCTAGCCATATCCTGTAGCAACCTATTGTTTCTCTCTACTACCCCATTTTTTTGAGGTGTACGAGGAGAAGTGAAATTATGTGAGTAACTAGATTTTTCACAAAAATGGTCCAAAAGATCATTTTCAAACTCTCCCCATGGTCACTAGAGATACAAACAATCCGGCAAGAAGCTTTGTTTTCAACTCCTTTACAAAAGCTCGAGAAAACATCAAGAGTAACACTTTTAGAAACGAGAAAGAATGTCCAAGTATAGAGAGAGAAATCATCGACTATCACAAGACAAAACTTGGAACCACAAAGTGTTTGAGTTCGCATAGGTCCGAATAGATCAATATGAAGAAGCTCAAGAGGTCTTTTGGTACTAAGGACTTGTTTGGATTTGAAGGAGGACTTGGTTTTCTTTTCTTGTGTACAAGGTTGGCATTCCTCATCCTTTTTAAAATCCAGTTTAGGAAGTCCCCGAACCAATTCCTTTTTGCTCAATTTCTTCATTTGATGTATATTTGCATGACCCAACTGGCGATTCCAAAGAGAAATACCATTTTTATCCACAACTAAGCATCTATCAAGTATGGACTTTAGAGCATCAAGCACAATAACATAAAGATTACCATTTCTAGTTCCCTTATATATGACATTGTAAGTGAGGGAATCTAGAAGAAAGCATTCTAAAAATGTAAATAGAACAAGATATTCATTATCCCAAAGTTGTCTTACACTTTGATGATGTAGACCATCAACAAGCAAAACATTTTTAATACATAGCTCGTTGCCTACATCACCCTAACCTATTACCTTACCCTTTTTGTTGTCCCCGAAGGTCACCGATCCTCCTTTCTATATCAGGAATTTGTTGAAATGGTTGATTTCACCTGTCATATGCTTTGAGCAGCCACTATCAACAATCCACCTTCTTTTCACCTATATGAAAGAAGGATATCGGTACCCAACTCAAACTTTGGGATCTGGGGTTAGCTTGGGGACCCATTTCATCTTTAGGTTGGTCCCCTTTGGCTTGTAAGGACAATAAGTAGAGTAATGATCATCACATTTACAATGAACACATCATTGGTTTCTTAGAGCCAGAAGTCTCTCCATGAAAGAATGGAGGTTCCACACTCTTCTTCTTACCCTTACTCTTATTCTTGTTGTTACCCTTAGGAGCAGTCCCATCATATCCTAAACCACTACTACCAATTTGTTTGGTAGAGTGTTTTAGGACAGCATTAAGGGATTTCTTTCCCATAATAAACTTTTGCAAATAAGCTCTTAATTTAGCATTATCATCACTAAGATTACTGATAGTAGAACATAAGCTAGAAAGGTCATCTCTAGCATGAAATAGGTTGGCCTCTAAACAGAGGGCTTTGGTATAAAAAGAATTGTGTTCTAAAGTAGTGCTAGCTACCTCATTACTTTGCAAAATAGGTCTAGATGATAGGTCATTAACTTGAGCAAGCAACTTAACATTTTCAGATTTAAGCAAAAGAATTTATTTTTGATAAGCATGAGTTTCGTGCTTCCTAGCTTCATCAATGAGGTTAAGTTCTACATTTTTAGTTTAAAGAACATCAATCTCATCTAGGCATTTTTTGTTATCTTCCTTATGAGTAGCAATGGTCTTAAGGTAGATACTATTCTCAATTTCAACTCCATTGTATTGGAGCTCAAGATCAAGAAATTTCCCTTGCAAGGTATCAATACTATCAAGGTGCAGCTTTTCATTTTGATCAAGAATCTCAATCTTAACATAAAGATCATCTATTATCTTTCCTAACCTTTTCTTTTTAGATTTACATTTAGTAAAGATGACCAACAAGCATTAAGCATATCAATAAGAGTTTCTTTAGACAACTCATGAAAATTGACTTCACTTACCTCACTTACCTCCCTTACCTCACCTACATCATCACTTGTGGAGGCCATGAGAGCAAGGTGGCATTCTCCATCTTCAGAGCTAGAAGAACTTTAGGAAGACTCCTCCCAAGTTGCATGAGCTGCATCTTTGCTTCTTCTTTCTTTCTTCTAGTTTCTCTTGTATTTGCCTTCCTTCTTGTACTCCTTGTCCTTCTTATGGCTGCTCTTGTGATGACTCTTCTTGGCCTTAGGGCAGTCACTCTTGTAATGGCCTTTTTGGCCACATTCATAGCATCTAGGAGTTGATGAAGAGGGCTTCCCCTTGAAGTGTTTGCCCTTGGAGTAGTTAGCCTCATGCTCATTTGGGCCTTCATCTTCACTTGAGGAAGGAGTAGGGGACTTGAGAGCAAGTTGTTGCTGTCGAACCATCTCTTCAATTTGTGCTTTGAAGGCTGTGTCCTTAATCTTCTTGGAGTCCTTCTCTTCTCTCTCTTCTTCTTCTTCTTGCTTATCAAGCCTCAGCTCATGACCTTGAAGGTTGCCAACTAGTTCCTCGGTTGACAGCTCACTAAGCTTGTACACTTGTTCAATGGATGTCACCTTGGGATCCCATCTCTTTGGAAGAGATCTCAAGATCTTGGAGTTGATTGTGCCTTTGTCCATCACACTACTAAGAGCTGCCAATCCATTAATGATCACATCAAGCCTTGTGTACATGTCCGCCACTCTTTCACTCTTGCCCATCTTGAAGTTCTAAGGTAGACCACCGAGCATGTAGATCTTGGCTTCCTTCACTTGCTCTGTTCCTTCATAGGTGACACATAGCTTGTTCCAAATCTCCTGTGTGGTGTCCCAAGAGGAGATCTCGTTGAGCTCGGATGGAGTGAGAGCTGCATAGATGATGCTCACGACTTTGGCATTGAGCTAAGCTTTCTTCATTTGGGCTTCCGTCCATGTGGAGATTTCCCCCTTTGGATCTTCATACTTTAGATGCACCACCTTCCACATATCATAACTTAGTCCTTGGAGATAGAGTTGCATTCTTCTCTTCCAATAGAGGAAGTTTGTGCCATCAAAGATTGGAGGTCGCATGGAGAAGCTTCCCTCCAAGTTGAGAGATCCAAGTGCTAAATCACCCATCTGAAAACACTAGAGGGGGGTGAATAGAGTTTTTAAATATTTTAGCAATTATTTAACTCAAATAACCACAAATGAAGAATGGAAGAAGGAGACAGGTGTTTAGAGTGGTTCCAACTTTAGCAAACACTAAAGTTGTCAGTCCACTACCCGGTTGCTTACCCAACCGGGATTTTGAAAGTATTAATTTTATTACCTTCACATGGATTTACACAAAATACAATACTTTCTTTACACCCCTTGAACAGCCTTCACTTGAAGTAGATGCACCAACTTGAGGTAGCCTTCTTGAAATAACTCCAAGCTCCCCCTTAAAGTAGCCTTCCTCTCTAGAAGTAACCTCCCGTTGCACCAGCCTTCTTGAAGTAGCTCAAGGTCCCCTTCTTCACCAAGAAGATCTTCAACCTCTCCAACCCGCAGCCTCCAACCTAGGATTAGCAAGGAGAGTACAAACAACAATAGAGAACAAGAAAGAAAATAGAAATTATAACTTATCCTTTTGTAGCACAAGGCTTGATTTGCCTAGATCAAGCGTGTAGATCTCCTAACCAAAGTGTATGGAAATGTAATTGCAGTGGATAGGAGATGCTAGCCTATAGGACACGAATTTTGAGCTAAGAGAAGAAGTAGCCTATTGTCACTATGCTCATTTTGCTCACAAACAGGTTGCTCAAAGGATGCTCAAAGATTTCTCAAGTGTAACAAGTAAGTTTAGGTGTCCTAAGGCATGTCCTATTTATAGGAATGTCCTACAAGTGCTTAAGGACGTTCTAGAAACCTTTTAGGGGTTTCTAAGTGCTTAACTAGTCGTTAGGTACAAGTTTGTTGCTTTAGCAATGGCTAATTAATTAATTCTGCAGTTTTTGTCAGAGTCCATCTCGGTCGAGAAATGGTCGACCGAGACACCTACTCGGTCGAACTTTTGTCGACCGACAGGCTCTATGAATCAAGTGTTTTGTAACGTTTATCTCCAACTGCCAACTACCTTGTCAGATGTGTCTAACGGCTACCTGGGTCTTTCTCGGTCGAGAAAATTGTCGACCGAGAGTGTCTCGGTCGAGGAGTTAGTCGACCGAGATTGACCCTGTTTCAATTTTTCAATTAAAGCACTAAGTGTGTGTATGAGTGTGCATATGGGACACTTATTTGAAGGGGATGACCTATCTAAATGTGATGTTTAGCTAGGGAGAATCTAACGCTTGATTTACATGAAATCTAAGTACTTGTACATTATATATTTGTACAAGTTTTTACAAAGTGATTACATTTCATGAAAATATAAATATGTAAGCATATGGATTTCCCTAATTGCTTTGTCATCCACCTTATTCCTGCAACACTCAAGTAGCACGTTAGATTAACAAGAATGAAATGTTTGTCATTATTAAAACAAAGAGATTTACAAATGTCCATTTAGCCAACAATCTCCCCCTTTTTGAAGATGACAAACATTTCCTAAATATAAAATAAGAAAGTATAAAACATGTGATTTTCATACCTGAAGATTACCTTTGTAAATTTCTTCTCTTGTTTATAAAATGTGTGCTTATTATTCCCCATGAATTATGGAACATGAAATCCAATCCTTTAGGGAATATAGCAACTTTCAATGTAAAGCCAAGAGTTTATGAAACTCATTGATTGAGTTTTGCACAAATACTAAGTTTTATATTTATTTATTGTTTTGCACAAATACTAAGTTTTATATTTATTTCTCCCCCTTTGTCATTTCAAAAAGATATCCATTTAAGAATAAAACTCCCCCTTAATTAGATGTCCCAAAAAAAATGTCCATTAAAAGCCAAAATGATGTAAGTAAAAGTTATTTTTAAGAAGCACAAATATCAAAGAAGACATCTTCCAAAGGAGTGATAAGCAATTGCTTCCTAATCTTGTTAAATTGGTCTAGTGGAAGCGGTTTTGTAAAAATATCAGCCAATTGATCTTCCATATCAACATGATGAAGAGAAACATGATTTTTAGAAATATGATCCCTTAAAAAGTGATGATGGATTTCAATATGTTTAGCTCTGCTGTGTAAGATAGGATTATGTGCTAAGTTTATAGCGCTTGTGTTGTCACAAAAAATAGGTGTAGATGAAAGAGTAAAACCATAATCGTTTAATACTTGTTGCATATAAAGCACTTGAGCACAACAAGATTCGGCTGCCATATATTCAGCTTCAGTTGTAGAAAGGGCGACCATGTTTTGTTTCTTGCTAAACCAAGATACTAAAGATCTCCCTAACAAGAAATAGCCACCACTAGTGCTCTTGTGATCAAGTCGACAACCAGCATAATCAGCATCAGTATAAGCTTTAAAATCCAAGGATTGTCCTTTTGGATACCATAAACCAAAACATGTAGTGTCGGCTAAGTATCGAAGAATTTGTTTAACTGCTTGAAAATGAGAGTGCATAGGTTGGGATTGAAATCGAGCACAAAGACCAACGGAAAACATGATGTCCGGTCTAGAAGCAGTTAAGTAAAGCAAACTACCAATCATGGCTCTATATAAGGAATCATCAATAGGTTCCCCATCTTCATCCTTATCAATTTTAGTAGAAGTGGCCATAGGAGTAGTAGCATGTTTGCACTGATCCATCCCAAAACGTTTTAAGAGTTCTTTAGTATACTTTTCTTGGCTTATAAAAATCCCGGCAGGCGTTTGTTTAATTTGGAAACCAAGAAAGAAGGTTAGTTCACCCATGAGGCTCATTTCAAATTCTTTTTGCATAATGTCACTAAATTGTGTACACAATGATTCATTTGAAGCTCCAAAAATAATATCATCAACATATATTTGAACAACAAGAAAATCATATGTATATGTTTTGAAAAATAAAGTAGAATCTAAATTTCCAATAGAAAAACCATTATCAAAAAGATATGTCTTGAGCCTTTCATACCAGTTCCTAGGTGCTTGTTGTAAACCATAAAGTGCTTTCTTAATTTTATAAACATAGTCACCTTTTTCCGGTATTTCAAAACCGGGTGGTTGGGCAACATAAACTTCTTCTTGAATGATTCCGTTTAGAAATGCACTTTTTACATCCATTTGGTAGAGTTTGATGTTTTTATGTCCAATAATAGCTAGTAACATTCTAATAGGTTCAAGTCTAGCTACTGGTGCATACGTTTCATCAAAGTCTATTCCTTCTTGTTGATTATATCCTTGTGCTACTAACCGAGCTTTATTTCTTATTACTTCTCCTGCCTCATTGAGCTTATTTCTAAAAACCCATTTAGTTCCAATGATGGTTTTATCTTGTGGTTTAGGAACTAAATCCCATACATCATTTTTTGTGAATTGATTTAATTATTCTTGCATTGCTATTATCCAATAATCATCTTTAAGAGCTTCAAATATCTTCTTAGGTTCAATGATAGAAACAAAAGCCATGTTTGCGACATCCTTAAAGGAAGACCGAGTTTTTACTTTATCATTTGGATTTCCAATAATTAATTCTTGAGGATGATCCTTAATAAGTCTAGGTATAGGTTGTGTTTCACTTTGGTTATTGTTTGTAGTATCTTTCTCACTATCATTTGGTATGTTTAAGTTTTCGAATTGATTAGTAAGATCAATTATTTCTAGATTTTCTGATTTGGACTCTTCATGAAAAGAGACATGAATATATTCCTCAACTTTTCTAGAGATAGTGTTGTAGACTCTAAATGCTTTGCTAGAGGTAGAATATCCCAAAAAGAATGCTTTATGTGATTTAGAATCGAACTTATCTCTATCATCTTTGGTATTTAAGATATAACATGTAGATATAAAGGTATGAAAATAGTCAACTCTAGGTTTCTTAGAATGTATTATTTCATACGGAGTTTTCTTCAAATGAAAGTGAACAATTACTCTATTTAACACATAGCATGCGGTGTTTACAGCTTCAACCCAAAAGGTTTTGGGGGTGTTATGTTCGAGCATCATAGTTCTAGCCATTTCTTGTAGTGATCGATTTTTCCTTTCAACTATGCCATTTTGTTGTGGAGTGCGTGGAGCAGAAAAATTGTGAGTGTACCCTTGAGATGTGCAAAATTCTTCAAATACATGATTTTCAAATTCTCCACGATGATCACTTCTAATGGTAAATATTTTTCTTTGTAATAGATGTTGGCTAAATGGACATCTATAAATCCCTTTGTTTTGATTATGAAAAACATTTCATTCTTATTGATCTAACGAGCTACTTGAGTGTGCAGGATTAAGGTGGATGACAAAGCAACTAGGGAAATCCATATGCTTACATGTTTATGTTTTCATGCAATGTAATCGCTTTGTAAAAACTTGTACAAATATATAATGTACAAGTACTTAGATTGCATGTAAATCAAGCGTTAAATTCTCCCTAGCTAAACACCACATTTAGATAAGTCATTCCCTTCAAATAGGATCACATTTGCACACTCATACATATAATTAGTGCCTAAAATTAAAACATTGAAACAGGATCAATCTCGGTCGACAAACTCCTCGACCGAGACACTCTCGGTCGACAATCTTCTCGACCGAGAAAGATCCAAAGTAGCTGTTAGACACAACTGACAAGGTAGTTGGCAGTTGGAGATAGACGTTGCAAATCACTTGTTCTAGAGAGCCTGTCGGTCGACAAAAGTTCGACCGAGTAGGTGTCTCGGTCGACCATTCCTCGACCGAGATGGTCTCTGACAGCAACTGCAGAATTAATTAATTAGCCGTTGTTAAAGCAACAAACTTGTACCTAACGGCTAGTTAAGCACTTAGAAACCCCTAGAAGTTGTCTAGAACGTCCTTAAGCATCCTTAGACCATTCCTATATATAGGACAAGCTATAGGACACTCAAATACACTTGTTACACTTGAGAAATCCTTGAGCATACTTTGAGCAATCTATTTGTGAGCAATTTGAGCATTGTGACAATTGGCTACTTCCTTCTTTAGCTCAAAATTCGTGTCCTATAGGCTAGTATCTCCTACCCACTACAATCACAAGTCCATACACTTGGTTAGGAGATCTATACGCTTGATCTAGGCAAATCAAGCCTTGGGCTACAAAGGATAAGTTGTAATTTCCTTTTTCCTTTCTTGTTCTCTATTACCGTTTGTACTCTCCTTGCTACTCCTAGGTTGGAGGCTGCTGATTGGAGAGGGTGGAGATCTTCTTGGTGAAGAAGGTGACTTTGAGCTACTTCAGAAGGCTGGTGCAAAGGGAGGTTACTTCTAGAGAGGAAGGCTACTTCAAGGGGGAGCTTGGAGTTACTTCAAGAAAGGCTACCTCAAAGTTGGTGCACCTACTTCAAGTGAAGGCTGTTCAAAGGGTGTAAAGGAAAGTATTGTATTTTGTATAAATCCTTGAGAAGGTAATAAAATAAATACTTTCAAAATCCCGGTTGGGTAAGCAACCGGGTAGTGGACTGACAACTTTAGTAGTTGCTAAAGTTGGAACCACTCTAAACACATGTCTCCTTCTTCCAATTTTCAATTGTGGTTGTTTGAGTTCAATAAATTGTTAAAATTATTTTAAAACTCTATTCACCCCCCTCTAGTGTTTTTCAATTGGTATCAGAGCAGGCTTCAAGGAACCCTAACAGGGTCTTGAAGAAATGGGTGATGGAGTGCTCAACAACCTTAACCTCGAAGGGACACTTGTTGCTAGGCCTCCAGCGTTCGATGGAACAAACTACCAATATTGGAAGAGAAGGATGTAGTTCTACTTCCAAGGCATCAATTGGGACTTATGGAGAATGGTGTCAACCCCATATGAGCTCCCTCAAACTCAATTTGTAGAATGGGATGCAAATACGGTAAAGCTAGCTCAAATGAATGCAAAAGCTGTAAGCATTTTATATTGTTCTATATCGGTAGGAGAATTTAATAGAATATCTAATTGTGACACTGCCTATGATATTTGGCATAGACTATCCATAACCTATGAAGGAACAGTCCAAGTCAAAAATTCCAAAATTAGCATGTTTAAACAAAAGTTTGAACACTTTCGTATGGATCCTGATGAATCTATTAGTGAAATGTTTGCAAAATTTTCTACTATTGTTAATGGTTTAAGTGCCCTAGGAAAACATGTCCTTGAAGAAGATCAGGTATCAAAAATCCTTCGATCACTCCCTCCAAAATATAAGCCAAAGGTGACAGCCATTGAAGAAGCAAACGACCTCACTCGACTAAAAATGGAGCAACTTATTGGCAACCTAGAAGCTCATGAAGCAACCCTAGAAGAGGAGGAAAGAAGAGCACGTGAACTTCAGCAAGGAAAGAAGAAGGATGTGGCTCTAAAAGCTTCAAAAGTCATCACACAAGAAAGTGAGGAGTCAAGTGAAGAAGAAGGAGAAGAAGCCTTGATCGTCAACGGTAAGAAATACAAAAGATTTAAATCTAACAAAATTTCCAGCTCTTCTTCAACCACTCCTAGGTGCTTTGAATGTGGGAAGAAAGGGCATTTCAAAAATGAATGTCCTAAAGCAAAGAAAGGAAAGAAAAGCTCACACAAGAAGAAGGGAGAAAAAGCCTATAAAGCTGCATGGGACGAGTCAAGTGACAGTGAAAGCGGAGAAGAAACGGTGGATTGTCTAATGGCAAGAGAAAATGATGAAGACTCTCAAGAGGTAAGTCTACTTGATCTTCCTAAAGAAGAGTTAGTTACTAGTCTACAAGAAATTCATGATAAGTATGTTGATGTCAAGAAGAAACTAAAGAAGGTTATCAAATCAAATGATGAGCTAATTGCTAAATTAGATAATCTTTCTTCTGAAAAGAATAACATTGATCTTGAGAATTTGTCTTTAAAAACATCTTTAGATGATTGCACTAGAAAGCTACTCACTTTAGAAACAAATGTTGATCTTCTTTCTAAAGAAAAGACTGACTTGTTAGCTAAACTAAAAGATTTTCAGACTCAACCTATTTTGTGTAACCATCTAGACTATAATAATGTTATAAAAGAAAGAGATTCATTGTTATCTGATTTAGATCAAGCAAGAAATGATCTACATAAGAAAATGAATGATATTGCTCAGCTGCAAAGAGAACTTTATGAGTTAAGAAGAAAAGATATACTTGATAACATTCTAAGCATTGGTACTGTTTTCAACGGAAGAAAAGGTTTGGGATATGCTCCAAAGAAAAATCAACCCAAAAGAACTCAAACTATGTTTGTACCCAAGAACACAATGGCTAGAAAGAGAAATGAAGTTGATTCTATTACTTGCCATTTTTGTTTACGTCTTGGACACTATTCCTTTTCATGCCCTTATAAAACTAAGGATTCCGAATTAGTTTGGGTCCCAAAACCTCAAACTTAGTAGAGTCAAATGGAATTTAGTTGAGATATGGCCAAACACTCCATCTTGCTATTTATATTGTCTTATCTCAACTAAACAAAAGATTTCATGCATATTGTTAATTTTCTGCATTGTTGTACTGAAACAGAAACCTAGTCGGTCGAAGTATTGTCGACCGAACCATTAATCAGTCGAAGTATTGTCGACCGACCGGATGTCTGTAACATATCAAAATTTACAGCAATTATTTCGGTCGAAAATTGGTCAACCGAGCTAAATTTCTGTGTTTCTTTATTTGTAATACAGTAATCTTCTCGATCGAAAATTAGTCGACCGAGACAGATGTCAGTCGAACAATTATCGACCGACTGGATTTCTGATTCAGAACTCTTATACAAGTCTGTACTTAAATGATTCTAACCATATCGGACCATCACATGGGTACCAAAATCTACATTTTAATGCAGGAATGGGTGGTTGACAGTGGATGTTCCAAACATATGACCGGGAACAAGGATGCATTTCAAACCTTTGAAGAAAAGAAAAGTGGAACAGTCACCTTTGGAGACAATGGTAAGGGCAAAATCGTTGGAATAGGTAATGTTGGTACAAACCTCGAAATAAAAAATGTTATACTCATTGATGGTTTGCACCATAATTTGATAAGTGTTAGTCAATTATGTGATAGTGGTTATGATGTGTTATTTAACAAAACTTGCTGCAAGTTATTGATAGAAAACACTACAAATGTTGTTTATGAAGGAAATAGAGTTGGAAATCTTTATATCCTTAAACCTAACTGTATGAAATCAGTAGTGGGAAAATGCTTGCTTGCAAATGAAAATACCTTACAACTATGGCATAAAAAGCTCGGACATGCTAGTTCACATGTTATTAAAAAGTTGGTGAAATATGATCTTGTTCGTGGATTGCCTACTTTATCTTTTGATCAAGTTGAAAACTGTGAACCATGCACAATGGGAAAGCAAACCAAAACCTCTTTTAAACCAAAACATGTACTTAGCACCAGTAGGTCCTTAGAATTAATTCATATGGATTTATTTGGACCCATGAGGACACAATCTATTGGTGGTAAAAGATATTGTTTTGTTATTATTGATGATTATAGTAGATACACATGGGTACATTTTATTGCAACTAAAGATGATACTATTCATGTATTTATACAATTTTATTCCAAGATAGAAAATCTATTACAAAGCAAAATATGTACCATTAGAAGTGATCATGGTGGAGAATTTGAAAATCATACATTTGAGGAATTTTGTACATCTCAAGGGTACACTCATAATTTTTCTGCTCCACGCACCCCACAACAAAATGGTATAGTCGAAAGGAAAAATCGATCACTACAAGAAATGGCTAGAACTATGATGCTCGAACACAACACACCTAAAACCTTTTGGGCTGAAGCTGTAAATACTGCATGCTATGTGTTAAATAGAGTAACTATTCACTCTCACTTGAAGAAAACTCCATATGAAATAATACATTCTAAGAAGCATAGAGTTGACTATTTTCATACTTTTGGCTCCACATGCTATATTTTAAATACCAAAGATGATAGAGATAAGTTTGAATCTAAATCACACAAAGCATTCTTTTTGGGATATTCCACTTCTAGCAAAGCTTTTAGAGTATATAACACTATCTCTAGAAAAGTTGAGGAATCTATTCATGTTTCTTTTCATGAAGAGACCAAATCTGAAAATCTAGAAATCATAGATCTCACTAATCAATTCGAAAATTTAAACATACCAAATGATAGTGAGAGAGTTACTACAAATAATCACCAAGCTGAACCACAACCTACACCTAGGCTTATTAAGGATCATCCTCAAGAACTTATTATTGGAAATCCTAATGATATAGTCAAAACTCGGTCTTCCTTCAAAGATGTTGCAAACATGGCTTTTGTTTCTATCATTGAACCTAAAAAGATATCTGAAGCTCTTAAAGATGATTATTGGATAATAGCCATGCAAGAAGAATTGAATCAATTCACTAAAAATGATGTATGGGATTTAGTTCCTAAACCACAAGATAAAACCATCATAGGAACTAAATGGGTTTTTAGGAATAAGCTAAATGAGGCTAGAGAAGTAATAAGGAATAAAGCTCGGTTAGTAGCACAAGGATATAATCAACAAGAAGGAATAGATTTTGATGAAACATATGCACCGGTAGCTAGACTTGGAGCTATTAGAATGTTACTAGCTATTGTTGCACATAAAAACATCAAACTCTACCAAATGGATGTAAAAAGTGCATTTCTAAATGGCATTATTCAAGAAGAAGTATATGTTGCCCAACCACCTGGTTTTGAAATACCGAAAAAAGGTGACTATGTTTATAAACTTAAGAAAGCACTTTATGGTTTAAAACAAGCACCTAGGAATTGGTATGAAAGGCTCAAGACATATCTCTTTGATAATAATTTTTCTATTGGAAATTCAGATTCTACTTTATTTTTCAAAACATATACATCTGATTTCCTAGTTGTGCAAATATATGTTGATGACATTATTTTTGGAGCTTCTAATGATTCATTGTGCACACAATTCAGTGACATTATGCAAAAAGAATTTGAAATGAGCCTGATGGGTGAACTATCTTTCTTTCTTGGTTTTCAAATTAAGCAAACACCTGCCAGAATATTCATAAGCCAAGAAAAATATACTAAGGAACTCTTAAAGCGTTTCGGGATGGATCAGTGCAAACATGCTACTACTCCTATGGCTACTTCTATTAAAATTGATAAGGATGAAAATGGGGAACCTATTGATGATTCCTTATATAGAGCCATGATTGGTAGTTTGCTTTACTTAACTGCTTCTAGACCGGACATTATGTTTTCCGTTGGTCTTTGTGCTCGATTTCAATCACAACCTATGCACTCTCATTTTCTAGCAGTCAAATGAATTCTTCCTTACCTAGCCGGCACTACTTGTTTTGGTTTATGGTATCCAAAAGGACAATCCTTGGATTTTAAAGCTTATACTGATGCAGATTATGCTGGTTGTCGCCTTGATCGCAAGAGTACTAGTGGTGGCTGTTTCTTGTTAGGAAGAGCTTTAGTATCTTGGTTTAGCAAGAAACAAAATACGGTTGCCCTATCTACAACTGAAGCTGAATATATGGCAGTCGGGTCTTGTTGTGCTCAAGTGCTTTATATGCAACAAGTATTAAACGATTATGGTTTTACTCTTTCATCTACGCCTATTTTTTGTGACAACACCAGTGCTATAAACTTAGCACACAATCGTATTTTAAACTGCCTAGCTAAACATATTGAAATCCGTCATCACTTTTTAAGGGATCATATCTCCAAGAATCATGTTTCCCTTCATCATGTTGATACGGAAGATCAATTGGCTGATATTTTTAAAAAACCTCTTCCACTAGATCAATTTAACAAAATTAGGAAGCAACTGCTTATCACTCCTTCGGAAGATGTTTTCTTTGATATTTGTACTACTTAAACAAAAACTCTTACTTGCATCATGATATTTTGGCTTTTAAATGGACATCTTTTTCATTAGATTTGATGGGACATCTAATTAAGGGGGAGTTTTTATTTCTAACGGATATCTTTTTGAAATGACAAAGGGGGAGAAATAAATATAAAACTAAAACTTAGTAATTATGAAACACTCAATCAATGAGTTTCATAAATAAACTCTTGGCTTTACATTGAAAGTTGCTATATTCCCTAGTGAATTGGATTTCATGTTCCATAATTCAAGGGGAATAATAAGCACACATTTTATAACCAAGAGGAAAAGCTACACAAGGTAATCTAAAGGTATGAAACTCATATGGTTTATATTTCCTTTATTTATATTTTTGGAAATGTTTGTCATCTTCAAAAAGGGGGAGATTGTTGGCTAAATGGACATCTATAAATCCCTTTGTTTTGATTATGACAAACATTTCATTCTTATTGATCTAACGAGCTACTTGAGTGTGCAGGATTAAGTACTTGTACATTATAAATCCATATGCTTACATGTTTATGTTTTCATGCAATGTAATCGCTTTGTAAAAACTTGTACAAATATATAATGTACAAGTACTTAGATTGCATGTAAATCAAGCGTTAGATTCTCCCTAGCTAAACACCACATTTAGATAAGTCATTCCCTTCAAATAGGATCACATTTGCACACTCATACATATAATTAGTGCCTAAATTGAAACATTGAAACAGGATCAATCTCGGTCGACAAACTCCTCGACCGAGACACTCTCGGTTGACAATCTTCTCGACCGAGAAAGATCCAAAGTAGCCTTTAGACACAACTGACAAGGTAGTTGGCAGTTGGAGATAGACGTTGCAAATCACTTGTTCCAGAGAGCCTGTGGGTCGACAAAAGTTCGACCGAGTAGGTGTCTCGGTCGACCATTCCTCGACTGAGATGGTCTCTGACAGCAACTGCAGAATTAATTAATTAGCTGTTGTTAAAGCAACAAACTTGTACCTAACGGCTAGTTAAGCACTTAAAAACCCCTAGAAGTTGTCTAGAACGTCCTTAAGCATCCTTAGACCATTCCTATAAATAGGACAAGCCATAGGACACTCAAATACACTTGTTACACTTGAGAAATCCTTGAGCATACTTTGAGCAATCTATTTGTGAGCAATTTGAGCATTGTGACAATTGGCTACTTCCTTCTTTAGCTCAAAATTTGTGTCCTATAGGCTAGTATCTCCTACCCACTGCAATCACAAGTCCATACACTTGGTTAGGAGATCTATACGCTTGATCTAGGCAAATCAAGCCTTGGGCTACAAACGATAAGTTGTAATTTCCTTTTTCCTTTCTTGTTCTCTATTACCTTTTGTACTCTCCTTGCTATTCCTAGGTTGGAGGCTGCTGATTCGAGAGGGTGGAGATCTTCTTGATGAAGAAGGTGACTTTGAGCTACTTCAGAAGGCTGGTGCAACGGGAGGTTACTTCTAGAGAGGAAGGCTACTTCAAGGGGGAGCTTGGAGTTACTTCAAGAAGGCTACCTCAAAGTTGGTGCACCTACTTCAAGTGAAGGCTGTTCAAAGGGTGTAAAGGAAAGTATTGTATTTTGTATAAATCCTTGAGAAGGTAATAAAATAAATACTTTCAAAATCCCGGTTGGGTAAGCAACCGGGTAGTGGACTGACAACTTTAGTAGTTGCTAAAGTTGGAACCACTCTAAACACCTGTCTCCTTCTTCCAATTTTCAATTGTGGTTGTTTGAGTTCAATAAATTGTTAAAATTATTTTAAAACTCTATTCACCCCCCCCTCTAGTGTTTTTCAATAGATTTTCAATCATAGGGAAAAATTTTATAAAAGCATGAATAGTATTATCTTTGGTTGCAATAAAATGTACCCATGTATATCTACTATAATCATCAACAATAACAAAACAATATCTTTTGCCACCGATAGATTGTGTCCTCATAGGTCTAAATAAATCCATGTGAATTAATTCTAAAGATCTACTGGTGCTATGTTCATGTTTAGGTTTAAAAGAGGTTTTTGTTTGCTTTCCCAATGTACATGGTTCACAATTTTCAACTTGATCAAAGGATAAAGTAGGCAAACCACGAACAAGATCATATTTCACTAACTTTTTGATAACATGTGAACTAGCATGTCCTAGATTTTTATGCCATAATTGTAAAGTATTTTCATTTGCAAGCAAGCATTTTCCTACTACAGATTTCATAGAGTTAGGTCTAAGAATATAAAGATTTCCAACTCTTTTTCCTTCATAGACAACATTTGTAGTGTTTTCTATTAATAATTTGCAGTAGGTTTTGTTAAATAAAACATCATAGCCACTATCACATAATTGACTCACACTTATTAAGTTATGGTGCAAACCATCAACAAGTAGAACATTCTTTACTTCGAGGTTTGTACCAATGTTACTTATTCCAACAATTTTACCTTTACCGTTATCTCCAAAAGTGACTGTTCCACTCTTCTTTTCTTCAAAAGTTTGAAATGCATCCTTGTTTCCGGTCATGTGTTTGGAACATCCACTGTCAACCACCCAATCCTGCATTAGAATGTAGGTTTTGGTACCCATGTGATGGTCTGATATGGTTAGAAGCATTTAAGTAGAGACTGTATAAAAATTCTGATTCAGAACTTCAGTCGGTCGACAAATTTTCGACCAACATCTTTCTCGGTCGACTAATCGTCGATCGACAAGGTTGTTGTATTGCAAATTAAAGACAGAAATTCAGCCGGTTGACCAATTTTCGACCGAAATAGTTGCTGTTTGATTTTGATTTGTCACAGGCATCTGGTCGGTCGACAAAAGTTTGACCGATTATATTTTTGGTCAACAGTACTTCGACCGACTAAGTTTCTGTTTCAGTACAGCAGTTCAAAAAATTATTATAATGCATAAAACCTTTTATTAAGTTGAGATAAGACAATATGAATTGCAAAATTAAGCATTTGATCATATCTCAACTGAATTGCATTCGACTCTACTAAGTTTCGGATTTTGGGACCCAAACTTAGTAGGAATCCTTGGTCTTATACGGGCATGAAAATGAATAATGTCCAAGACGTAGACAAAAATGACAAGTAATAGAGTCAACTTCATTTCTCTTTGTAGGAATTGTGTTCTTAGGTACAAACATAGTCTGAGTTCTTTTGGGTTGATTTTTCTTTGGATCATATCCCAAACCTTTTCTTCCATTGAAACTAGAGGAGGCTTTTAGGATGTTGTCAAGGATATGTTTTCTTCTTAACTCATGTAGGTTTCTTTGTAGCTTAGCAATGTCATCCATCTTCTTGTGTAAATCTTTTCTAGCTTGATCTAAATCAAATAATAGGGAGTCTCTTTCTTTTACAACATTGTCATAGTCTAGATGGTTACACAGAATTGGTTGAGTCTGAAAGTCTTTTAGTTTAGCTAACAATTCAGTCTTTTCTTGAGAGAGAAGATCAACATTTGTTTCTAGAGTGAGTAGCTTGTTAGTACAATCATTTAAAGATGTTTTTAAAGACAAATTCTCAAGATCAATGTTGTTCTTTTCAGAAGAGAGATCATTTAATTTAGCATATAGCTCATCATTTGTTTTGATAACCTTCTTTAGTTTCTTCTTGACATCAACATACTTATCATGAGTTTCTTGTAAACTAGTAATTAACTCTTCTTTAGGAATATCAAGTAGGCTTACCTCTTGAGAGTCTTCATCATCTTCTCTTGCCATTAGACATCACCTTTTCTTCTCCGCTTTCACTTTCACTTGACTCATCCCATGCAGCTTTATAGGCTTTTTCTCCCCTCTTCTTGTGTGAGATTTTCTTTCCTTTCTTTGCTTTAGGACATTCATTTTTGAAATGTCCTTTCTTTCCACACTCAAAGCACCTAGGAGGAGAAGAAGAAGAACTAGAAATTTTGTTAGATTTAAATCTTCTATATTTCTTACCATTTACAATCAATGCTTCTTCTCCTTCTTCTTCACTTGACTCCTCACTTTCTAGTGTAATTATCTTTGAAGCTTTTAGAGCCACATCCTTCTTCTTTCCTTGCTGAAGTTCACATTCTCTTCTTTCTTCCTCTTCTAGGGTTGCTTCATGAGCTTCTAGATTGCCAATGAGTTGCTCCATTTTCAGCCGAGTGAGGTCATTAGCTTCTTCAATGGCTGTCACCTTTGGCTTGTATTTAGGAGGAAGTGATCGAAGGATTTTTGATACCTGATCTTCTTCAAGAATAGTTTTTCCTAGGGCATTTAAACCATTAACAATAGAAGAGAATTTTGCAAACATTTCACTAATAGATTCATTTGGATCCATACGGAAGTGTTCAAACTTTTGTTTAAGCATGCTAATCTTAGAATTCTTGACTTGAACTGTACCTTCATAAGTTATGGACAGTCTATGCCAAATGTCATAGGCTGTGTCACAGTTTGATATCCTATTAAATTCTCCTACTGAAATTGAACAATATAAAATGCTTACAGCTTTGGCATTCATTTGAGCCAACTTTACCGTGTTTGCATCCCACTCTGCATATTGTGTTTGAGGAAGCTCGTATGGGGTTGACACCATCCTCCATAAGTCCCAATTGATGCCTTGGAAGTAGAACTGCATCCTTCTCTTCCAATATGTGTAGTTTGTTCCATCAAACGCTGGAGGTCTAGCAACAAGTGTCCCTTCAAGGTTAAGATTGCTAAGCACCCCGTGACCCATTCTTCAAGACCTTGTTAAGGTTCCTTGAAGCCTGCTCTGATACCAATTGAAAAACACTAGAGGGGGGGTGAATAGAGTTTTTAAATATTTTAGCAATTATTTAACTCAAATAACCACAAATGAAAAATGGAAGAAGGAGACAGGTGTTTAGAGTGGTTCCAACTTTAGCAAATACTAAAGTTGTCAGTCCACTACCCGGTTGCTTACCCAACCGGGATTTTGAAAGTATTAATTTTATTACCTTCACAAGGATTTACACAAAATACAATACTTTCTTTACACCCCTTGAACAACCTTCACTTGAAGTAGATGCACCAGCTTGAGGTAGCCTTCTTGAAGTAACTCCAAGCTCCCCTTTGAAGTAGCCTTCCTCTCTAGAAGTAACCTCCCGTTGCACCAGCCTTCTTGAAGTAGCTCAAGGTCCCCTTCTTCACCAAGAAGATCTTCAACCTCTCCAACCCGCAGCCTCCAACCTAGGAGTAGCAAGGAGAGTACAAACAACAATAGAGAACAAGAAAGAAAATAGAAATTACAACTTATCCTTTTGTAGCACAAGGCTTGATTTGCCTAGATCAAACGTGTAGATCTCCTAACCAAAGTGTATGGAAATGTAATTGCAGTGGATAGGAGATGCTAGCCTATAGGACACAAATTTTGAGCTAAGAGAAGAAGTAGCCTATTGTCACTATGCTCAGTTTGCTCACAAACAGGTTGCTCAAAGTATGCTCAAAGATTTCTCAAGTGTAACAAGTAAGTTTAGGTGTCCTAAGGCATGTCCTATTTATAGGAATGTCCTACAAGTTCTTAAGGACGTTCTAGACACCTTCTAGGGGTTTCTAAGTGCTTAACTAGACGTTAGGTACAAGTTTTTTGCTTTAGCAACGGCTAATTAATTAATTCTGCAGTTGCTGTCAGAGTCCATCTCGGCCGAGAAATGGTCGACCGAGACACCTACTCGGTCGAACTTTTGTCGACCGACAGGCTCTCTGAATCAAGTGTTTTGCAATGTTTATCTCCAACTGCCAACTACCTTGTAAGATGTGTCTAACGGCTACCTGGGTCTTTCTCGGTCGAGAAAATTGTCGACCGAGAGTGTCTCGGTCGAGGAGTTAGTCGACCGAGATTGACCCTGTTTCAAATTTTCAATTAAAGCACTAAGTGTGTGTATGAGTGTGCATATGTGACACTTATTTGAAGGGTATGACCTATCTAAATGTGATGTTTAGCTAGGGAGAATCTAACGCTTGATTTACATGAAATATAAGTACTTGTACATTATATATTTGTACAAGTTTTTACAAAGTGATTACATTTCATGAAAATATAAATATGTAAGCATATGGATTTCCCTAATTTCTTTGTCATCCACCTTATTCCTGCAACACTCAAGTAGCACGTTAGATTAACAAGAATGAAATGTTTGTCATTATCAAAACAAAGGGATTTACAAATGTCCATTTAGCCAACACCACCTTCTCCTACTTGTAGAAGTATCTTGGAGAAGACCTACTCTGATACCAATTGTTGGATCAAGGGCTCTAGAGAGGGGGTGAATAGAGAATCAAAAATCTCACAAGACGAATTAGACCACCAAATTATATTAACTGGAGAAACTTAAATCATACAACCAATTTGAAGTCCTAACTAAAAAGCATAGCAAGGGTGAGAGACAATGAAGAACATACACTTGGACAAAGTGGTTTAGAGTGGTTCCACACTTCAAACTAGAAGTGAGTCAGTCCACTACCTAGAGGTGGTTAGGATCTAGGACTTTGCAATCTTGATGCTCTTATATTCATTCATAAGATTTACAAGACAACAACCACATTCATCTAAGGACTTAATACCTCAAGCAAGGATCTTCAACCAACTGAAGGAACTTACCCACATGAACCATGGAGTCTTCAGCCTTCAACAAGGGCTTACCCACTCAGTCTTAAAGTCTTTCACCTTCGAGGAATTACCTATCCTTCTTGAATGTCTGCCTTGCCTATCTCCTTCACTCAGAGATCTGGAACACCATGCCTTCTTCAACCTTGAAGAACAATAACTCCTTCTCCTTTACTCAGAGACGATCTTCAAGCCTTTTCTTCAATAAGGAAAGGGGAGTAGGAAGATGGAGTTGTAGAGCTTTACATGAATACAAGGGGTAGCTCTCTTACAATAGATCCTAACTCACTCATACTCACAGATTTGACTTGAAGGTAGAGAGAAAGAGGCTCAAAGCTATGCAACACTCTCAACTAAGAAAGAACCAAGCATATATGGAATGAGCAACTTTGGAATGAACTCCAAGTGGTCCTATTTATAGCTGAGGGTGCCCCTTTGAGTTGGGGAACACTTAGGGTCGAAAAATAACCATTTTTTCTCAAGGAAACAGATCTATTTTCATCCAAATAAGTCACCAATAGTCACAATCACTTTTTCTGCAATTTCTATACAATACATTTAGTCGAGATTCAATAAAGGTAACTTGACCGATTGGGTAAAAGACAAACCCAAATTTCAAACCATCGGTCGAGTTTGTCCTGGGGAAACTCAACCGGCCAATGAAAGTTGGATTTGGTCAGTAACCTGATTGGTCGAGTTTTATGAGTGTGCAACTCGACTGATGCACTCTATAGAGAATTGATCTAGTGGATCGGTCGAGATTGTAACTTGACCAATTGACTGCCTATGATCAATTTTCTAAAGTGCATCAAAAGTGATTAAAACTTGGTGCAAAGTGTCCCAATCAATTTTCTCATCTTAGTTACAAGTCCTAACATCAATACAAGTGATTACAAAATTCTTCTAAGGTCATTTACATGGATTTCCTAAATTGCACACTTGTATAGCTTTTGACTTGAACCATAGCAAATTAGGTCTTGAGTAATTTGATCCTTTTCATGTACCTAACACTTGATGTCAATCTTGAATACACATATTAGATACATATGAATGGAATGGTTAAGTTATTATTAAAATATGGACAATGTATAACCTCTAGGTTAATAGGATGAAGTCCAAGGGTTCCTATTTATAGTTGAGGATGCCTACTAGCCAGTATAAGCACTTGGGAATGAATTTCAGTCGTTTGGGGTTTTGCAAAAGATTTATTGTTTATGTTTGCAACACTCCAAGGACTAGAAAAACTTTTTATGCACATTTTGTGTAGTTTGCGATGGGTCGAGTTTACTTTTGGGAATATCAAACGATTTCACTATGTGACAAATAAAATTTGAAGTGTCGATCGAGTTTATCCTGGATGAAACTCATACGATGGTTTAAATTTGGTTTGCTTATGCAGGGTGTCAGTCGAGTTTGACCTGGGGTAAACTCGTTCAAACTTGGTTGTTCCCAAAATCAATCAAGGGTGTCGATCAATTTTATCAGGGATGGAACTTGTCCAACAAAACATCATGTAATGAATTTTAGAAATTCCTATAAAAGTGCTTAAATATTTTTTTTATCCGCTCCAAATTTTTTCTAAGCTTAAAAACAAGTCATACAATCATTACAAGTGATTTAAAACATGAATCTAATAGAGATACATTATATTCCATAAAAGTGTACTTGCATTGATTTTTACTTGTCTTTTCTCCAAGATAGGATGCGCAAGTTAGGGCATTTGGAGTGTGTCTATACCTAATCTGAAATCTCTCAAGTAGAAGCATTAGAAAACAATAAGAGGAATGGTCAATCATCATCAAAAGAGAGGTTTACTCAATTTAGACCTTGAGTCCACATTCTCCCACTTTTTGAATATGACAAACCATTCCATAAATGTATTGAAAGATTGAGTAAAATCATACCTTTGGATAAATCTAGGAGTTTCAAAAAAATTGAGTTCATATGCTCCCACTCAATTGATGCTCATGGACTTCTGATACTCCCCCACAATTGAAGCTATTTCTCTTGCTTGGTTAGCTGTCATAACATTTATAGAAACTAGGACTTCTACTCATATATGTTTTTACATATATGCCTTATCCCCTTTATGTCTCCTCTTACATAAGACATATCTTCTCCCCCTTTGTCATTTCAAAAAGTAAGGGGGTTGAAAAACACACCTTGTTAGTAAAAGGAGATATCAAAAATTAGAAGGGAGAGTGGAAGAGAAAAAACTAGGGGCTTGTCCAAGTAATTATATAAGGAAAATTAAACATGCATTTTAACAACCCTAGATGTAATTATATCATATATAAAGACAATGCTAAGAAAGCAAGTAACTCAAGATAGTAGATATGCAAGTCAAGGAGCAGTCTTGGGTATGAAACAAGATACAAGCATAGCATATAGTAAAATACCACTTGATTAAAAGATGAACAAGACTAGAACTACATGTATATGAACTACTGGTAGATAATGTCACAAGTTAGGACTACTAGTAGGATGTTGATCATAGCAACAAATACACAAGTTAAGGAACAAGCTATGAGTAGATGTAGAGATATATCCAAGAAAAAAGATTTGCAATTTCAAAAGCATGAAAGTATATAGCTCACAAGAAAATATGAATCATTACTAAAATTTATTTACCACTAATAATCTCAAGGTTGTATCAAAATAAAGATAGAGCACAATAGAAGCAATTTAAGACACAACCTAGAGATCCAAAAAGATCACCACCAAAACGTGCATAACAACTCAAGATAGGTAATTGCAAGATATGGAGATACCAATATATAGAAATTAGAGAAACAAAGATGTATTGAAGATAGAAAAATTAAAGCATGGCAATCTGCATATCTAAAGGTACCAAGGGGAGTCCATAGAATAAGGCTATTGGTTGAGAAAGTCTTGTTGAGAGGAAAATTCTCATATAAAAAGCCAACTATATATTTTGTGCACAGTGTGTTCGGTCAGGCTTCTGGGTTGAACTTTTCTGGTGATAAAAAATGTTGGAAATAGACATTAGTGCTTATTGTTTGAGTTTCTTATATGATAAACTCAATCGACAACAACTGTTGTCAAAATGCCCATATAAAGAAAAAAAATATCTAGAGGCATGATAAATTATAAACCATATCCAGGCATGTATAAGCAAGTTAGCAATACGCTATAAAAGCATTGGGAATGGTTTTCGAGAAAGAAAGTGATGAGAAACATGATATACAATTTTGACTGAAAGACCATAAGTATAGTGTATACTAACTTGGCAAAAACACATTATCATTGTATATGAGCAAAAATAGCATTAGCACTATTCTTACCATTTCTTTTCCACTTGTTGCCACCCCATACACATATAACCTTTCTTATTTCATGTAGATTTAGAAACCAACATGCAAATCAATAGCACATGTCAATCTAATTGTATGTGACCTATAAAGAAGGAATATGAAATTGTCCCCAATCATATTTTTGGGTCCAGAGGTGTTATCTTAGCAGCTCAAGTCCTATTACTCTTGGGTGCTTTCCTAAAAGGGTAATATGTGGAATAATGGCCAATTTCATTGCAATGATTGCATGTTCTCCTAGCCTTGGAACTAGAGGATTTTTCATTGAAAATTGAAGGTCCTTTATCTTTGTTGTTCCTTTTGCTACAATCAAGTCAACAACCATCTCTACCCATTTGTTTGGTAGTATGATCTAGGATTTGATTTATATCCTTTTTATCATCTCAGAATCTTTGCATAGAAGATATCAAACCGTGATTATCATGCATAAGAGAAATAATAGTAGAAGACAATTCATTGATATTATCTCTAGCATGCAAAGGATCGATTTCTAATAAAAAAGATTTGGTCATATAAGAATCTTTGTCAATATGAAGAGCAACAACATTATTCTATCTACTAGTAGAACTAGAACAAGACTCAAGAACACTACTTTAAGCAAGCAAGGTAGCATTTTCTTTTTCAAGAAAATTAATCCTAGAAAGATAAACACTATTTATAGATTCTATTCCTTGTTAAACAAAATATTTGTCCTCATTTTTAGTTTTAAGAACATCAATATCAAGCATGATAGAATTCACAATATTACTTTTATCTTCATTAAAACTAGGCATAGGAGGTTGAGCTTCTAGAAATCAACTCTTATCAAGAAAATTAGAATTTTCAAGTTTAAGAGAGTCCACCTAACTAAGATGAGCATTGTTTTCATCTAGCAGGAATATATTAGCATGGACAAGATCATATTTTTCTACATGCAAATTATCAAAAGTTCCAGCAAGCATTTTCTTTTTCTTTTTAGAAGATTAAGAGAGGCATGGGTAGCATGAATAATAGAAAATAAAAATTGTATATCTAAAGAGTTTATATTTACCTCATTTGAGTCCATTTTCACTTACCATGATAGAAAAGTGGAATTCTCCATCTTCACTTGAGCTTGAGCGGGATTTTCTAATAGATTCTTCACTTAAGCTTGAGTTGGAGGAGTCACTTGAGGTTGAGTTGGAGGAGTGACTTGAGCTTTGTGCCATTTCTCCTTCTTCTTTTACTTCTCTTCTCTTCTCTTGAGCTTGAGTTGCAGTAGTCACTTGAGTTTTGTGTCATTTATCTTTCTTCTTGTACTTCTCCTCTCTTCTCTTGTAATTATGGGTCTTTATCCTTGTGGACAATATTCCTTAAAGTGACCCTTCTTTCTACATCTGAAGCACTAGGTGAAGGAGGAGGACTTGCCTTTGTAGATTCTACCCTTGCAGTACATGGCATATTATTAAACTTGAGAGAATGGAGAGGATTGACCAATGATATCTTCAATGTGTGATTTGATTTCATCCTTCTTCATTCTCTTAAGATCTTTCTATTCTTCTCTTTCTTCTTCCTCTTTCTTGTCAAGTGTAACTTCATGGGCTTGTAGATTTCCTATGAGTTTTTCAATAGGAATATCACCAAGAGACTTTGCTTCTTTAATGGAACTCACCTTGGATTCCTACCTCTTAGTGAGAGTTCTAAGGATCTTAGAATTTATCTCTCCTCTATCCATAGGATGACCAAGTACGGCAAGACAATTTACAATGGTGTTGAGCCTTGAGTACATCTCGACCACCCTTTCCTTCTTTCCCATCTTGTAGTTCTAGAGAAGCCCTTTCAGCATGTAAACTTTTCTTTCCTTCACTTGCTTTGTCCCCTCATAAGTGACACATAACTTTCTCCATATCTCATGCACCATCTCACAAGAGGAAATTCAGTTGAACTCGATGGGGGACATGGAGGCATAGAGAATGTTGATGGCTCTTGCATTCAAGGTTGCTTTCGTCAAAGTAGATTCATCCCATTCTTATATCTTTGTGTCCAGTAGCTTGTATGGAAGGCCCACTATTCTCTATATCTCAAGACTTTATCCTTGAATGTAGAATAGTAGCCTTCTTTTCCAATAGAGAAAATTGCACCCATCAAATATTGAAATGAGGAACTTCCCACCTTGATAATCACCCATCTTCTCCTACTTGTGGAAGTATGCTTAGAGAAGATACACTCTGATACCACTTGTTGGATTTAGGATGGGCTCTAGAGGGGGGTATTAATAGAACTAAATGCACTTAAACTAAATTCATTAGATGTTTAATGTATTTCTAAGATAATATGGCTAGTATGAACTTTGAGTGCAACTATAACATATGAAACAAGGGAGAGAGAGATTGAACAAGAACAAGAACAAACTATTTGGAGTGGTTCCAATCTTCAAACTAGGAGAAAGTTTGTCATGCCCACATCGCACGATTACCACTAATCATGAAATTAGGGCATAACTTTGAGGATTATACTTAATACAAAGTTCACTCCCTTATTATTATTTTTTTCCTTTGATTCCTTTTTATTTCAAACTCTTTGTTTTCTCGCATCCAATCACATAGACAAACTTTACAAGAGAATTAAGATTTTATTACTCTAATATGATCTCAACATTAATTATACACATCCATACATTCATTATATTTCTCACACTTCCATGTACATATGACATGATAATCAAATACATTCTCTCTTATCAAGGAAACACAGATACAATAATCATTTATAACTCTCTCACATCTATACAAGGACCTAGAGTGATAGGGACCGACTGACCTTAACTAATATCATACTTAACTCATGTGGTAGATCTACTCTGATGCTTTGACCTTCTTCAAGTCCATGTGGTTTCCCTAAATATTGTGAGTAGAGGGGTGAGCCTACTTGGTTAGTGAATGAGTACCTCAAAGAAACATCTTAAAGCACTTATATGACGAGCAATTGATATCAATTATAACAACAATAAACTTTAAAGATTCTAATCATTAACAATCATAGATATTGCACGATACTCTAGATATCTACAAGAGTGAACCAATATATGAATATGTTTGATTGATCATAAAGAGAACTAATAATTCAGAAACATAAAATGAATAATTGAATAATTGAGCACACTTATTTAACCTCTCATTCATCTTATTATGTCATGAACCCACATGAGGTGTACCACAACATGTGAAAGAATCACAGAAAGCTACGATCTCATTGTACAAGGCTGAGAAGCATGCCTGAGTTCCTAAGCCTATCTTTTGAGTAAGACCCCATCTATAGTGGGCATCGGCACGTCTTCCTCTCGGCGGATAATAAAAGTGGTCGAATATCTCAGACTCCACCTCTCAACCTGGGTACATAGGAGGTGAGTCAAAGTCTTCAGGCTTATTGTGTATCAGTGGACCTGCTGACCACTAATCACTCAACAAGTAACATAGGTACCACCGGTATCCCCAGTTGGTGTTGGGTACCACACAATTATAAGGAGTTTGCCCTACTGGTCAAGACCCCTGCACCCTACTAGTGCGCTCCGACTTACCTCGATCTGGACTACCTCCAGTCGGGAAATCGTTCCCTCCTCACAATGCAGGCATCATCATGTGAGGATTATATAGTGGTTAGGGCATCTACATGTCTAATTAACTCTTTAAATTCACAATTCAATCATCACATCAACATATCTTTGTTCATCTTTGTAAACCGTTCATTTCATAACAATATGATAACACTTACCACAATAGTATTGTTAAGCATCACCACATCTCAAATTGAGAAACATTGATATCACAATACTTGTTTCACTGAACACCCTATCATTATGGTTTCAATTACCTCATTCACTTATCACATAACTCACATAAGGATTGTATACATCGCACATCAAGAATAACATTGAATCAAGATGTTTAATTGCAAACCTCCAACTTTCCATTCATTTAGGGTTTCACCCTCCTTACTAATATAGCAAACAAACATTGATATCATCAAATGAAATCTAAGATGTTATCTGACATATATGTAATATGCATACAAATAAAACAAACATTCTTAACCAAGGAGATTTAACTAGGCAAACTTCTTTATTCAATTATACAACAATTTCAGCCATAGTCGAAAATCTTAGATTTCAATATTTTCATGTAACCTTTACAATTACTTTAAGAATTCTAATTTTGATGGATTGCAATCGTTTCTAATGTGATTTCATAAGCTAAAGTTTATTACAACAGATAAATAATCCATATTATAACAACATGCAAAAGCTAGATCAAATCGACCATTTAGGGTTGTACTTGCATACTAATCAATTGAAAATTATTAATGATTTAACTAATTTTCATGCAATCTACTATTTAAAGGAAGTACCCACTCACCCTAAGGTGTGAAAACACCCTAAAAACGTAGCCCATATTTGAAGATCTCGAATCCATATCAAGATTCTAGAAAATTCTATGATTTCTTCTTCCTTTCAACCCTAAATGGGACCTGCAATAGGTAGAAGACAATATTAGAGGTTAAACCAAACCTCCAAATCGCTGGAACAAGGGTTTTGATCGAGGGGAAGTGAAGAGAAGAAGGAATCCATGGTTAAAACTACTTACCAAGTCGAATTTATAGCAACCCCTTTTGATTTCTACTATTCTTCACGTTCTTCCCAAAATATCGCCCCAAAAATCACCCTCCATGTCACCCACTCGTAGATAAAGATGTTTGGGATGATAGACGATTGAATCACGGTTCCAACGCACTTCATTTCGTTGAAAACAGATAAGTATGGCCCGAGATATAATCGTTTTACGATTTGCTATCTTAGCTTGGGTCGGCCGCGGTCGTGGTGTCGACGTAGCGTCGCGGTCGCGGAGTAGACCGCGGGTTGCGGTGTCGATGCAGCGTCTGTCGCAGGCCTCAATAAATGTGAATAAAAAGGGCATAACTCTCTCATTTTAACTCTGATTTGGTTCATTCTTTTTTTTGGATTTGTAATTGAATTCTCTACAATTCTAAAATATTATTTTGATAATATTCTCAAATAAAAAATCTTTATTAATTATTTCCTTCAATGTCATTAACTCTCTTCTTGCACACATGTATGGGTTAATGCTATATTAACTCCAACTCAGATCATTATAGTATGCTTAAGTGATGATTATGAGTTTCCCAAATAAGTATTTAAGGTTACCAAATTTAATATAAAGCACAACAAAGAATATTAATAACAAAAGCACATGACAACCTTTAAGATTATCTTAAAATTCTAGGATTACCAGCAAAGCTAGGAATGGGTTGTAACAATTATCTCCCTCTAATAAAAATTGTCTCGAAATTTCTAAAAGAGGAAAAGGTACTTGTTAAACATCTTTGATTCTACTTTCCAAGTAACTTCTTCTATACATAATTCCTCTGAAAAACTTTTACTAGGGGTATCTCCCTCCTTTTAAGCTTTCGAATAATACGATCTACAATTTTATTTTTCAACATTGAGGTATTTGTTCCTCTTCAAATCACAACTTTTAAAAGATAAAAATTTTGTGAAGCATAATTTCTCATCTCATCATCACTTGGCTCTATTCACTTTCCATTCATGAGACCACATTAGTCATCATACTATCACAAGATATAAATCTTTTTCACAATATCACATGGTATCAACCCTTATCAACACAAGTGGATTACACCTCATCCAGGGCTCAACCATGCCCAAAGGTCATTAAGACCATCATACTATTCCCTGTAAGATCATCATTAATTTTTGCATGCCATATTAAAAAACTCAACAACATCACTTACATATAATACACCAGATCAACATGGTATTGCATTAATGAGATAGGAGATATTCATAAACAATGATAGTACGGTTATATTAACATTAAGAACCTTTCTTTATCACATCATCATGCAAGAAATTTAGATATGATTAACCCTCATCATATACATAATGCACATGTTTAGTATAAGAAAGTATTAACCATGTGTCTATGATAACCACCAATTAACATATTAAGGTTATGATCATATTAAGGAGGTTATTCTACCATCATTCCATCATATAAGAATGTTAAACATGAATACTCATCTTTATTTATTTGTATTAGAGTTAGGTTCAACAAGATAAATTATATCAATGTTACTAATCGACAATTATACCCAAACCCTAACTCACAGCATCCCCATTGGATCATGGATGCATAAGGTGAAGCATCACCATCATATTCCATACTATTCTCAAGTATGAACCCACACATAAATCAAGGTTTAACCATCAAGTTATAGCATAATAGGGTTTCAACAACAATAATAGAGTAGTCCATGATTGTATTAGTAATTCAAGGACTATTCATACCCAATTACCATCATTTAGTTATATTAAATCTAGGTATAACAAGATATACCTCATTAGGGTTACATATCAATACAATGTGGTTATCATCCCTTCTACTCATATGAGTGAATAGGTAAGACTACCTTATTCAGGGTAACCCTCCATTTGTTCCATCATCATTCAACCCATATCACCATACCACAATTGTACAATACTAAGATGGATTACTAGTATGAATGACTACAACAATCAGACACCGTTAATTAACATATTGCTTTCACGTGTACACTGAAATCATATGTAGAACCAATTTAGATCCCTCATTATACCTTCAACAAATTACACTTCTAAAAACAAATTCACATATTACTAAAAGCCATTGTATTCTCTTATCTCCTCATTCATTACTACTTACTTCTTGTTACTTATCCTTCTCATTTTGATCATATAGAATAAACATCCCTAACATTGAAACGTTCATGGTAAGAATAGATTATTCATCATTCTTGACATCACTGCAAGAATTTGTTTTAGATTACACTTTGCTCATTTTGAATTTCTCCTTTTGTTCAAATTTAACCTCTTATATTTCAAATCTACTTCTTATCCTTTACTCTAAATCATTTCCATATTGTTGATCTACCTTTCAGATTAGCTACCTTTAAACCCTGGATTACTATTTGTGCTAGTTTACTTCTCATAGTGCTAACATCATGATCTTGTTTTATAGAGATGCTAGCATTAAAGGTCAAATCACTAGTGACATCCCTTGAACTACTACAACTCTAAACATTCTAGAGTTTGGTCCTTAGTAGTAGTATGACATTATTGTGATGTGACTTTACTCTCTTAATTTGAAATTCAAACTTTGGATCTTACAAGTTTTACTAAAGTCTTCCTTATCTTATCAATTGAATTTCCTTTCTCTTACTTTGCCATTCAGATAGATTACATTCTCAATTTACCCTACTAGGGTTTCATCATCATATTGTGTGTCATTATTACATTCACTAGATGTCTCTACCACGGCGGTTATGCATCATATATGATTCATTTTTTTATCAATTCATTTCCACATTGCTCTCATTAAGTAATATATGAAAGAGAAGATGATTCTAAGACTTAGAATTGTTATCTTCAAACATTCCCTTAATACATTTCTTGTATGTAGGTTTAATTTGTTATCAATAAGGATACTTGGCTAATTAGCACTTGCTTGAATCTCACAACCTCTTTCTTTTATAATATATTTTATTCCATCTTGTTTCAAACCTTTCCTTACCTTTCATAATCCTCTTACCATATACTACTCTTCCACCTGTCATCTTTAACTTCTAATTTTCTCTTATGTTCATGTTTCTTATTCATGTGTATGATCATGTATACCATATTGTACATATTTCTTTTTATCCTTCTACTAATGTGAAGTTGAAATTATAAATCAATAATATCTCTACTAGTTTCACCTCATGTTTAATGCATTACATATCCTTCATTTAAAATCAAATGGCTCATGCATGGGTCAAACATAGTATCTCTTTCAATCATGTTTTTCCCTCCTGAATATAGTCTACCTTTGTATGATTTATTCATTTATTAAGATACACTTTTGTTCTTCTTTTAGAAACTAGTTTGTTGTTCTATAGAGACTTAGAGTCCAAAGGTAGTATGGATGAATGTATTAAACTTTATAATAAAGGTATATATTCCATGTTCTCAATTATATCATAACCTTCATTCCGTAATCAAGATCATCATTTCTAATATCTATCTTTGTTTCAACTAAGTTTCTTATCCTAGTCTTATGATTTACATGTTCATCTAATTCTCTTTACTTTAACTCTTCTGAAGACTCTTCAATTCTATGTAATTATTGTATACTTAACTCTTTTCTTCTATTTTCCCTTTGCTTTGGAGTACACAAAAGCATTTTACTCGATTATATGTTCCATTCCTCATGATTGATTCTGACTATCTTGGTCCTTGCATACTTTTCTCATACCTTTTCCATATTTTATATTTAAATTTCATATAATACTAATCATTAAACTTAATCTGAACCTTATGTCGTGTTCCTTTATTCCCAATTATGGGTTTCTCATATGAGGCCCCAAAGTTGGATCTCAAATATCATTACCAACAGATTCTTAGCTATTCCAATCTTTCTCATGTGTTTCAACATCTTAGTGTATGGACATTCTCACTATGATGTGGGTCTAATTTATCCAGAGTCTACTCTTATTATATTATTAATAGGAGTCATTCGATCCTAGTAACGCATCCTACCAGCTGAACCAGGTCGAACCTGCAGTCCTGAAGCCAAGAGCTACTCAGCTTTAACCAACTCCTATTAATCTCAAGCATGTGGAAAGAATATCCACTTAGGGCAAACTCATTTAAACAGAACTTCTGGTCTACTTGATACAAAGAATATAAATAATAACTGAATCACTTCATCATACACAACAATATAAAATAACCATATATTTTTACATACTGATAATCTGAATTCATACATATAAGAGCATTTCTATTGATCTCTAATCAAATAAGCAATATAAAGCAAGAGTTTTATCACATTCTATGTTTAATCTCTTACTCCTTCATTACTTTTCGGTCTCCTAACCCTAAGATTTCTAGGGTTTCTCTCTAGCCCATTCATCCTCTACATACTTGGCCAGGGCATTAAGAGAAGAATAGACAGAGTAGCTTGATATTGGTCAGTCTAAGTATCCAGATACCTGGCCAGGGTATCTAAATACCCAAACCTCCTAGAGCTAAAGACATATCAACTCTAAACTGCCACACTTATAACTCTGAATTTCTATCCTAATGGTCCCTGACAACTCAGCCTAAATTCTGATCCCAAAATATTGTCACTCCCACATCCCATGATTACCACTAATCATGAAATTAGGGCATAACTTTGAGGATTATACTTAATACAAAGTTCACTCCCTTATTATTATTTTTTTCTTTATTTCCTTTTATTTCAAACTCTTTGTTTTCTCACATCCAATCACATAAACAAACTTTATAAGAGAATTAAAATTTTATTATTCTAATATGATCTCAACAATAATGATACACATAAATACATTCATTTTGTGTCTCACACTTCCATGTTCATATGACATGATAATCAAATACATTCTATCTTATCAAGGAAACAAAGATACAAACATCATTTACAACTCCCACATCTATACAAGGGCCTAGAGTGACAGGGACTGAATGAACTTAACTAATCTGATACTTAACTCATGTGGTAGATCTACTCTGATGCTTTGACCTTCTTCAAGTCCACGTGGTTTCCCTAAAAATTGTTAGTAGATGGGTGAGCCTACTTGCTCAGTGAATGAGTACTTCAAAGAAATAGTTTAAAACACTTATATAATTACAGATTTATTGCCGAGCAACTGATATCAATTATAACAATAGTAAGCTTTAAATATACTAATCATTGACAATCATAGATATTGCAGGATACTCTAGATATCTACAAGAATGAACCAATATATGAATATGCTTGATTGATCATAAAGAGAACTAATTATTCAGAAACATAAAATGAATAATTGAATAAGTGTGCATACTTGTTTAACCTCTCATTCATCTTATTATGTCTTGAACCCATATGAGGTGTACCACAACATGTCAAAGAATCACAACAAGCTACGATCTCACCGTACAAGGCTTAGAAGCATGCTCGAGTTCCTAAGCCTATCTCTTGAGTAAGACCCCATCTGCAGCAAGCCTCGGCACGTCTGCCTCTCGGAGGCTAATAAGAGCAGCCAAATAACTTAGACTCCACCTCTAAACCTGGGTACTCAGGTGGTGTGTCAAAGCCCTCAGGCTTATTGTGTATCAGTGGACCTACTAACCCCTGATCACTCAACAAGTAACATAGGTACCATCAGTATCCCCAAATGGTGTTGGGTACCACACAATTATAACGAGTCTACCCTACTGGTCAAGACCCATGCACCCTACTGGTGCGCTCCGACTTACCTCGATCTAGACTACCTCCAGTCGGGAAACTGTTCCCTCCTCACAGTGCAGGCCTCATCTTGTGAGGATTCTATAGTGTTTAGGGAATCTACATGTCTAATTCACTCTTTAAATTCACAATTCAATCATCACATCAACATGTCTTTGTTCAGCTTTGTAAACCATTCATTTCATAACCATCTGATAACACTTACCACAATTGTACAATTAAGCATCACCACATCTCAAACTGAGAAAAATTGATATCACAATACTTATTTCACTGAACACCCTATCATTAGGGTTTCATTTACCTCATTCACTTATCAAATAACTCGCATAAGGATTGTATACATCGCACATCAAGAATAACATTGAATCAAGATGTTTAATTGCAAACCTCCAACTTTCCATTCATTTAGGGTTTCACCCTTCTTACTGATATATCAAAAAAACATTGATATCATTGAATGAAATCCAAGATGTTATCTGACATATATGTAATACGCATACAAATAAAATAATCATTCGTAACCAAGGATATTTAACTAGGCAAACTTCTTTATTCAATTATACAACAATTTTAGCCATAGTCAAAAATCTTAGATTTCAATATTTTCATGTAACCTTTACAATTACTTTAAGAATTCTCATTTTTATGGATTGCAATCATTTCTAATGTGATTCCATAATCTGAAATTCCGTACAACAGATAAATAATCCATATCATATCAACGTGCAAAAGCTAGATCAAATCGACCATTTAGGGTTGTACTTGCATACTAATCAATTGAAAATTATAAATGACTTAATTGATTTTCATCCAATCTACTGTTTAAAGGAAGTACCCACTCACCCTAAGGTGTGACGACACCCTACAAAACGTAGCCCATCTTTGAAGATCTCGAATCCATATCAAGATCCTAGAAAAATATGTGATTTGTTCTTCCTTTCAACCCTAAACGGGACCTGCAGTAGGTAGAAGACGAGATTAGAGGTTAAACCAAACCTCCAAATCACTGTATCAAGGGTTTCGATCGAGGGGAAGTGAAGAGAAGAAGGAATCCACGGTTAAAACTACTTACTAAGTCGAATTTATAGCATCCCCTTTTGATTTCTATTTTTCTTCACTTTCTTCCGCAAAAATTGCCCCATAGACCGCCCTCTAGGTCACCCCTCGCATAGAACGATGTCTGGGATGATAGATGATTGAATTGTGGTTCCAACACACTTTGTTTCGTTGAAAATAGATAAGTATTGCTCGAGATATGATCGTTTTATGATTTGTTGTCTTGGGCGGCGTCAGCCGCGGTCGCGGTGTCGATGCAGTGTTGCGGTCGTGGTGTAGACTGCGGGTCACGATGTTGACGTAGTGTCACAATCATGGTGTCGACACAACGTCGCGGTCATGGTGTAAACCGTGGGTCACAATGTCGACGCAACGTTGGTCGCGGTCCTCAATACATGTTTACTAAAAAGGGCATAATTCTCTCATTTTAACTCTGATTTGGTTAATTATTTTTTTGTTGGATTTGTAATTGAATTATCTACAATTATAAAATATTATTGTGATAATACTATTAAATAAAAAATCATTTATTAATTATTTCCTCCAATGTCATTAACTCTCTACTTACACACAGGTATGGGTTAATGCTATATTAACTCCAACTCGGATGTTTATAGTATGCTTAAGTGATGATTATGAATTTCCAAAACAAGTATTTCAGGTTACCAAATTTAATATAAAGCACAATATAGAATATTATTAACAAAACACATGATAATCTTTAAGATTATCTTAAAACTCTAGGATTACCAGCAAAGCTAGGAACGTGTTGTAACAAAGTTAGTCCACTCCTAGAGAGGTCAAGATCAAGGATTTTTCAACCATTGCATACTTATATTCTATTATAAGACATACAATTATGACCTTCCTTTTCTGAGATAAGGATACCCAACCTTCCCTTTTTGGAGAAGGGAGCCAAAAGCCAACCAAAGGACTTGCCTATCCAAGACCAAGAGTCTTCAACCATACTAAGGACTTAGCAACTTTTACAATGAGTCTTCCGTCATCACTGAGGACTTACCCACTCTTGAAACAAGTCTTCCTCCTTGAAGGAATTACCTACTCTTCTTGGATCTTCAACCTTTGACTTCATCGTCTCCAAGGAGAAGATTTCACCAAGGGAATCCTTCCTTCTTCACCTCTATTATACAAGAGAGAGAACCTTCATCTTCATGAGATAAAGAGAGATTGCGGGGTGAAGGAAGTGAGAGCCTCACAAGATATGCATGTAGAACTAGCTCTGTTACAAATCTCATATTCACTCATGGATGTAGCAAGAGATTAAGCTTATGAGTGGAAGGAGGCTCTTAGAGCCACTCAACTATAATATAGGGGCCTTCACAGTGCTTGGCTAAAAATGGGATGAATCCCAAGGGGTCATATTTATAGTTGGGGATGCCTACTAGCTAGTAGAAGCACCTTAGAACAAATTCTAGTCGTTTGGGGGTGTTGCAACAGATCTATTTTTGATGTTTGAAACTCCAACGACTAGAAATACATTTTCTGCACATTTCGTACAAAGTGATCAGTCGAGTTTACTTTTGGGAAACTTGGTCAATTGCACTATGTGAAAAATCAAATTCTAAGTGTCGGTCGAGTTCATCTTGGATGAAACTTGGTATATGGCTAAAATTTGGTTTTCTTACGCAGGGTGCCCATTGAGTTTGACCTGGGGTAAATTGGTCTGAACCTGGAAGTTCCCAAAACCTAACAAGGGATGAAACTCAGCCGAGTTTATTAGGGATGAAACTCGGTCGACAAAAATACCTATAATGAATTTTAGAAATTACTATAGAAGTGCTTAAATATTTGTTTTAAGTGCTCATCTAAGCTTAATTACAAGTTATGCAACCATTACAAGTGATTACTACATGATTCTAATACAGATACATCATATTCCATAAAGGTGCACTTGCATTGATTTTGACCTGTCTTTTCTCCAAAATATGGTGGGCAAGTTAGGGAATTTGGAGTGTGTCTATACCTAATCTAAAATTACTCAAATAGAAGCATAAGACACAAATAAGTGGAACGGTTAGTCATCATCAAAAAAAGAGTTCAGTCAATTTAGACCTTCATTGACCTTGTGTCAACACATCTTGTTGTCCATTTGACTAGGGAAGTGAAAATATTGATTTCGATTTTCTTGCTTTGGTTGTATCCTTTTGAATGGTACATGAGTCTTTTTGAAGGTGATGTTCAAAAGTATTGTCGGCCTAAAGGGAGTATTATTACGGGTTATGTGGCTAGCAATGTCATGGAGTTTTGCAATGACTTTTTGAATTGTAATGAATCTTTAGTCAATGAAAAGAATATTGATCCCTATTCCTGCAAAGGGATTTTAGGAGCATGACTGAAAGTAATTTCTCATGAGTTGTGGAAATATGCACACTTGTATGTTTTACACAACATCGATGAAGTGAGTATTGTATCATCAGACATGCCAATTCTATCAATATAAATATCCTTGATCCAGTTCAATGTGGCTTGCTAGAAAGCACAATATGGCATTTTTAGGTGGTTTGAAGATAAAGTCTTCCATTAACTATATCAAAAAACAAATAATGATTCTGAAACTATCAAATGGCTCACCTTTAAACCAAAAATGAGTATTTTGTCTCACAGAGGGTTTGACAAAAGTGGATTTTCATATTAAACAAAATGTCAAGGTGATAAGAATGTCATCTAAAACAAAAGTGCCACCCTTCTAGTGACTTCATTGTATTTTTCCAGTGCGAAGGATAAGCATCCACGTGAAGATAAAATTCCTTATTATAGTATTATTGAAGACATGTGGAAGTTTGACTAGATATATTTTAGAGTTTCCATATTTAGATGTAATTGGGTTGACAACACCAAAGGAGTTATTCTGGATAAGGTTTTCACATTAATGAATTTTGAAAACATTAGGGAGAAGGATGAACCATTCATAATGGCATCACTGGATAAGAAAGTATTATACATCAATGATCCTACAAATGGAAAATAGAATGTCATTTTTCATGGGAAAATTCATCTCATTAGAGATAATATAGATGTAAAAGAGTACTATAACAAGTATGATTGTAAAGAGTGGGATCCCCACTCCCTACTAAAATTTGAGAAATAAAACATCAATGCCAAATACACACGAAAGGTATGATAGAATAGGTGTAAATTTTTTAAATCTCAAATGATGGTATACAAAAGACGAAACGACAACAATGTAATATAAAACATGACTATAATCAATTTTATAAAAGTACATTGCCATCTCCTGTATCGATTTACATGGATATTATCATAAGGATCTAGTAGAGGGAAAACTAAACCACATCAAGTTTGTCTCCAAGCATCAACTCCTTAAGCTAGGTCCATCTCAACATGCCATGTCCTCCATGTCCTACACCTGAGCTTGGAAGTATACCACAACAAGAGGAGAAAAAAATAGATGACATCATCATAAGGTTGGTACGTGCATACTAAATTGAGTATTGAGCAACATAATGAAATAAAGGGCATTGAATAAGAATGGATTCCCAAAAGAAAAGGAAAGAACTACCCAACTAGGCACAAAAGAAATTGAATTTAAAAAGATATTAAATAAGGTGAATATTTTCCATAATTAGAATGTAAAAGTTACCAAAAAAGCACCTACAAATATTGGGCAAAAAACCCAACAACATAATATCAACTTGCATTAATGTGAGATAAACATGGCACTAGAACTTTATAAATAACAATGGTGGCTAAGGCTAACAACCTTGATACCTAATAGAGTATGGTATACAACCATCTCCCCAGTATATATAAAGTGGGCACAAAACCTGGGTATGGGGCACACAACCTCCATCCCAAAAATATAATAATGACACACAACACAAAAACCAATGTAATTACACTACTCTAGGCCTACTGAATCACATAACATACTATAAATTTGGAGGCAAGTATAAAGTGTAGTCTTTCATGGAATAAATAAATTTGCCATCTAAAAAATGAAAAAAATAAATATCAACCACAAAAGCGGGGAAAATTGTAGTTTCATCAAGAATAAAAGTATAAGATGGAGTCCAAAGAAAGTCCAACAAAATAAGTTGATAATAATATCATAATCTAGTAGAATGTTTCACATGGAATAAATTATCAAGAGAGATACGTTGTGTGGACTATCAAAGGAGTGATTATTTAGGATGATTGCTCAATATAGAATAATTGGGGATGCAAACATACCTTGACTTGAGTGTTAAGTTAGAGACCAAGTCCTAATCTTCCAAGTCTAAGATCAACTCAACCTACATATAGGATTAAGTTCATCAATTAGGATATGTTCTAATATATTTATGTATTGTGAAAACCCTAGAAATCCAAATTCATCGATAAAACCTTAGGTCGGCACATGATAAAGACCTCCCAATGATTTTAGGGTTTGTCAATGATATTTGACTCAAAATATAAACTTTATAAATTATTATGTTGCATGTAATTATTATTAAGATTATAAGTAAAATCGATACACTAAAAATTCAGACTTTAAAACTTTAGAATCAAGTGTATATCAAAAGGTAGAGAAAGTTTTAACGATTCTAAAACTTTTTTTTTAATTTTTTGAGATTCCAGTAAAAGTTATACATTTTACAAGTTTTATGGTATTTAATGAAAAATCGCAAAACATACAATGTAATTGGATTAAAGTGTTTGTAAATCAAAAGTTGGAACTATAGTTGTAACATCCCTGACATGGGTTATGCTGAAACCTAGATGTTTTGCTTAATGAAGTCGATTATATGCTCTCTCTTATCTCTCTAAAATTAATTAAGGCTCAAGAGAAACTAATATTTCAATTTTTAGTCCCTTTTGAATAATGTTGAAATAATGTTTTGTTAGTTTTAGACTAAAGTGCAAATTACCGAAGTTGAGGGGTTAACTTGCTAATTGTACATGATACAATGTTCCTCATGTGTTGAAGCATCATGGGAATGAGTATGATGTAGTAGTATGGCTTCTACAAGCCTGAATAACAAGAAAGAGCCTGTTGAGCAATGTTTGTGCATTAAAACCTAGTTATGGTGTAATGTGCAATTTACCCAAAATCTAGGGTTCAATATGCAAAATACCACTTCAAGAGGATCCCTCATGATTCTTGTCATCAGGTAGAGAAAATAATTTGAGAGGGGCACCTCATTTGAATCATTTTGAGGGAGAGAGAATCTTGATATTAAAATAATCAAGTTTTAAGCATAATTGAAACCCTAATTCAATTTAATGCAAAAATAATTACATTAATTGGATTGCCCTTCAACCAAAACTTTAATGGTTGAGTTTGGTTATGTGTGGACGTCCTTGTGACTTGTAAAGGAAAAGGAAATATCTACGTGAGTGGAGAACCCACTCACATTAAGAAAAGAAAAAGAAATATCCACTCACTTATGGATATTATTATAATATGATTTAAGGTGCTTAGTTTGTTTTCCTTTAAATCGTGGATAATTGAGAGGAATAGGAGTAAAATAGGATATCCTCGTTCCTAAGGAAAAGAAGGAGGCATATATCAAGAAAGTTGAGGAGATAATTCCTACTTTCTCTCTCTTAAATGAATTTTCAATAAAATTCATATATAATCTCCTTTATCTTTGAGGTAAAGGGATAATTTCGAATCCACTTTCACTTCTTGCTTGAAAAAACGACCAAGGGAGCTTGGAGAAATATTAGGACGACCACCAACCGGTTGGTAAGCTTCTTGACCTTCTTTCACCTTAAATTCATGATGGAAATCACAAAACAATGCATGATTTCTTCTCTATTTCACTCCATCTTCAATCCTAGCCAATATTTTCACTCCAAATCTTGAGGAAGATCCTTGGGAGGGTTGAAAAAGCTTCTTCCACCATTTTTGACATGAAGCTCCAACCTTTGAAGCTCAATTGAAGGCGGGTTATATAACTTGAACCCTTGAACTTTGTTATTGATTCAATATCTTCATCAATTGTTGATTCTTTCTTTGTTTCCAAAATTTTATTTGGTTGATTGATAGAATCACCATGAAAATCACAGCAAGATTCGTGGGTTTATAGATTGATGATGATGACATAATCATAAGCACAGACCTCCACAAATATCTTTTGCAAATAGTTTCAACATTTGGTCCAAACAGTTTCACCAAACTGTTTGGTAACCAAACAATTTGCAAATCGTTTGGAGGTTTGGGTTCCAAACCATTTGGAGTGGTTGACCATTTGAGATGGTTGACCGTTTGAGGAAATATGTTGTTGTACTTGGATATTGATCCAATGGTTTCAATTGGTTTTATCTTGAAGGTTTCAATTATGAATGATTCCTTAAATGCAAACTGTAATCGGGTTGAGTGTGGAACCCTAAGTAATTGAATCAACTTTTTGGGTTGACTAAGACCAAACAGTCTGAAGACCATTTGAAGGTCACCCAAACAGTCTCAAGACCGTTTGGAGGTCAACCAAGGTCATTTAGAGGTATATGGTGGTGTATGATTGGATGGTTGGAGATCTAGTGATATCAAATTGAAGTATAATCACTAGCTCAATTGATGATCGATTCAATGATGCAAACTCTAAGTGAATTTTATAAATTTCAATGATGGGATGAGTCAAACGGTCTCAAGACCATTTGGAGATCATACAAATGACATCAAGACCGTTTGAGGTCAGGTCATATCATGGTTTGATGATGATCCAACAATTTCAATTGAATTAGTTCCACAATGTCAATCATTGATGGCACTTCGATTTCAATACCCTAAGTGATTGTTTCTTGATTATAAACCCTAGTTCAATTGGGTTCAAAACCCTAATTAAAGGTCCAATTGAAGGGTGATTCAATGGTTCAATTGATGAACAAATCAGCAGTTCAATTGATAGAGTGTTTAATGATTTGAAACCCTGAATTGATAAAGTGTTGAAAGACCTTGATTGGTCCATTCGGTTTTAAGAAGGTTTGGACCAAACGATCTTAAGACCGTTTGAGTCCAAACAGTCTCAAGACCGTTTGGGTCCAAACAGTCTCAAGACCATTTGAGACCAAATGGTCTCAAACCATTTGGAGACCCAAGTAGTTTCAAGTAAGAAATGTTCATACGGTTTCATTATGGTTTTAGTTAAATGATTTCAAACCATTCAATGTCTGAGTGACTAAGACTGTTTGGGGTCTAAGTGACCAAGAATATTTGAGGTTCAATTGGTCAAACCATTTGAACACCTAAGGTGACTAAAGATTAGTTAACTAATTAATTATTAATAATGTAAATCAAAGGTGATTACAATGGTTGTACCTTTGAGGTACTAGGGTAATTAGTACTTTGTCGAGTGGTTAACTCTTGATGCTTATGAAAGCAATGATTTGATATGTTGTGACAACCCTTCATTTATGTTGATTTGGACCTAATTGAATTAAGATTGAAGTAATTGACATCCTAGAAAGGATGAGAGAAAGATGAATCCCTACATGAAGAACAATCATGTAATGGTTAAACCTCAAATACTTTCAACATATACATAATAAGTAATCAGGGTATGATCCTTTGTAAAGAGATCATGAAACCTTAATTGAGAAGGTTGATGAAACCCTAATCAAGGGTGTGACATGTGAAACCCTAATTAAGGGTGATGCCATGTGAAAACCTAATTTTAGGTAATGCTATGTGAAACCCTAATATATGAGGATGATATGTGAAACTCTAAAGTAGAGTAATGTTATGTGAAACCCATAATTATGGGAGATGATATGTGAACCTTAATTTATAAACATGGAAAATCCTATTCCAAATAATGGAATAGTGATTAATATATTGACAAGTGTAACATCTAAAGAGGTTGATAGTGGATATCCTTATATCAATAGTTCCTAACTCAAAGATGAGTCCATAACATTAGCAATGGTTGTATTTTCTAAATACAATGTCTTTTGACCAACACATTACATGATAAATGTGATGAACTGGTGTATAAGGTATTAGGATGGGAAATACCCTAATATAAGCTAAGTGGATGAACTCAAGTAAGATAAAGGTGATGAGGGAAGTGATACATCAAAGTATGATAGATATCACATCCATCACCTCAATATTGATATACCTTGATATGTTTTAAATCCAATATATTTGGATGCGTGACACATGAAGTGTGTCATGTTAGTTGTTTCATTGAGATGTAATGCACCTTGATAAGTGTAGGCTATCATGCCCTATGAAAAGGTTAATCCAAACCAATAGACTATGATGTAGTAATATTATGGTAATGATGAGAGAGAAACTCATACTTTGTGTGATAATTCATTTAATGATGATTGATGAGGATAAATAAGTTTGATTGAATACTTATGTTATCAATGTTGGCTCGTAGCTGTGTGGAGCAATGAGTTAAGGTTTGATCATTAATAATATGATCTTAAGAACCTAAATGGTTATTGTGGAAAACCCTAATGGAGGGTGATAATATGTAAGGGGAATCCTAACCCTAAAATGGGAATAGAGGTATTACTTTGTGCTGTATGGTGCTGATATGAAAGAATTATAACTGTTATCATGAGAACTAATCATGCAGGTATGTTGAGACGATAAGCATAGCCAGGTATGAGCTATGATGCAATCATATTGAAAATGTTTTATAGGCCTTATAAGCCTTTACATGTTTGGTTTCTTAGTGAGAGGAAATTAATGAGCCCTGTGTGCCATATGATATTTTAATTATTGAAATTGGTTATGGGCTTCATAAGCCATAATATGCCTTGTTGTCTACTAAGAGGTAACAAGAGATGAATTAAGCTTTCTGTGCTATGTGGAATGCTTGTGTAAGAATCATGCTTACCTTGGTTAAATGACTTGAAGGTATTAAGTTACCTGTTATGTGGTAACAAGTATTCTATGATGAATAAAGGGTTTAAATACCCATATTTTATAATCATGATGATGAACTTGTTAAGAAATGGAAACATGCTTGATGAGATGAGGGATTAAGATCCCAATACTTTGTTAGAAGAGTATGGCTATAGGCCATGACTCCACAAAACAATCCCAAGCATTAACTGTGTGTTCTAAGCCTGAAGAGAGTATATGTTGTGGTTGTAACTCTATAATGAAGATGTCAATTTACTCTGGCAAGTTAATTGTAGCCTGACACATGATGTCTAAAATATAATCAGTTGTGTAGTGTATTTGCATAAAGTTGAAATGTGAGGAACATTAGTTGATATTATACTGCTTAGTGTAGGGGATAAATGTTATACATCTTCTTCACATTCCTTATGGGATAAGTGATATGATGCTCTATCAAGTTATAGCGGCAATGTTTTAGATAAGAATAATGTTCTAATTTGTTAAACAATTAATTAACTATTGTTAAGCAATTATGAATCCTCTATTCAGACTTATCTTATTAACTTGCAATAATAATGTTTCTGTCGGAGAGTTATATCTCTCGCTGGGGCAATTTTACAATTGTCTCACCCCCATGGGAACCACATTTTTAGGTGGACGTGGACGAGGAGGCAGGAATCCTTCAGTAGGTGGAGGACAACAACAGCAGCAGCAGGGACAACAGTGAATTATCAGGTGGAGACACTGGCTGATATGTCTTATATAGATGTACATAGAGTCCTATGTGTCATCTCTGTACTCTCAGGTCCTCAGAGTAGTAGTTAATGCTTTCGAGATTTTGGCTTAGTGCCTCAAGATTTCATACTTCCTATGTTTAGTTTAACAGATAAGTTGATGGATGTAATCCTTAGAAAAAGATGATATAGGACATGTACTTGTGAACCAGTATGTAATTAAGTTACTCTGGTTCGTTATGAAAGAGTTTTCCCTATGTGTGGACCTCTTTGTAAAATGGTTTTAATTTTTAGTGATTTTTTTAATCTGCTACTTAGTGAACGCTTCTGCTTAGTTAATAACATTTTATTCGAACGATGCATGACTATTTAGTGGTATCCAACCTCTAGGTTCGCTAAGTCTACAGAGACATATGACTAAGGTTGTTTAGTTTGTTCTAGTGTCTTCCAGTTATCTGATAGTGACTTCTGCTCATATAGGAGGAGAAGAAAAACTTGAAGATGTATGGAACACAAGAAGAACATGTTGTTGATAGCAGTGTTGTTGCACCAGGAGGAGGTGCAGGAGATCAGAATAGGGAAGGGCTTGTACCTGAATAGTCCCAGAGTAACCCAGCCATGATAGAGAATCTAGCCTTCCATACCCTATTTATCCAGTTTATGGCAACTGTGACACACATGGCTGACAGGATTCCACCACCTGCACCTAGGGCACCAGTCCATAATGAGGGATATGGAGCCGGCAAGACTTTTGAGAGACTTCTCTGGGTTGGAGCCATAGATTATGTTGGTACAGCTGATCCAGCAGATGATAATTTGTGGCTGACGGAGTTGGAGAAGGTTTTCAGGATCCTTGATATTCCTGAAGCTGAGAAGGTAAGACATTCAGTATACTTCCTAAAAGGGAATGCTAGTCATGGTGGATTATAGAAGAAGATAAGAGGCTAGGTGAAGAAATTGGATGGGAGGTATTCCGACGAGAGTTCGTCAGTAAATACTTCCCTAAGACATATCTAGACGAGAAGATCTCTCAATTTGAGAGGATCCAAAAAGGGAAAATGAACATTAGCGAGTATGAATCTAAGTTCTTGGAGTTGTTGTGGTTTTGTCTGCATATGGCGGTTAATGATGAGGAAAGAATTTGGCATTTCGAGAAGGGGTTGAACGCTAAACTGACCACTCCTGTGTCTGCTTTAGGGAACAAGGAGAGGTTTGCCACTTTTGTGGAGTTGGTAAGGAGGATAGAAAGGTCTAAAATCAAGAAACGACAGGGCAGTGGTAAGAAGGTGTATACTCAATGTCAAGGACAAAGATCTGAAAGTTTTAAGAAGTCGAGATTTTCTATATCGACATCACCATCGAGGTTCAATACCCATACGCATTGGGCGTCAAGTAGGGGTAGAGACCGTAGTTTTGCTCCTAGTAGATCCCCTATCATAGCATCAACATCGGTGACTGGATCTCACTTACCCTATTTTGCAAGTAGGTTCTATTACCAATGTAGACAACTGGGACATCTAGCAAAGGATTGTCCAGATGGGAATGTAATGGTGACTCAACCCCAGGGGTAGATTCAGCAAGGCTCACAAAGGAGACATATTTATAGTAACAATAGAGGACGTGGACAAGCATCCTGAGCTGGTTCATCAACACCTAATAATCAAGCACAGGGTCAACAACTAGCAACTGTGAGGATCTATGCAATGAATTAATCTGATGCAATAGTCAACCCTCAGGTTGTGACAGGTCAGATGAAATAGATTCATTCTGATATTTCATTTCATGATTCTATGTGTTAAAAATAAGAAAGTAGTTGTTTTTGAACTCCCTCTGACTAGTCCTATAAGGACACAAGGAAGATGAGAATGTACATCTTACTCAATGTTCCTTAAAATGCTTTATAATCTCCCTTATCTGTGTGTTAAAAGATGAGATATAGAAGTGATGCCTGAAGAAAATTCAAGAATGAAAAAAATCATGTGTGTATAATGATATGAAAAGTGAGGAATATGATAGCAAATAAAGTACATACTACCTAATCTCAATACTTGTATACCCTGGCCAGGTATATGATTATTTATGATAAGGCAAGTATGAAAATCTTATATTGTTATCTTTTTGATTACTCTAATCATGTAGTCATTCTAAAACAATCTAGTGAGTATAATGAAATTACATAGATAAGTGCTAAGTGAACTTTCCCAATTACATAGGAAGTGCTAAGTGAACTTTCCCAATTACATAGGGAAGTGCTAAGTGAACTTTCCCAATTACATAGGAAGTGCTAAGTGAACTTTCCTAATAACATAAGGAAGTGATAAGTGAAATTTCCTAATTACATAGGAAGTGCTAAGTGAACTTCCTAATAACATAAGGAAGTGCTAAGTGAACTTTCCTAATTACATAAGGAAGTGCTAAGTGAACTTTCCTAATAACATAAGGAAGTGCTAAGTGAACTTTCCTAATTACAGAAGGAAGTGCTAAGTTAACTTTCCAAATAACATAAGGAAGTGCTAAGTGAACTTTCCTAATTACATAAGGAGGTGCTAAGTGAACTTTCCTAATAACATAAGGAAGTGCTAAGTGAACTTTCCTAATTACATAAGGAAGTGCTAAGTGAACTTTCCTAATAATATAAGGAAGTGCTAAGTGAACTTTCCCAATTACATAAGGAAGTGCTAAATGAACTTTCCTAATAACATAGGAAGTGCTAAGTGAACTTTCCTAATTACATAGGAAGTGCTAAGTGAACTTTCCCAAACAAATAAAGGATTGCTGAGTGGATTACCTCTGTTAAATATATATGTTTTCCCTTTGATGAACAACTTTGGGTAATGATAGGAGTATGATACTTTATGTTTCTTCTTTCATTTACATGACAATCAAGTAAGTATTATGACAGTTGATGTACTTGGATTAGAAATAATCCATTGATGGATACTTAAAAAAGTATCAGTTTGCTTTGGACTTTGGTTCCAAGATAATGATATATGGAACAAGCAATGTCCTAAAGTAAAAGAAATATTTTGTGCATGCGTACCCTTGATGGTAACAATAGGGAATCGAATATGATAAGGATGAGATGTGTTCTCAATACATATGATGAATACCAATGTAAGGTATTTATGCTAGTTACCTATATTGGTCAACTATTAAATCAATCTAGTTACAAAAAAAAATAACATGAACATCATATGTTAGGGGTTTATGCTTTGCATAAACATAAACATTGATAAGGTTGAACTAATGGAAGGAACAAGTGTAATTATGGTGGAAAAGTTTATCGAGTTGAAAATATTTTCTTAGAATAATCCTGTGTGGAAGAACTTTGTGTGGATTAAACATATATAGTATCTCCATGATATTGAGATGATAATTAGAGACTTGATGACATGAGTAACAACTATCTTTTGTTATCTGGGATTTCTGGGACAAAATCCTTATTAGGGGTTTATAATTTGTAACATCCCTGACCTGGGTTATGCTTAAACCTAGATGTTTTGCTTAATGAAGTTGATTATATGCTCTCTCTTATATCTCTAAAAGTAATTAAGGCTCAAGAGGAACTTATATTTCAATATTTAGTCCCTTTTGAATAATGCTGAAACAATGTTTTGTTAGTTTTGGACTAAAGTGCAAATTACCCAAGTTGAGGGGTTAACTTGCAAATTGTACATGATATAATGTTCCTCATGTGTTTAAGAATCATGGGAATGAGTATGATGCAGTAGTATGGCTTCTGCACGCCTGAATAACAAGAAAGAGTCTGCTGAGTAATGTTTGTGCATTAAAACCTAGTTTTGGTGTAATGTGCAATTTACACAAAACCAAGGGTTCAATATGCAAAATACCACTTTTAGAGGGTCCCTCATGATTCTTGGCATCAGGTATAGAAAAGAATTTGAGAGGGGCGCCTCATTTGAAACATTTTGAAGGAGAGAGAATATTGATATTAAAATAATCAAGATTTAAGCATAATTGAAACCCTAATTCAATTTAATGAAAAAATAATTACATTAATTGGATTGCCCTTCAACCAAAAATTTAATGGTTGAGTTTGGTTATGTGTGGACGTCCTTGTGCCTTGTATATTCAAAGGAAATATCTACGTGAGTGGAGAACCCACTCACATTAAGAAAAGAAAAAGAAAAATCCACTCACTTATGGATATTATTATAATATGATTTAAGGTGCATAGTTTGTTTTCCTTTAAATCGTGGATAATTGAGAGGAATAAGAGTCAAAGAGGATATCCTTGTTCCTAAGGAAAAGAAGGGGGCATATGGAAAGAAATTTGAGGAGATAATTCCTACTTTCTCTCTCTTAAATGAATTTTTAAGAAAATTCATATATAAGCTCCTTTATCTTTGAGGTGAAGGGGTAATTTCGAATCTAATTTCACTTCTTGCTTTCAAAAACGACCAAGGGATCTTTGAGAAATAGGAGGACGACCCTATTGCTAAGCTTCTTGACCTTCTTCCACCTTGAATTCATTGTCGAAATCACAAAACAATGCATGATTTCTTCTCTATTTCACTCCATCTTCAATCCTAGCCAATATTTTCACTCCAAAGCTTGAGGACGAGCCTTGGGAGGGTTGAAAAAGCTTCTTCCACCATTTTTGACGTGAAGCTCCAAGCTTTGAAGCTCAATTGAAGGTGGGTTATATAACTTGAACCCTTGAACTTTGTTGTCGATTCCATATCTTCATCAATTGTTGATTCTTTCTTTGTTTCTGAAAATTTTTTTGGATGATTGATGCAATCACCATGAAAATCACAGAAAGCTTTGTGTGCTTATAGCTTTATGATGATGACATCATCATAATCAAACACCTCCACAAATATCTTTTGCAAACAGTTTCAACATTTGGTCCAAACGGTTTCACTATTTGCAAACTGTTTGGAGGTTTTGGTTCCAAACCGTTTGGAGTGGTTGACCATTTGAGGAAATATGTTGTTTTACTTGGATATTGATCCAATGGTCTCAATTGGTTTGATCTTTAAGGTTTCAATTGTGAATGATTCCTTAAATGCAAACCCTAATCGGGTTGAGTGTGGAACCCTAAGTAATTGAATCAACTTTTTGGGTTGACTAAGCCCAAACCGTCTCAAGGCCGTTTGAAGGTCACCCAAATAGTCTCAAGACTGTTTGGAGGTCAACCAAGACCGTTTAGAGGTATATGGTGGTGTATGATTGGATGGTTGGAAATCCAGTGATATCAAATTAAAGTATAATCACTGGCTTAATTGATGATCGATTCAATGATGCAAACTCTAAGTGAATTTTATAAATTTCAATGATGGGATGAGTCAAACGGTCTCAATATCATGTGGAGGTCATCCAAATGACCTCAAGACTGTTTGAGGTCATGTCATATCATGGTTTGATGATGATCTAATGATTTCAATTGAATTAGTTCCACAATGTCAATCATTGATGGCTCTTCGATTTCAATACCCTAAGTGATGGTTTCGTGATTATAAACCCTAGTTCAATTGGGTTCAAAACCCTAATTTAAGGTCCAATTGAAGGGTGATTTAATGGTTCAATATATGAACAAATCAATAGTTCAATTGATAGAGGGTTTAATGATTTGAAACCCTGAATTGATAAAGTATTGAAAGACCTTGATTGGTCCATTCGGTTTTGAGAAGGTTTGGACCAAACGGTCTTAAGACCGTTTGAGTCCAAACGGTCTCAAGATCGTTTCGGTCCAAACGGTCTCAAACTGTTTGGAGACCCAAGTGGTTTCAAGTAAGAAATGTTCATACAGTTTCATTATGGTTTTGCTTAAACGATTTCAAACCATTCAATGTCTGAGTGACTAAGACTGTTTAGGGTCTAAGTGACCAAGAATATTTGAGGTTCAATTGGTCAAAACATTTGAACACCTAAGGTGACTAAAGATTAATTAACTAATTGATTATTAATAATTTAAATCAAAGGTGATTACAATGGTTGTACCTTTGAGGTACTAGGGTAATTAGTACCTTGTGGAGTGGTTAACTCTTGATGCTTATGAAAGCAATGATTTGATATGTTGTGACAACCCTTCATTTAATTTGATTTGGACCTAATTTAATTAATATTGAAGTAATTTACATCCTAGAAAGGATGAGAGAAAGAAGAATCCCTACATGAAGAAAAATCATGTAATGGTTAAACCTCAAATACTTTCAGCATATACATAATAAGTAATCAGGGTATGATCTTTTGTAAAGAGATCATGAAACCTTAATTGAGAAGGTTGATGAAACCCTAATCAAGGGTGTGACATGTGAAATCCTAATTAAGGGTGATGCCAAGTGAAAACCTAATTTTAGGTAATGCTATGTGAAACCCTGATATATGAGGATGATATGTGAAACAGTAAAGTAGAGTAATGTTATGTGAAACCCATAATTATGGGAGATGCTATGTGAACCTTAATTTATAAACATGGAAAATCCTATTCCTAATAATTGAATAGTGATTAATATATTGACAAGTGTAACATCTAAAGAGGTTGATAGTGGATATCCTTATATCAATAGTTCCTAACTCAAAGATGAGTCCATATCATTAGCAATGGTTGTATTTTCTAAATACAGTGACTTGTGACCAACACATTACATGATAAATGTGATGAACTGGTGTATAAGGTATTAGGATGGGAAATACCCTAATACAAGCTAAGTGGATGAACTCAAGTAAGATAAAGGTGATTAGGGAAGTGAGACATCAAAGTATGATAGATATCACATCCAACACATCAATATTGATATACCTTGATGTGTTTTAAATCCAATATATTTGGATGAGTGACACATGAAGTGTGTCATGTTAGTTGTTTCATTAAGATGTAATGCACCTTGATAAGTGTAGGCTATCATGCCCTATGAAAAGGTTAATCCAAACTAATAGACTATGATGCAATAATATACTTGCAATGATGAGAGAGAAACTCATACTTTGTGTGATAATTCATTTAATGATGAATGATGAGAATAAATAAGTATGATTGAATACTTATGTTATCAATGTTGGCTCCTAGCTGTGTGGAGCAATGAGTTTAGGTTGGATCATTAATAATATGATCTTAAGAACCTAAATGGTTATTGTGGAAAACCCTAATGGAGGGTGATAATATGTAAGGGAAATCCTAACCCTAAAATGGGAATAGAGGTATTACTTTGTGTTGTATGGTGCTGATATGAAAGCATTATAACTGTTATCATGAGAACTAATCATGCAGGTATGTTGAGACGATAAGCATAGCCAAGTATGAGCTATGATGCTCTTATATTGAAAATGTTTGATAGGCCATATAAGCCTTTACATGTTTGGTTGCTTAGTGAGAGGAAATTAATGAGCCCTGTATGCCATATGATATTTTAATTATTGAAATTGTTTCTGGGTTTCATAAGCCATAATATGCCTTGTTGTCTACTAAGAGGTAACAAGAGATGAATTAAGCTTTGTGTGCTATGTGGAATGCTTGTGTAGTAAGAAGCATGCTTACCTTGGTTAAATGACCTGAAGGTATTAAGTTACATGTTATGTGGTAACAAGTATTCTATGATGAATTAAGGGTTTGAATACCCATATTTTATAATCATGATGATGAACTTGTTAAGAAATGGAAATTTGTTTGATGAGATGAGGGATTAAAATCCCAATACTTTGCTAGAAGAGTATGGCTATAGGCCATAACTCCACAAAACAATCCCAGCCATTAGCTATGTGTTCTAAGCCTGATGAGAGTATATGTTGTGGCTGTAACTCTATAATGAAGATGTCAATTTACTCTGGCAAGTTAATTGCATCCTGACACATGATGTGTAAAATATAATCAGCTGTGTAGTGTATTTACATAAAGTTGAAATGTGAGGAACATTAGTTGATATTATACTTCTTAGTGTAGAGGATAAATGTTATACATGTTCTCCACATTCCTTATGGGATAAGTGATATGATGCTCTATCAGGTTACAACTGCAATGTTTTAGATAAGAATAATGTTATAATCTGTTAAACAATGAATTAACTGCTGTTAAGCAATTATGATTCCTCTGTTCAGACTTATCTTATTAACCTGCAATAATAATGTTTCTGGCAGAGAGTTATATCTCTCTCTGGGGAAATTTTACAATTGTCTCACCCCAGTGGGAACCACATTTTTAGGTGGACGTGGACAAGGAGGCAGGAATCCTTTAGTAGGTGGAGGACAAAAACAACAGTAGTATGGACAACAGTGAATTCTCAGGTGGAGACATTGGTTGATATGTCTTGTATAGATATACATAGAGTCATATATGTCGTCTCTGTACTCTCAGGTACTCGGAGTAGTAGTTAATGCTTTTGAGATTTTGGCTTACTGCCTTGAGATTTCATACTGCCTGTGTTTAGTTTAACAGAGCAGTTGATGCATGTAATCCTCAGAAAAAGATGATATAGGACATGCACTTGTGAACCAATATGTAATTAAGTTACTCCAGTTCTTTATGAAAGAGTTTTCCCTATGTGTGGACCTCTTTGTAAAATGGTTTTAATTTTCAGTGATTTTTGATAATCCACTGCTTAGTGATCGCCTCCCCTTAGTTAATAATGTTTTATTCGAATGATGCGTGACAATAGTCATGCACTCTTCTGAAAATCAACATGACAAATCAAACCAATCTTGTAAAGTGATGATAACCCTCATGTGAGAAACCTACACCGAAAGAAGTGATGGGGAGGGCAAAATAGGGATTTGCTCCTAGCCTATTTTCAACCACCTACTCGAGCACCATGGGTGCAACGCCAAGCACAATAGGTCAGGTCGAAATAGGGGAAAAACAAGAGTGCTCAAAATCTGACGGTCTAGACTAGTTAAAATCAAAGAATAGAGGGCAAAAAAACTTACCCTTGGCGGAATTGAGCCACAACGAAGAGATGAGTTGGCGGTGAGCTCTGGTAGCGTGCAACAAAGAAGAATGCAACGATAGTCTAGAGTGCAAGATGAAAAACAATTGGCTCCAAGGATCAAATTCAAGTTTGTTTGTCAAAATTGTTAAGGGTGTTATATATATATATATATAGTATATATATATACATATATATATATACATATATATATATACATATATATATATAGAGAGAGAGAGAGAGTCAAGTTGGAATACACTTGAGTGTATAGTTTGCACAAATACACTCAAGTGTGTTTGCATATCAAGACTATTTTTTCCAAAATGTAAACCATTGATTTTCACCGTCATACTATAACTAGGCTACATTCAAATTTTCAGCCCATTTAAATGTGTGTAAGTAACTCATCCAAGGGCAACAAAATCGACACGCGAAACTAATTTGAAATGCATAATTTTTGTGGTCTTTATAACATGACCTATAAATGTCCAAATGTGCTCAAATTTTGCGTATGAGCTATTCACAAGATGTTTAAGAAGATCAATGGATTAGATTTTTGAAAAATATATTGCATCATGAAAAACTACTTGAGTGTATTCTGCTCTGAATACACTCGAGTGTATTCTAGCCTGACTATATATATATATATATATATATATATATGTGTGTGTGTGTGTGTGTGTGTGTGTGTGTGTTTCAGATTTTTAAAGGGTGTTCAAGTAGTGGCTTTGGAGACTTGGAGAATAATTTTGGGTGTTTCTAGAACTATCCACGTTAGGCTCTGAATAAGGCATGTATGGAAATAGAACTAAATTTGCAATCCAAACCAAGTTATTCCGTGAAGTTTCATTGAACAACAAGGGAGTGATGCCCAAAATATCGGATGTTTGGTCCACAGTTGTTGTAACACCCTATTTTCCTTATGACATGAGAGGAAGCATTTTACTCAATTTGGGTGTCACAATATCCTTATCATGCAATTAAAGTAAATGAAACGCTTGCTTGATTTAAATTTTATTCATACATAGTTCTTGACTACATAATGCTCATCTATGAAATCTAGTTTACTTAGTGACATGGCTAAAAATGGTATACATGACTTCAAATTCTCTAGATCATCTTGGTAAATGGCACCCCATCAGACAAAGCCTGAATGTCTCCTAGTCTTGATTTTCCCTTTTTGTGCTTCACTTGCTCCAAATCCTACGAACATCTCGTCCTCAACCATGAAAAACCAACATCACATTGGTAAGGAGTATTTGACACTTTATATGACATAAAAGTAAATATAACTTGACATGATAAAATTGACATGACGTAACTTGACATAGACTTGAACATGGATTTTCTTAAGCATTCATGATTCATTAATGACATGAACAAGTAAATAGTAAGTACATGCATCCCTCTATAACGCCTCCTTAGGAGAACTTTATTTCTAGGAGAATCCTTTATACTAGGAAAGCCCTTGACAACCCCTTGAGGTCCATGATTCAGGAGCATATAAAAACTAATTTAATTCCATTTAACATTAACATGATCTTTGAACATTTAACATGATGAATTGGAAAAGTAGATATATGCCACCTCACTTACTGCCCCATAGGAGCCCACGTTTGCTTGGAAGTCCCATAACAACCCTTTCAGGTCCATAAATGAGGCACATATAAAAACTTAGCCAATTACATAATTTTCCTCATTAACTTATCTCTTGACTTACACATTAACTCTTCTTAATATTAATCTTGAACATTTTGGTATAACTCCCATTTAATGTCTTTATGGGATTTCTCCCTCTTAAATCATAATAGGGTTTCCCCTTCTTGAACACGAGTCATGAAATCTTAATTCCTAATCATAATTATAACCAGGGCTCTACCATAGACTATAAGTAAACAAGCAATCAATCAATGATAATTATATATGATATATTCTTGTAAAGACACTCATAATTCATGAAATCAATTAAGGTGCATAATAATAAATAACAACAAATAAACCAAATTATTTGTGCCAAAAATGCATGGCCTGCTTACCTAGAGTAGGCCACCTTAAGGTCATGTCCCTGTACTTGATTGGAGTCTTTAAACACATGTAATTTAATTAAAATCATAATATGTTTATTAGTTCAAAATTCTGAAAACTCTAATCTTGGTCTTGAAACATTGAGGTTATTGAATGTGTAAAACATCATTTGAAAATAGGCTACATCGTTAGAAATCAAATCAGCTTTCCAACAAATATTTTTGCATATTTTTCTGAGGTCATATTCAAAAGTTATGATTTTTGCACTATGGACCAATAAAAGTTCTGGAAAACCTTAGCATCACATCAATATAAATCAATGATTAATTCGATGTAAATAATACGTGAAAAGACAGAGGAACCATAGTGCATGTTATATATAATTAAGATAGTGAGGGTGAAAGTGTCATTTGGACATTTGATATGTCTCGCGCCTAATGAATCAAAGGCGCACATCAAAGGTATAAAATGCCCATCCAATATTAACATTTTTTTATGACCGAGAGAACCCACCTCGGGCGAGTCCAAAATGATAAACTCTCGAAGCATGAGAGAGTGTGGTCCGGTCACCCCCTCCCTCTACAAGTTAGGGTAGAGTGCCTATCGCAGAGCACGTTTCGGCATGGTTCAAACCTAGGTCCTTCATCTAGACTTACCGATCCGCAACCAATCGGGCTGGCAGGGCAATATTAACATTTTGATTTAACACTTAGGGACAACAAAGTTATTACGCGACCTGAGACCTTCTCCTCACATCCATGGTGAGAGCTTGCTACATATAGGTGTGAATTGATGATCAGAACTCAAGAAACTGAATCCTTCACGAGAAACAAAGGCCATCAGTAAGACCTCCATGACTGGACGTAGCCAAAGAGCCGAAGCTCGGGCCCAAGTGCGTACATTGTCACCAGTCTCCATGGCGCTGCTCTGGCTGAGGCTGCTTGAAGTTTGAAGCTCCAAAGATCTGAGTAAACGAGGGAACAAAGGATGTTACCTATTATGCGGACCTGAGGCGGGAGTAGAAGAACATTTGCGGGGTGGAAAAGGACCCTCATAGACCTAGCTTGTCGGAAAATCTAGAAAATAGAGAATGAAAGCTTGAACTAGAAACTGGAGAAAATGACCAGAAGAGAGCTCAATAAGGATCCAAAATCGATCCTTGAGACAAGGAAAAATATTCTAGTGTATTGAGAGAGAAGAATAGCAACAGACTCGCCAAGATGGTGAATGCTAGTAAAGGCCTCAAATGTGGCACATGGGGCACGATAGGTTAGGCACTCATGGAGGAAAGTGCTGATACAAAATCGAAGGAGGGACGTCAAGAATGCTTACTGGATGGCCAATTGTGCCCAAGGAGGTGGAAGACCTCGGGGAGAGGTCACGGTCAACAGAGGAGAAACCGAATCTTGTCATGGTGGATTGGGGTGCAAATAACCAAATTGGAACAAGGGGAGAAATCCCTTGGATCCATTGGTGCTCAGGGTTGCATCAAATAGGAACGAAAGACACTATGGTGGTGGCTGCAAAAGTAGCATGAGAGAGGAGCAAAATCCCTAGTTGGGAAAAATGTCCACAGAGAAAAATAGAAAGTAAGTTATGACTTGTTTGATTCGAGGAAGTCTTGCAAACTCAGTGCAAGAAAAATCTTTAGAAAAGATCAAAAGGTGAGGGAGGACAATTCAAGGGAAGGAATCACGGTAATTGTGTTCAGACCACGACCAAAGCGGATGGTAGGTGATTGGTTGGGGATCATCGGATCACGAGAGAATTAAATATTGACGTGGGATGAGCATGTGAGAAGGAAAATGATAAATAGTAACACATGAAAGTGGTAAATGTCGAATCTTAGGTTACATTGATTGCATTAAATCAATTCAAATTCAAATCTTAGTCAAACTATATATTAACTTATTTAATTCATTTGGACGGCCAAACGTGGTCCAAATGAACTCAAATTTGGACCACATATCCACTAAATGGTCTAGATTATTTCTATGACATTTGATTTAAAATTTTCACATGTTTACCCATAATTTCCATAATTGTCACTCTACTTGATTTTGAATGCTTTAAATTGTGTAATGTGGTACATTTTTCTCATAATTCCTTTCCATTGAGTCAAAAATGATGTAATAGCTTATTGCACACTAATTATACTATTTTTGAACTTCAAATATTGTGTCTTGATCTTCTACGTCATATAAACATCATGAATAATAAGAGAGAGATAAAATAGAAAAAGGAAACTAATGGTATATCATGTTTTATTTAATTGAAATTCATAATGAAAATAGAAAATATTTTGACTCACATTTTATTCATCTTATGCCATTAACCTCCTTGGAATTTCTTTTTATTGTCTTTTTGCATTAAGACCCTCAACTAATTTCAATTTAAGTAAAACTGTATTCTTAAGGCTTAAAATGTTATAGAAAATTTGGGATGTTACAATTCTACCCACCTTAAATAAATTTCATCCTCAAAAATTTATAGGGTACTACCCACCATGGGGTTTCTCTATCAGCTAGCATACCAACATTTTTTCATGAAAGGAAATGTATTTTCTAAAAGGTTCATGTATGTTGAAAATTTTGCATGAAATGGGTTATGTAACATATGACAATTAAGTTTTGTACATTATCTATGTGATCACAATTGGTTATTACCCTACTCCTCATCTTCTCAACTCATACTTAGTCTTTACGAAACCAAACCTATCCTTACACTTAGGGAAATTTACTTCAACTTGGCATAACTTTCTAACATTAGGCGCAGGTGATTGTTTGCCCTTATGTGTTTTAGGTATTTCCTACATTCTTAGATATGTGGTGATAAATCACATACCTAGATATGTGGCATACTAACATGTTACTTCTCACTAACCTACTAATACACATGTTTCATACCACATTCACTAGTAAGAAAGGAGAAATGCACATAAGGTCTCATGCTCATGACATTATCTTCAACTCTCAATTGGCTAGCCATTACCATTGAGACCGGAGTGGCTATCTCATTATCTGGGGTTAGGTAATACTTCAGATATAAACTGGGTAATCATCAATTTCTAACATCTCTATCTTTTCTTAGGTGAAAACTCTAATTGTCCTAGGTCATGGTATCCTTCCTTTAGAATCCATTGCTAAACCCTAATGGTGACTATAAGAATCATGTTTGCCTAGTGGTCATTTTCCAAAATGACACGGATACCATAATGTAACACCCTATTTTCCATATCACATGAGAGGAAGTGTTTTACTCAATTTGGGTGTCAAAATATGCCAATCATGAAATTAATGTAAATGAAACACTTGCATTAATTTAAAATTGATTCATACATAATTGTTGACTACATAATGTTCATATATGAAATCTAGTTTACTCAATGACATGGCTAAACATGGTATACATGACCTCTAATTCTCTAGATTGTCTTGGTAAATGGCAGCTCACCAGGCAAAGCTTGAAGGTCTCCTAGTCTTGATTTTCCCTTTTTGTCCTTCACTTGCTCCAAATCCTGCGGACATCTCGTCCTCAGCCATGCAAAACAAACATCTCTCCAGTAAGCAGTATTTGGCACTTTGCATGACATAAGAGTAAATATAACTTGTCATGATAAAATTTACATGACATAACTAGACATAGACTTGAACATAGATTTCCTTAAGAATTCATGATTCATTAAATACATGAGGAATTGAATGCATTCATGATTCATTAATGACATGAAGAATTGTACAGTAAGCATAAGCATCCCTTTATAATGCCCCCTTAGGAGCACATGATTTCTAGGAAATCCCTCAATCCTAGGAAATCACTTGACAAATCACTTGACAACCCCTTGAGGTCCATGGTTCAAGAGAATTTAAACCTAATTTAATTCCATATATCTTAACATTATCATTAACATGATCTTTGAGCATTTAAAATGATGAATTGGAAAAGTTGATATATGCCATTTCTCATAATGCCCCATAGGAGCCTATGATTTCTAGGAAAGCCCATAATGCTAGCAAAGACCATAACGACCCTTTAAGGTCCATATATGAGGAACACATAAAAACTTAACCAATTCCTTAATTTTCATCATTAACTTATGTCATGATCGACACATTAACTCTTCTTAATCTTAATCTTGAACATGATGGGATTACTTCCTCTTAATTTCATGATGGGATTTCTCCCTCTTAAATCATAATGGGTTTCCCCTTCTTGAACATGAGTCATTAAATCTTAATTCCTAATCATAATAAGGGTTCTACCATAGATAATAAGTAAACAAGCAATCAATCAATGATAATTATACATGATGTATTCTTGAAATGACACTCATAATTCATGAAATCAACTAAGGTGCGTAATCATAAATAACTATCAATAAACCAAAGTATTTGTGAAAAAAATGCATGGCCTACTTACCTATAGTAGGTCACCTTAAGGTCATGTCCCTTCACTTGATTGGAGTCTTTAAACACCTGTGATTTTGATTAAAATCATAATATGTTTATTAGTTCAAAATCCCTAAAACACTAATGTTGGTCTTGAATCATTGAGGTTATTGAATGTGTAAAACATCATTTAAAAACAAGCTAGATCGATAGGAAATCAAACTATCTTTCCAATGAATATTCTTACATTTTTTTGAGGTCATACGCAAAGGTTATGATTTTTGTAATATAGTCCAATCAGTGTTCAAGAAAACCTTACCGTGACATCGATTAAAATCAATGATTAATTCAATGTAAATAATACGCAAAAAACCAAGGAAACCATAGTACGTGCTACATATAATTAAGATAGCGGCGGTAAAATCATCATGTGAACATTTTATATGTCTCATGGCTGTTGAATCAAATGTGTGCATCAAAGGTCTAAAATTCCCATCCAATGTTAACATTTTGATTTAACTCGTAGGGACAACAAGGTCATTACATGACCTGGGACCTTCTCCTCACATCCATGGTGAGAGCTTGCTACAAGTGTGAATCAATTATTAGAACTTGAGAAACTGAATCCTTCGTGAGAAACTAAGGCCATTAGTAAGTCCTCCATGACTGGACGTAGCCAACGAATCGAAGCTTGGACCCAAGCATGCGCAGGGGAACTGGACTCCATGGCACCACCCTGGATGAGGCTACTAGGAGTCTGAAACTCCAAAGCTTTGAGCAAACAAGGGAACAAACAACACTACCAATGGCACATACCTGAGGCGGGAGTAGAGGAACATTCATGAGGTGGAAAAGGACCCTTGTGGTCCTAGCTTGTCAGAAAAACAAGCAAACAGTTAAAGAAAGTTCAAACTAGAAATTGAAAAAAAATGACCAGAAGAGAACTCAATAAGGATCCAAAATTGATCCTTGAGGCCATGAAAAAATTTCTGATGTATAGAGAGCGAAGAATAAACGTGGACTCACCAAGGTGGTGACCGCTGGCAAAAGCCTCAAATATGGCTTATAGGGTACGACATGTCGAGCACTCGTGGATTAAAGTGCTAATGCAAAATCAAAGGTGGGATGTCCAGGATGCTTACTGGATGTCCAATTGTGACCAAGGAGGTGGAGGACCTCAGGGAGAGGCTAAGGTCGTTGGAGGAGAAACTAGATCTTTTTAGGGTGGATCACGGTGCAAATAACCAAATTGGAACAACAGGAGAAAGCCCTTGGATCCGGTGGTGCTCAGGGTTGCATCAAATAGGTATAAAAGACACCATGGTGGTGGCTGCAAAGGTAGTGTGAGAGGAGCAAAATTCCTAATTGGGTGAAATGTTCACATAGAAAATAGAAATCAACTTATGGCTTGTTTGATTTGGGAAAGTCTCACAAACTCAACACAGGAAAAATCTTTATAAAAGATTGAGAGACGAGGGTGGACAATCTGAGGGGAGGAATCACCATAATTACATTTAGACTGTGACCAAAATGGAAGGTAGGTGACAGGTTGAGGATCGTTGGATTGTGAGAAAATTAAATTATGACCGTCAAATGAGCATGTGAGAAGGAAAACGATCAACAATAACACATGATAGATATAAATGTCAAATCTTAGGTTACATTGATTGCATTAAATTGATTCGAATTTAAATCTTAGTCAAACTATATATGAACTTGTCTAATTCATTTGGAGGATCAAACATGGTCAAAATGAATTCAAATTGGACCACATGTCCAATAAATGGTCTAGATTCTTGGATGCAATTGGATTTCCATTTTTCACATGTTTTACCTATAATTGTCACTCTACTTGATTTTGAATGTATTAAAATGTGTAATGTGGTACATTTTTCCCTTAATTCCTATCCTTTTATTAAAAAATGAGGGAATATCTTATTGCCCACTAAAAACACAATTTTTTAACTTCAAATCTCTTATCTGCTCTTGTATGTCCTTTAAGCATCATGAATGATAAGAGAGAGTGAGACAAAATGGAAAAAGGAAACTAATGGTATATCATTTTTTATTTAATTGAAATTTAAATGTAAATATGAAAGTGGCAAAGTATTTTGAGTCTAATTTTGTTCTTCTTACTCCATTAACATCAATAAAATTTCTTTTGATAAATTTTTTACATTAAGACCCTCAACGAATGTCTTTTTAAGTGAAACTACATTCTAATGTTAAATTTTTATTGAATATTTGGGATTTTATAGTTACTATTCATGTGGCGGCTTTGTAATGAAAGATATTTAATACAACCTTTCAACTTTATTTTTTTTATGCATTAACTGTACAAAAGTTTTTATAATTATTTAAGGGTGCAAACAAAGTACAAATAAAGCCAAATTTGGTATGTTAGCTAATTTTGGGATGAAAATTCTGATTTTCACATAAGTTTATATTTTTGAGGACTTTTATATTTTATTGAATGCCTTTAAATAATATCACTTATTTTATTCCATTATTAAATTAGAGGCATCTAGAAACTCTCTAAAAATATGAAACTTGGCCTACAATCAATACTAAATGTGGGGAATAGGATTTTTCCATTGACTAATTTTTTAACATATCATATGATATTTTTAGTCTTTAAATTATACTCTCTCTCCCAAATAAACCAAAATATTTAAGATTGTCCAAATTAGATGAAAATTCACACATAAGCTAATTTTAGTATGAAGATTTCAAATTTGGGGTATAATTCTACTTTTGTGAGACTTTTAGTAATTTATTTAACACTTTTTCCTTTTATCTTGTTTTCTTTTTCAAAAAGAATTTAATTAGTTATTATCATGGAAATAATGTGAAACTTGGCTCCCAAGGAAATATGCACCCAAGGAACATTTTTTCCCTGTGATATTTTTACTTTGAGATTTCTTTATTTGAGTTATGGCACCATTAATTTTTTTGAGATATTATCATTATATTTATCAAAACATTATATCAACACTTACTTAATTAAGTCATATTAATGTCGCATTGTTATAAAAAGACTTATATATTATAATTATGAACGAAAATATACATTTTACTCATTTTACACATTATGTCCATTTATTCCTTATTTATTTAAATTATTAGACATTATTAATATGTATGAACATGACTTTACCATTTGTTACTCCAAAGCATATTGTCTATTTTTATTTAGCCACTATGTTAGGAAGGAAATGCATTTGATATATTTTACGATTATATTTACATGTTGCCACATAATTAAATTATTATGTAAATGTGTTTGAAATTTGAATCCTTGTTTGGGCACATCTAAAGAATAAACTTCACTAGCTTTTTGATCATGGAATTCGGTAGTTCTAGTTTGTTACAACACTCCACCCCTTTAAACGATTTCGTCCTTGAAATCTAATCATCCAACAAGATCAAACACCTATACTCCACCCCTTTAAAATATTTAACCTAAAAAGCCAAACTAAACAACACTTGAAGACATTAGGATTACTTATGGATTAGTTGTGAATATTTTAGTGTGTTTATGTGGTTCATGTATACAACTAACATGTCATAGAACCATAGGGTTGCAAATTAGGTCTATGTACTACTAACCTAACAACTCTAAGGTCCACATCAACATTCAAAAATCCATAGGGTATAAAGGGTAGGTCCACTACACCTTTATATTATTCCACATATTCCTAGTCACCACATAGACAAAACTAGGGTTTATGATATCCACTACAACTAAATCTAGGGTTTCTCCACTAAAACATCACATATCTCTTCATTGTGACTTAGTTCAAGAGACCTTTTATAAAATCCAAAAAGTATTTTTATATATTACAATATAATGAAAATAATTTCCACGATAAGAAACCTAACATTCTGAAACATATCTCCATTCAAAATCTCCTTATCCAACAACTTCTACATCCCGATAACATATCTCCATCCTAAAGTTAGATCTTAACAATAAAAGGGATATATCACCACCAACCTACATCAGAGCACTTACCTTCTTATCACGTTAGGGTTTACTAATCATGATTCTTATGTGTACCTCATATAATTCTAAATTGACCCTTTTATCATATCCTAAATATCATAGGCCAATTATAGGGTAAACATCTCACTTAGATGGTAACTATGTAGGGAAATGGTTCTAATTAGGGATACAAAATTGAAATAGTTAAATTCCAACCACTATAGGCCCTTATACCATGATGTAAAGAGTGGGACCCAATAGAGGATCCATTCCCTACTAAAATTCCAAAAAGAAAACATCCATTCCAAATACATACAAAAGATACGTTGGATATAAAACATGACTATAACCAATTTTACAAAAGTACATTATCATCTCCCATATGGGGTTTACATGGATATTTCATCATAAGTATCTAGTAGAGGGAAATCTAAACCATATCAAGTTTGTCACCAAGCATCAACTCCTTAAGTTAGGTCCATCTCAGCATGCCATGTCCTCCATGTCCTTCACATGGGGTTGGAATCATACCCCAGAAAGAGGAGAAAAAAATATGACATCAGCATAAGACTGGCATGTGCATACTAAATTAAGTATTGAGCAACATAATGAAATAATGGATGTCAAATAAGCAAGTCTTACCAAAAGAAAAGGAAAGGACTACCCAACTGCGTATAAAATAAAATGAATTTTAAAAGATATTAAACAAGGTGAATATTTTCCACAATTAGAATGTAAAGGTTGTGCCACAAAAGCACTATCTTGCACATAAAACCCAACAACATAATTTTGACTTGCATGCATGTGAGATAAACATAGCACTAGAACAATATAAATAACAATGACTACCAAGGTTTACAACCTTGAAGCCCGATAGAGTATGGCACACAACCATCTCCCTGATGTATATAAAAGTGGGCATAAAACTTGGGTATGGGGCACACAACTCCATCCCAAAAATATAATAAGGGCACGCAACCAAAAAAGCAATGTGATTACACTACTCTAGGGCTATTGAATCACATAAAATGTAATAAATATGGAGGCAAGTATAAAGTGTAGTCTTTCATGGAATATATAAAGTTGCCATCTCAAAAATGGACAAAATAAATATCAACCACAAAAGTGGGAAAATTTGTAATTTCATCAAGTACAAATGTATTAGACAGAGTCAAAAGAATGTTTAACAAAATAGGATGATAATAATATCATAATCAAGTAGAATGTTTCCCATGGAATAAATTCTCAAAAGAGATACATTGTGTGGGTTATCGAAGGAGGGACGTCAAGAATGCTTACTGGATGGCCAATTGTACCCAAGGAGGTGGAAGACCTCAGGGAGAGGTCAAGGTCAATAGAAGAGAAACCGAATCTTGTCATGGTGGATTGGGGAGCAAATAACCAAATTGGAACAAGGGGAGAAATCCCTTGGATCCATTGGTGCTCAGGGTTGCATCAAATAGGAACGAAAGACACTATGGTGGTGGCTGCAAAGGTAGCATGAGAGAGGAGCAAAATCCCTAGTTGGGAAAAACGTCCACAGAGAAAAATAGAAAGTAAGTTATGAGTTGTTTGATTCGAAGAAGTCTTGCAAACTCAGTGCAAGAAAAATCTTTAGAAAAGATCAAAAGGTGAGGGAGGACAATTCAAGGGAAGGAATCACGATAATTGTGTTCAGACCACGACCAAAGCGGATGGTAGGTGATTGGTTGGGGATCATCGGATCACGAGAGAATTAAATATTGACGTGGGATGAGCATGTAAGAAGGAAAACGACAAACAGTAACACATGAAAGTGGTAAATGTCGAATCTTAGGTTACATTGATTGCATTAAATGAATTCAAATTCAAATCTTAGTCAAACTATATATTAACTTATTTAATTCATTTGGACAACCAAACGTGGTCCAAATGAACTCAAATTTGGACCACATATCCACTAAATGGTCTAGATTATTTCTATGACATTTGATTTAAAATTTTCACATGTTTTACCCATAATTCCCATAATTGTCACTCTACTTGATTTTGAATGCTTTAAAATGTGTAATGTGGTACATTTTTCTCATAATTCCTTTCCATTGAGTAAAAAATGACGTAATAGCTTATTGCACGCTAATTATACTATTTTAGAACTTCAAATATTGTGTCTTGATCTTCTACGTCATATAAACATCATGAATAATAAGAGAGAGAGATAAAATAGAAAAAGGAAACTAATGGCATAGCATGTTTTATTTAATTGAAATTCATAATGAAAATATGAATGTAGAAAATATTTTGACTCACATTTTATTCTTCTTATGCCATTAACCTCCTTGGAATTTCTTTTTGTTTCTTTTTGCATTAAGACCCTCAACTAATTTCAATTTAAGTAAAACTACATTCTTAAGGCTTAAAATGTTATAGAAAATTTGGGATGTTACAATTCTACCCACCTTAAATAAATTTCATCCTCAAAAATTTATAGGGTATTAACCACCATGGGGTTTCTCTATCAGCTAGCATACCAACATTTTTTCATGAAAGGAAATGTATTTTCTAAAAGGTTCATGTATGTTGAAAATTTTGCATGAAATGGGATATGTAACATATGAAAATTAAGTTTCGTAAATTATATATGTGATCACAATTGGTTATTACCCTACTCCTCATCTTCTCAACTCATACTTAGTGTTTACGAAACCAAACCTATCCTTACACTTAGGGCAATTTACTTCAACTTGGCATAACTTTCTAACATTAGGAGCAGGTGATTGTTTACCCTTATGTGTTTTAGGTATTTCCTACTTTCTTAGATATGTGGTGATAAATCACATACCTAGATATGTGGCATCCTAACATGTTACTTCTCACTAACCTACTAATACACATGTTTCATACCACATTCACTAGTAAGAAAGGAGAAATGCACATAAGGTCTCATGCTCATGACATTCTCTTCAACTCTCAATTGGCTAGCCATTACCATTGAGACCGGAGTGGCTATCTCATTATCTGGGGTTAGGTAATACTTCAGATCTAAATTGGGTAATCATCAATTTCTAACATCTCTATCTTTTCTTAGGTGAAAACTCTAATCGTCCTAGGTCATGGTATCCTTCCTTTTGAATCCATTGCTAAACCCTAATGGTGACTATAAGAATCATGTTGGCCTAGTGGTCATTTTCCAAAATGGCACGAATACCATAATGTAACACGCTATTTTCCATATCACATGAGAGGAAGTGTTTTACTCAATTTGGGTGTCAAAATATGCCAATCATGAAATTAATGTAAATGAAACACTTGCATTGATTTAAAATTGATTCATACATAATTCGTGACTACATAATGTTCATATATGAAATCTAGTTTACTCAATGACATGGCTAAACATGGTATACATGACCTCTAATTCTCTAGATTGTCTTGGTAAATGGCAGCCCACCAGGCAAAGCTTGAAGGTCTCCTAGTCTTGATTTTCCCTTTTTGTCCTTCACTTGCTCCAAATCCTACAGACATCTCGTCCTCAGCCATGCAAAACAAACATCTCACCAGTAAGCAGTATTTGGCACTTTGCATGACATAAGAGTAAATATAACTTGTCATGATAAAATCGACATGACATAACTATACATTGACTTGAACATAGAATTCCTTAAGCATTCATGATTCATTAATGACATGAAGAATTGAATGCATTCATGATTCATTAATGACATGAAGAATTGTACAGTAAGTATAAGCATCCCTTTATAACGCCCCCTTTGGAGCACATGATTTCTACGAAAGCCCTCAATCCTAGGAAATCACTTGACAACCCCTTGAGTTCCATGGTTCAAGAGAATTTAAACCTAATTTAATTCCATATATCTTAACATTATCATTAACATGATCTTTGAACATTTAAAATGATGAATTGGAAAAGTAGATATATGCCATCTCTCTTAATGCCCCATAGGAGCCTATGATTTCTAGGAAATCCCATAATTCTAGCAAAGCCCATAACGACCCTTTAAGGTCCATATATGAGGCACACATAAAAACTTAACTAATTCCTTAATTTTCATCATTAAGTTATGTCATGACTGACACATTAACTCTTCTTAATCTTAATCTTGAACATGATGGGATTACTTCCTCTTAATGTCGTGATGGGATTTCTCCCTCTTAAATCATAATGGGTTTCCCCTTCTTGAACATGAGTCATTAAATATTAATTCCTAATCATAATCAGGGTTCTACCATAGATAATAAGTAAACAAGCAATCAATCAATGATAATTATACATGATATATTCTTGAAATGACACTCATAATTCATGAAATCAAATAAGGTGCGTAATCATAAATAACTATCAATAAACCAAAGTATTTGTGAAAAAAATGCATGGCCTACTTACCTATAGTAGGTACCTTAAGGTCATGTCCCTTCACTTAATTGGAGTCTTTAAACACCTGTGATTTTGATTAAAATCATAATATGTTTATTAGTTCAAAATCCCTAAAACACTAATGTTGGTCTTGAATCATTCAGGTTATTGAATGTGTAAAACATCATTTAAAAACAAGCTAGATTGATAGGAAATCAAAATATCTTTCCAATGAATATTCTTGCATTTTTTTGAGGTCATATGCAACGGTTATGATTTTTGTAATATAGTCCAATCAGAGTTCAAAAAAACCTTAGCGTGACATCGATTAAAATCAATGATTAATTCAATGTAAATAATACACAAAAAAACCAAGGAAACCATAGTACGTGCTACATATAATTAAGATAGCGGCGGTAAAAGCATCATGTGAACATTTTATATGTCTCATGCCTGATGAATCAAATGTGTGCATCAAAGGTCTAAAATACCCATCCAATGTTAACATTTTGATTTAACTCGTAGGGACAACAAGGTCATTACATGACCTGGGACCTTTTCCTCGCATCCATGGTGAGAGCTTGCTACAAGTGTGAATCAATGATTAGAACTTGAGAAATTGAATCCTTCGTGAGAAACTAAGGCCATTAGTAAGTCCTCCATGACTGGACGTAGCCAAGGAATCGAAGCTTGGACCCAAGCATGCGCAGGGGAACTGGACTCCATGGCACCACCCTGGATGAGGCTACTAGGAGTCTGAAACTCCAAAGCTTTGAGAAAACAAGGGAACAAACAACACTACCCATGGCACATACCTGAGGCGGGAGTAGAGGAACATTCATGGGGTGGAAAAGGACCCTTGTGGTCCTAGCTTGTCAGAAAAACAAGCAAATAGATAAAGAAAGTTCAAACTAGAAATTGGAAAAAATGACCAGAAGAGAACTCAATAAGGATCCAAAATTGATCCTTGAGGCCATGAAAAAAATTTTGATGTATAGAGAGCGAAGAATAAACGTGGACTCACCAAGGAGGTGACTGCTGGCAAAAGCCTCAAATATGGCTTATAGGGTATGACATGTCGGGCACTCGTGGAGTTCAGTGCTAATGCAAAATCAAAGGTGGGATGTCCAGGATGCTTACTGGATGTCCAATTGTGACCAAGGAGGTGGAGGACCTCAGGGAGAGGCTAAGATCGTTGGAGGAGAAACTAGATCTTTTTAGGGTGGATCAGGGTGCAAATAACCAAATTGGAACAATAGGAAAGAGCCCTTAGATCTGGTGGTGCTCAGGGTTGCATCAAATAGGTATAAAAGACACTATGGTGGTGGCTGCAAAGGTAGTGTGAGAGGAGAAAAATTCCTAATTGGGCAAAATGTCCACATAGAAAATAGAAAGCGAGTTATGGCTTGTTTGATTTGGGAAAGTCTCACAAACTCAACACAAGAAAAATCTTTATAAAAGATTGAGAGACGAGGGTGGATGATCTGAGGGAAGGAATCACCATAATTACATTTAGACTGTGACCAAAATGGAAGGTAGGTGACAGGTTGAGGATCGTCGGATTGTGAGAAAATTAAATTATGACTGTCAAATGAGCATGTGAGAAGGAAAACGATCAACAATAACGCATGGTAGATGTAAATGTCAAATCATAGGTTACATTGATTGCATTAAATTGATTCGAATTTAAATCTTAGTCAAACTGTATATTAACTTGTCTAATTCATTTGGACGATCAAACATGGTCAAAATGAATTCAAATTGGACCACATGTCCAATAAATGGTCTAGATTCTTGGATGCCATTGGATTTCCATTTTTCACATGTTTTACCTATAATTGTCACTCTACTTGATTTTGAATGTATTAAAATGTGTAATGTGGTACATTTGTCCCTTAATTCCTTTCCTTTTATTAAAAAATGAGGGAATATCTTATTGCCCACTAAAAACACCATTTTTGAACTTCAAATCTCTTATCTGCTCTTGTATGTCCTTTAAGCATCATGAATGATAAGAGAGAGTGAGACAAAATGGAAAAAGGAAACTAATGGTATATCATTTTTTATTTAATTGAAATTTAAAATGTAAATATGAAAGTGGCAAAGTATTTTGAGTCTAATTTTGTTCTTCTTACTCCATTAACATCCATGAAATTTCTTTTCATAAATATTTTACATTAAGACCCTCAACGAATTTCTTTTTAAGTGAAACTACATTCTAATCTTGAATTGTTATTGAATATTTGGGATTTTATAGTTACTATTCATGTGGCGGCTTTGTAATGAAAGATATTTAATACAACCTTTCAACTTTATTCTTTTTATGTATTAACTGTACAAAACTTTTTATAATTATTTAAGGGTGCAAACGAAGTACAAATAAAGCCAAATTTGGTATGTTAGCTAATTTTGGGATGAAAAAACTGATTTTCACATAAGTTTATATTTTTGAGGAGTTTTGTATTTTATTGAATGCCTTTAAATAATATCACTAATTTTATTCCATTATTAAATTAGAGGCATCTAGAAACTCTCTAAAAATATGAAACTTGGCCTACAATCAATACTAAATGTGGGGAATATGATTTTTCCATTGACTAATTTTTTAACATATCATATGATATTTTTAGTCTTTAAATTATACTCTCTCTCCTAAATAAACCAAAATATTTACGATTGTCCAAATTAGATGAAAATTCACACATAAGCTAATTTTAGTATGCAGATTTCAAATTTGGGGTATAATTCTACTTTTGTGAGACTTTTAGTAATTTATTTAACACTTTTTCCTTTTATCTTGTTTTCTTTTTCAAAAAGAATTTAATTAGTTATTATCATGGAAATAATGTGAAACTTGGCTCCCAAGGCAATATGCACCCAAGGAACATGTTTTCCCTGTGATATTTTTACTTTGAGATTTCTTTATTTGAGTTATGACACAATTAATTTTGTTGAGATATTATCATTATATTTATCAAAAAATTATATCAACACTTACTTAATTAAGTCATATTAATGTCGCATTGTTATAAAAAGACTTATATATTATAATTATGAATGAAAATCTACATTTTACTCATTTTACACATTATGTCCATTTATTCCTTATTTATTTAAATTATTAGACATTATTAATATGTATGAACATGACTTTACCATTTGTTACTCCAAAGCATATTATCTATTTTTATTTAGCCACTATGTTAGGAAGGAAATGCATTTGATATATTTTACGATTATATTTACATGTTGCCACATTATTAAATTATTATGTAATTGTGTTTGAAATTTGAATCCTTGTTTGGGCACATCTTAAGAATAAACTTCACTAGCTTTTTGATCATGGAATTGGGTAGTTCTAGTCTGTTACAACACTCCACCCCTTTAAACGATTTCGTCCTTGAAATCTAATCATCCAACAAGATCAAACACCTATACTCCACCCCTTTAAAATATTTAACCTAAAAAGCCAAACTAAACAACACTTGAAGACATTAGGATTACTTATGGATTAGTTGTGAATATTTTAGTGTGTTTATGTGGTTCATGTATACAACTAACATGTCATAGAACCATAGGGTTGCATTTTAGGTCTATGTACTACTAACCTAACAACTCTAAGGTCCACATTAACATTCAAAAAGCCATAGGGTATAAACGGTAGGTCCACTACACCTTTATATTATTCCACATATTCCTAGTCACCACATAGACAAAACTAGGGTTTATGATATCCACTACAACTAAATCTAGGGTTTCTCCACTAAAACTTCACATATCTCTTCATTGTGACTTAGTTTAAGAGACCTTTTATAAAATCCAAAAAGTATTTTTATATATTACAATATAATGAAAATAATTTCCACGATAACAAACCTAACATTCTAAAACATATCTCCATTCAAAATCTCCTTATCCAACAACTTCTACATCCTGATAACATATCTCCATCCTAAAGTTAGATCTTAACAATAAAAGGGATATATCACCACCAACCTACATCAGAGCACTTACCTTCTTATCATGTTAGGGTTTACTAATCATGATTCTTATGTGTACCTCATATAATTATAAATTGACCCTTTCATCATATCCTAAATATCATAGGCCAATTATAGGGTAAACATCTCACTTAGATGGTAACTATGTAGGGAAATGGTTCTAATTAGGGATACAAAATTGAAATAGTTAAATTCCAACCACTATAGGCCCTTATACCAAGATGTAAAGAGTGGGACCCAATAGAGGATCCATTCCCTACTAAAATTCCAAAAAGAAAACATCCATTCCAAATACATACAAAAGGTATGTTGTATATAAAACATGACTATGACCAATCTTACAAAAGTATATTATCATCTCCCATATGGGGTTTACATGGATACTACATCATAAGTATCTAGTAGAGGAAAATCTAAACCATATCAAGTTTTTCACCAAGCATCAACTCCTTAAGTTAGGTCCATCTCAGCATGCCATGTCCTCCATGTCCTTCACATGGGGTTGGAACCATACCCCAGGAAGAGGAGAAAAAAATATGACATCAGCATAAGACTGGCATGTGCATACTAAATTAAGTATTGAGAAACATAATGAAATAATGGATGTCAAATAAGCAAGTCTTACCAAAAGAAAAGGAAAGGACTACCCAATTGTGCATAAAATAAAATGAATTTTAAAAGATATTAAACAAGGTGAATACTTTCCACAATTAGAATGTAAAAGTTGTGCCACAAAAGCACTATCTTGCACATAAAACTCAACAACATAATTTTGACTTGCATGCATGTGAGATAAACATAGCACTAGAACAATATAAATAACAATGACTACCAAGGTTTACAACCTTGAAGCCCGATAGAGTATGGCACACAACCATCTCCCTGATGTATGTAAAAGCGGGCATAAAACCCGGGTATGGGGCACACAACTCCATCCCAAAAATATAATAAGGGCACAATGTAATTACACTACTCTAGGGCTACTGAATCACATAACATGTAATAAATGTGGAGGCAAGTATAAAGTGTAGTCTTTCATGGAATATATAAAGTTGCCATCTCAAAAATGGACAAAATCAATATCAACCACAAAAGTGGGAAAATTTGTAATTTCATCAAGTACAAATGTATTAGACAGAGTCAAAAGAATGTTTAACAAAATAGGATGATAATAATATCATAATCAAGTAGAATGTTTCCCATGGAATAAATTCTCAAAAGAGATACATTGTGTGGGTTATCGAAGGAGGGACGTCAAGAATGCTTACTGGATGGCCAATTGTGTCCAAGGAGGTGGAAGACCTCAGGGAGAGGTCAAGGTCAATAGAGGAGAAACCAAATCTTGTCATGGTGGATTGGGGAGCAAATAACCAAATTGGAACAAGGGGAGAAATCCCTTGGATCCATTGGTGCTCAGGGTTGCATCAAATAGGAACAAAAGACACTATGGTGGTGGCTGCAAAGGTAGCATGAGAGAGGAGCAAAATCCCTAGTTGGGAAAAACGTCCACAGAGAAATATAGAAAGTAAGTTATGACTTGTTTGATTCGAGGAAGTCTTGCAAACTCAGTGCAAGAAAAATCTTTAGAAAAGATCAAAAGGTGAGGGAGGACAATTCAAGGGAAGGAATCACAGTAATTATGTTCAGACCACGACCAAAGCGGATGGTAGGTGATTGGTTGGGGATCATCGGATCACGAGAGAATTAAATATTGACGTGGGATGAGCATGTGAGAAGGAAAACGATAAACAGTAACACGTGAAAGTGGTAAATGTTGAATCCTAGGTTACATTGATTACATTAAATCAATTCAAATTCAAATCTTAGTCAAACTATATATTAACTTATTTAATTCATTTGGATGGCCAAACGTGGTCCAAATGAACTCAAATTTGGACCACATATCCACTAAATGGTCTAGATTATTTCTATGACATTTGATTTAAAATTTTCACATGTTTTACCCATAATTTCCATAATTGTCACTCTACTTGATTTTGAATGCTTTCAAATGTGTAATGTGGTACATGTTTCTCATAATTCTTTTCCATTGAGTCAAAAATGATGTAATAGCTTATTGCGCACTAATTATACTATTTTTGAACTTAAAATATTGTGTCTTTATCTTCTACATCATATGAACATCATGAATAATAAGAGAGAGATAAAATAGAAAAAGGAAACTAATGGTATAGCATGTTTTATTTAATTGAAATTCATAATGAAAATATGAAAGTAGAAAATATTTTGACTCACATTTTATTCTTCTTATTCCATTAACCTCCTTGGAATTTCTTTTTTTTGTCTTTTTGCAGTAAGACCCTCAACTAATTTCAATTTAAGTAAAACTACATTCTTAAGGCTTACAATGTTATAGAAAATTTGGGATATTACAATTCTACCCACCTTAAATAAATTTCATCCTCACAAATTTATAGGGTACTAACCACCATGGGGTTTCTCTATCAGCTAGCATACCAACATTTTTTCATGAAAGGAAATGTATTTTCTAAAAGGTTCATGTATGTTGAAAATTTTGCATGAAATGGGTTATGTAACATATGACAATTTAGTTTCGTACATTATCTATGTGATCACAATTGGTTATTACCCTACTCCTCATCTTCTCAACTCATACTTAGTGTTTACAAAACCAAACCTTACACTTAGGGAAATTTACTTCAACTTGGCATACCTTTCTAACATTAGGCGTAGGTGATTGTTTACCCTTATGTGTTTTAGGTATTTCCTACATTCTTAGATATGTGGTGATAAATCACATACCTAGATATGTGGCATCCTAACATGTTACTTCTCACTAACCTACTAATACACATGTTTCATACCACATTCACTAGAAAAAAAGGAGAAATACACATAAGGTCTCATGCTCATGACATTCTCTTCAACTCTCAATTGGCTAGCCATTACCATTGAGACCGGAGTGGCTATCTCATTATCTGGGGTTAGGTAAAACTTCAGATCTAAACTGGGTAATCATCAATTTCTAACATCTCTATCTTTTCTTAGGTGAAAACTCTAATCGTCCTAGGTCATGGTATCCTTCCTTTAGAATCCATTGCTAAACCCTAATGGTGACTATAAGAATCATGTTTGCCTAGTGGTCATTTTCCAAAATGGCACGGATACCATAATGTAACACCCTATTTTCCATATCACATGAGAGGAAGTGTTTTACTCAATTTGGGTGTCAAAATATGCCAATCATGAAATCAATGTAAATGAAACACTTGCATTGATTTAAAATTGATTCATACATAATTCTTGACTACATAATGTTCATATATGAAATCTAGTTTACTCAATGACAGGGCTAAACATGGTATACATGACCTCTAATTCTCTAGATTGTCTTGGTAAATGGCAGCCCACCAGGCAAAGCTTGAAGGTCTCGTAGTCTTGATTTTCCCTTTTTGTCCTTCACTTGCTCCAAATCCTACGGACATCTCGTCCTCAGCCATGCAAAACAAACATTTCGCTAGTAAGCAGTATTTGGCACTTTGCATGACATAAGAGTAAATATAACTTGTCATGATAAAATTGACATGACATAACTAGACATAGACTTGAACATAGGATTCCTTAAGCATTCATGATTCATTAATGACATGAAGAATTGAATGCATTCATGATTCATTAATGACATGAAGAATTGTACAGTAAGTATAAGCATCCCTTAATAACGCCCCCTTAGGAGCACATGATTTCTAGGAAAGCCCCCAATCCTAGGAAATCACATGACAACCCCTTGAGTTCCATGGTTCAAGAGAATTTAAACCTAATTTAATTCCATATATCTTAACATTATCATTAACATGATCTTTGAACATTTAAAATGATGAATTGGAAAAGTAGATATCTTCCATCTCTCTTAATGCCCCATAGGAGCCTATGATTTCTAGGAAAGCCCATAATGCTAGAAAAGCTCATAACGACCCTTTAAGGTCCATATATGAGGCACACATAAAAACTTAACCAATTCCTTAATTTTCATCATTAAGTTATGTCATGACTGACACATTAACTCTTCTTAATCTTAATCTTGAACATGATGGGATTACTTCCTTTTAATGTCGTGATGGGATTTCTCCCTCTTAAATCATAATGGGTTTCCCCTTCTTGAACATGAGTCATTAAATCTTAATTCCTAATCATAATCAGGGTTCTACCATAGATAATAAGTAAACAAGCAATCAATCAATGATAATTATACATGATATATTCTTGAAATGACACTCATAATTCATGAAATCAACTAAGGTGCGTAATCATAAATAACTATCAATAAACCAAAGTATTTGTGAAAAAAATGCATGGCCTACTTCCCTATAGTAGGTACCTTAAGGTCATTTCCCTTCACTTGATTGGAGTCTTTAAACACCTGTGATTTTGATTAAAATCATAATATGTTTATTAGTTCAAAATCCCTAAAACACTAATGTTGGTCTTGAATCATTGAGGTTATTGAATGTGTAAAACATCATTTAAAAACAAGCTAGATCGATAGGAAATCAAACTATCTTTCCAATGAATATTCTTGCATTTTTTTGAGGTCATACGCAAAGTTATGATTTTTGTAATATAGTCCAATCAGAGTTCAAGAAAACCTTAGCGTGACATCGATTAAAATCAATGATTAATTCAATGTAAATAATACACAAAAAAACCAAGGAAACCATAGTACGTGCTACATATAATTAAGATAGCGGTGGTAAAAGCATCATGTGAACATTTTATATGTCTCATGCCTGATGAATCAAATGTGCGCATCAAAGGTCTAAAATACCCATCCAATGTTAACATTTTGATTTAACTCGTAGGGACAACAAGGTCATTACATGACCTGGGACCTTCTCCTCGCATCCATGGTGAGAGCTTGCTACAAGTGTGAATCAATGATTAGAACTGGAGAAACTGAATCCTTCGTGAGAAACTAAGGCCATTAGTAAGTCCTCCATTAATGGACGTAGCCAACGAATCGAAGCTTGGACCCAAGCATGCGCAGGGGAACTGGACTCCATGGAACCACCCTAGCTGAGGCTACTAGGAGTCCGAAACTCCAAAGCTTTGAGCAAAGAAGGGAACAAACAACACTACCCATGTCACATACCTGAGGCGGGAGTAGAGGAACATTCATGGGGTGGAAAAGGACCCTTGTGGTCCTAGCTTGTTAGAAAAACAAGCAAACAGATAAAGAAAGTTCAAACTAGAAATTGGAAAAAATGACCAAAAGAGAACTCAATAAGGATCCCAAATTGATCCTTGAGTCCATGAAAAAATTTCTGATGTATAGAGAGCGAAGAATAAACATGGACTCACCAAGGTGGTGACCGCTGGCAAAAGCCTCAAATATGGCTTAGAGGGTACGACATGTCGGGCACTCGTGGAGTACAGTGCTAATGCAAAATCAAAGGTGGGATGTCCAGGATGCTTACTGGATGTCCAATTGTGACCAAGGAGGTGGAGGACCTCAGGGAGAGGCTAAGGTTGTTGGAGGAGAAACTAGATCTTTTCAGGGTGGATCAGGGTGCAAATAACCAAATTGGAACAACAGGAGAAAGCCCTTGGATCTGGTGGTGCTCAGCGTTGCATCAAATAGGTATAAAAGACATTATGGTGGTGGCTGCAAAGGTAGTGTGAGAGGAGCAAAATTCCTAATTGGGCAAAATGTCCACATAAAAAATAGAAAGCGAGTTATGGCTTGTTTGATTTGGGAAAGTCTCACAAACTCAACACAAGAAAAATCTTTATAAAAGATTGAGAGACGAGGGTGGATAATCTGAGGGAAGGAATCACCATAATTACGTTTAGACTATGACCAAAACGGAAGGTAGGTGATAGGTTGAGGATCGTCGGATTGTGAGAAAATTAAATTATGACCGTCAAATGAGCATGTGAGAAGGAAAACGATCAACAATAACGCATGATAGATGTAAATGTCAAATCTTAGGTTACATTGATTGCATTAAATTGATTCGAATTTAAATCTTAGTCAAACTATATATTAACTTGTCTAATTCATTTGGACGATCAAACATGGTAAAAATGAATTCAAATTGGACCACATGTCCAATAAATGGTCTAGATTCTTGGATGCCATTGGATTTCCATTTTTCACATGTTTTACCCATAATTGTCACTCTACTTGATTTTGAATGTATTAAAATGTGTAATGTGGTACATTTGTCCCTTAATTCCTTTCCTTTTATTAAAAAATGAGGGAATATCTTATTTCCCACTAAAAACACCATTTTTGAACTTCAAATCTCTTATCTGCTCTTGTATGTCCTTTAAGCATCATGAATGATAAGAGAGAGTGAGACAAAATGGAAAAAGGAAACTAATGGTATATCTTTTTTTATTTAATTGAAATTTAAAATGTAAATATGAAAGTGGCAAAGTATTTTGAGTCTAATTTTGTTCTTCTTACTCCATTAACATCCATGAAATTTCTTTTCATAAATTTTTTACATTAAGACCCTGAACGAATTTCTTTTTAAGTGAAGCTACATTGTAATCTTAAATTGTTATTGAATATTTGGGATTTTATAGTTACTATTCATGTTGTGGCTTTGTAATGAAAGATATTTAATACAACCTTTCAACTTTATTCTTTTTATGCTTTAACTGTACAAAACTTTTTATAATTATTTAAGGGTGCAAACGAAGTACAAATAAACCTAAATTTGGTATGTTAGCTAATTTTGGGATGAAAAATCTGATTTTCACATAAGTTTATATTTTTGAGGAGTTTTGTATTTTATTGAATGCCTTTAAATAATATCACTTATTTTATTCCATTATTAAATTAGAGGCATCTAGAAACTCTCTAAAAATATGAAACTTAGCCTACAATCAATACTAAATGCGGGGAATATGATTTTTCCATTGACTAATTTTTTAACATATCATTTGATATTTTTAGTCTTTAAATTATACTCTCTCTCCTAAATAAACCAAAATATTTAAGATTGTCCAATTTAGATGAAAATTCACACATAAGCTAATTTTAGTATGCAGATTTAAAATTTGGGGTATAATTCTACTTTTGTGAGACTTTTAGTAATTTATTTAACACTTTTTCCTTTTATCTTGTTTTCTTTTTCAAAAAGAATTCAATTAGTTATTATCATGGAAATAATGTGAAACTTGGCTCCCAAGGCAATATGCACCCAAGGAACATATTTTCCCTGTGATATTTTTACTTTGAGATTTCTTTATTTGAGTTATGGCACCATTAATTTTGTTGAGATATTATCATTATATTTATCAAAAAATTATATCAACACTTACTTAATTAAGTCATATTAATGCCGCATTGTTATAAAAAGACTTATATATTATAATTATGAACGAAAATCTACATTTTACTCATTTTACACATTATGTCCATTTATTCCTTATTTATTTAAATTATTAGACATTATTAATATGTATGAACATGAATTTACCATTTGTTACTCCAAAGCATATTATCTATTTTTATTTAGCCACTATGTTAGGAAGGAAATGCATTTGATATATTTTACGATTATATTTACATGTTGCCACATAATTAAATTATTATGTAAATGTGTTTGAAATTTGAATCCTTATTTGGGCACATCTAAAGAATAAACTTCACTAGCTTTTTTATCATGGAATTGGGTAGTTCTAGTTTGTTACAACACTCCACCCCTTTAAACGATTTCGTCCTTGAAATCTAATCATCCAACAAGATCAAACACCTATACTCTATCCCTTTAAAATATTTAACCTAAAAAGCCAAACTAAACAACACTTGAAGACATTAGGATTACTTATGGATTAGTTGTGAATATTTTAGTGTGTTTATGTGGTTCATGTATACAACTAACATGTCATAGAACCATAGGGTTGCATTTTTGGTCTATGTACTACTAACCTAACAACTCTAAGGTCCACATCAACATTCAAAAAGCCATAGGGTATAAAGGGTAGGTCCACTACACCTTTATATTATTCCACATATTCCTAATCACCACATAGACAAAACTAGGGTTTATGGTATCCACTACAACTAAATCTAGGGTTTCTCCACTAAAACTTCACAGATCTCTTCATTGTGACTTAGTTCAAGAGACCTTTTATAAAATCCAAAAAGTATTTTTATATATTACAATATAATGAAAATAATTTCCACGATAAGAAACCTAACATTCTGAAACATATCTCCATTCAAAATCTCCTTATCTAACAACTTCTACATCCTGATAACATATCTCCATCCTAAAGTTAGATCTTAACAATAAAAGGGATATATCACCACCAACCTACATCAGAGCACTTACCTTATTATCACGTTAGGGTTTACTAATCATGATTCTTATGTGTACCTCATATAATTCTAAATTGACCCTTTCATCATATCCTAAATATCATAGGCCAATTATAGGGTAAACATCTCACTTAGATGATAACTATGTAGGGAAATGGTTCTAATTAGGGATACAAAATTGAAATAGTTAAATTCCAACCACTATAGGCCCTTATACCATGATGTAAAGAGTGGGACCCAATAGAGGATCCATTCCCTACTAAAATTCCAAAAAGAAAACATCCATTCCAAATACATACAAAAGGTACGTTGGATATAAAACATGACTATAACCAATTTTGCAAAAGTACATTATCATCTCCCATATGGGGTTTACATGGATATTACATCATAAGTATCTAGTAGAGGGAAATCTAAACCATATCAAGTTTGTCACCAAGCATCAACTCCTTAAGTTAGGTCCATCTCAGCATGCCATGTTTTCCATGTCCTTCACATGGGGTTGGAACCATACCCCAGAAAGAGGAGAAAAAATATGACATCAGCATAAGACTGGCATGTGCATATTAAATTAAGTATTGAGCAACATAATGAAATAATGGATGTCAAATAAGCAAGTATTACCAAAAGAAAAGGAAAGGACTACCCAACTACGCATAAAATAAAATGAATTTTAAAATATATTAAACAAGGTGAATACTTTCCACAATTACTATGTAAAAGTTGTGCCACAAAAGCACTATCTTGCACATAAAACCCAACAACATAATTTTGACTTGCATGCATGTGAGATAAACATAGCACTAGAACAATATAAATAACAATGACTACCAAGGTTTACAACCTTGAAGCCCGATAGAGTATGGCACACAACCATCTCCCTGATGTATATAAAAGTGGGCATAAAACTCGGGTATGGGGCACACAACTCCATCCCAAAAATATAATAAGGGCACACAACCAAAAAAGCAATGTAATTACACTACTCTAGGGATACTGAATCACATAACATGTAATAAATCTGGAGGCAAGTATAAAGTGTAGTCTTTCATGGAATATATAAAGTTGCCATCTCAAAAATGGACAAAATCAATATCAACCACAAAAGTGGGAAAATTTGTAATTTCATCAAGTACAAATGTATTAGACAGAGTCAAAAGAATGTTTAACAAAATAGGATGATAATAATATCATAATCAAGTAGAATGTTTCCCATGGAATAAATTCTCAAAAGAGATACATTGTGTGGGTTATCAAAAGAGTGATCATTTAGGATGATAGCTCAATATAGACTAACCATGAATGCAAACATACCTTGAATTGAGTGTTAAGTTAGGGATCAAATCCTAATCTTCTACGTCCAAATTCAACTCAAACTACATATAGGATTAGGTCCATAATTTAGGGTTTGTGTTCTAATATATTTATGTATTGTTACAACCCTAGAAATCCAAATTCATCGATAAAACCATAGGTTGGTGCATGCTAAATAACTAACATTGATTTTAGGGATTCTTAATTATATTTGACTCAAAATACCAACTTTATAAATTATTAAGTTGCCTATAATTATTATTAAGATCATAATTAAAATTGAATAGCTAAAAATTCAGACCTTAAAACATTAAAATCAGATGATAAAAACTATACCTAAAGGTAGAGAAAGTTCTAAAGAATCTAAAACATATTTTTGTGCAATTTTTAGAGATTCCAGTAAAAAGTTATAGATTTTACAAGTTTTATGGTACTTACTGATAAATTACAAAAAATACAATGTAATTGGATTAAAGTGTGCTTAAATCAAAAATCGAAACTATAGTCATGCACTCTTCCGATCATCAACTTGAAAAAATAAACCAATCTTGTAAAGTGACGAGAACACTCCTGTGAGAAACCTACACCCGAAGAAGTGATGGGGAGGGACAAATAGGGATCTACTCCTAGACTATCTTCACTGACTTGCTCATGCGCCATGGGCGCAACTCCAAACATAGCACGTCATTTTGGAATAGGGGAAAATGAGAGTGATCGAAATTTGGCGGTCTTGACAGTCAAAAACAAAGAACAAAGGGCAAGCAAACTTATTATAGGCGAAATTGGGCCACGATGAAGAGAACATTTGGAGGTGTACTCCAGTAGTGTGGAACCCAGAAGAACACAATGGAGGCAAGGAGTGAAAAATGAAGAGCAATTGGCTCCAATGATCAACTTCAAGTTGTGCATCAGAACTGTTAAGGATATATATATATATATAAATATATATATATATATATAAAATATATATATATATATATATATATATTTGTGTGTGTAATAGTTTTAAAGGGTGTGCATGTAGTGACTATGGAGACTTGGAGAACAAGTTTAGGTGTTTCTAAACTCTCCACATTAGGCTCTGAATAACATATGGATGGATGCGGAATTGAATTTGCAATCCTAAGTAAGTTATTTTGTGAAGTTTCCTTGAGAAAAAAGGGAGTTATCTCCAAAATATTGGACCCTTGGTCCATGGTTACTGTTCATACAGTGGGTTTGCAATGAAAAAATTTAATACAACCTTCCAACTTTGTTCTTTTGATGCATTGAATGTATAATTTTTTTATAATCATTTGAGGGCACACACGAAGTCCAAAAAAATCCAAATTTAGTACGTTAGCTAATTTCAGAGTGAGAATTCGATTTTGGCATTATATTGTATTTTTAGAAATTTTAGTATTTTATTAAATAATTTTAAATATTATTACTTATTTTATTCCTTTAATGAATTAGAGGCATGTAGAAACTCTCTAAAAATATAAATCTTAGCCTACAATCAATAATTAATATGAGGAATACAATTTTTCCATTGATTATTTTTTAACATATTATTTAATATTTGTAGTCTTTAAATTATATCCTCCCTCCTAAATAAACCAAAATATTTAAGATTGTCACAATAAGATGAAAATTCACATATAAGCTAATTTTAGTATGTAGATTTTGAATTTGGGGTTTAATTTCACTATTGGGAGACTTTTAGTAATTTATTTTACACTTTCAGCTTTTATCCATTTTTCTAGTCCAAAAAGAATTAAATTAGTTTTTATGATGAAAATAATGTGAAACTTATCTCCCAAGGCAATAGGCACTCAAGGAACATGTTTTAACTATAATATTTTAATTTTGAGATTTCTTTTTATGAGTTATAGCACCATTAGAAATTTTAACACATTATCATTATATTTGTCAAAACATTATATCACCACTTACTTAATTAAGTCCTATTAATGTCACATTATTACAAAAAGACTTAAATACTATCATTTTGCAAGAAAATCTACATTTTAGTCATTTACACATTATGTCCAATAATTCCTTATTTATTTAAATTATGAAACACTATTAGTATGTATGGACATGAATTTATAATTTGTTACTTGAAAGCATATTATTGAATTTTATTTTTCCATTATGTTAGTAAGGAAATATATTTAATATATTTCCTAATTTGATTTTCATGTTTCCACATAATTCAATTATTATGTAAATTTTTTTACGTTTTAGTCCTTGTTTGGTAACATATATGGAACAAACTTCACTAGCTTTCAGATCATTGAATTGGCTAATTCTAGTTTGTTACAACACTCCACCCATTTAAATGATTTCTTTATCAAAATCTAATCATACAACATAATCAAACACCTATACTCCACCCCTTTAAAAGATTTTACTTAAAAAGCCAAACTAAAAAACACTTGAAGGCATTAGGGTTACTTATGGATTAGTTGTGAAATGAATATTTTAGGGTGTTTATGTTGTTCATGCATCCAACTAACATGTCATAGCACCATAGGGTTGCATTTTAGGTGTCTGTGCTACTAACCTAACAACCCTAAGGTCCACATCAACATTCAAAAAATCATATGGTACAAAGGGTAGGTCCAGTACATGTTTATATTATTCCACATATTCCTAGCCTCCCCATAGACAAAACTAGGGTTTATGATATCCACTACAACTAAATCTAGAGTTTCTCCACTAAAACTTCAAATATCTCTCTATTGTGACTCAGTTCAAGAAAACTTCGTTAAAATCCAAAAAGTTTTTTTTTGTGTATAATAGTATAATTAAAATAATTTTCTCAATAAGAAACCCGACAATGTAAAACAAAAATGGTACCAAAATCAATTGTGTGAACCAAGTCACAATTTTCTATTTGAAATCTCCTTATCCAACCACTTCTACATCCTCATAACATATCTCCGTTCTAAATTTAGTTCTTAACATACAAAGGGATATATCACCACCAATGTAGGGTAAGAACACTTATTTTCTTATCAGGTTAGGGTTTACCAATCATGATTCTTATGTGAACCTCATATAATTCTAAATCGACCCTTTCATCATTTCTTAATATCATAGGCCAATTCTATGGTAAACATCTCATCTAGAGGGTAACTATGTAGGGAGAGGGTTCTAACTATGGATACAAAATTGAAATAGTCAAATTCCAACCACCATGGGCTCTGATACCATACTATAAAGAGTGGGACCCGATAGGGGATCCAGTGCCTAATAAAATTTGAGAAATAAAACACCCATTCCCAAATACAAACAAAAGTTATGCTAGAATGTGTGTAAATGTTTCAAATTTCAAATGTTGGTATACAAAAGACCAAAGTATAGTAGAAGAGTATAAAACAAGACTATACTCAATTTTACAAAGTACGTTATGACCTCCCACATTGGGTTTACATAGATATTATATCATAGGGATCTAGTTTAAGGAAATCTAAACTATATCAAGTTTCTCTCCAAGCATCAACTTCTTAAGCTAGGTTCATCTTAGGATTCCATGTCCTCCATGTTCTACACCTGGGGTTGGAAGCATACCCCAGCAAGAGGAGAAAAAAATGGATGACATAAGCATAAGGATGGTATGTGCATAGTGAATTGAGTATTGAGCATAGTTATTAAATAAAGGATGTCAAATAAGAAAGGCTTCCCAAAATAAAAGGAAAGGACTACCCAACTGGGCATTAAAAAATTGAATTTCAAAAGATATTTAACAAGATGAATAGTTGCCATAATTAGAATGTAAAAGTTGTGCCATAAAAGAACCTATAAATCTTGGGCACAAAACCCAACAACATAATATCAACCTGCACGCATGTGAGATAAACATAGCACTAGAACAATATAAATAACAGTGGTGGCCAAAGCTCACAACCTTGAAACCTGATAGAGTATGACACACAACCTCTCCCCAAAATATATAAAAGTGGGCAGAAAACCCGAGTATGTGGCAAACAACTCCATCTCAAAAATATATTAAGGGCATACGGCCCAAAAACCAATGTAATTACACTACTCTAGGGATATTGAATCACATAACCTACAATAAATGTGGACTCAAGTATAAAGTGAAGTCTTTCATGGAATAAATAAAGTTGCCATCTCAAAAATGGACAAAATAAATATCAACCACAAAAGTGGGAAAAATTATAGTTTCATCAAGAATAAAAGTATAAGATGGAGTCAAAAGATAGTCCAACAAAATAGGATGATAATAATATCATAATCAAGTATAATGTTTCACATAGAATAAATTCTCAAAAGAGATACATTGTTTGGGCTAACAAAAGAGTGATAATTTAGGATGATTGCTCAATATAGAATAATCAGGGATGCAAACATACCTTGAATTGAATTTTAAGTTAGAGATCAAGTCCTAATCTTCAAGTCTAAAGTCAACTCAACCTACACATAAAATTGGGTCCATCAATTAGGGTTTATGTTCTAATAATATATATGTATTGTGAAAACCCTAGAAATCCAAATTTGTGAGTTAAACCTTAGGCCGGCGCATGTTAAAAACATGCCGTTGATTTTAGGGTTTCTTAATGATATTTGACTCAAATTACCAACTTTATAAATTATCATGTTGCCTATAATTATTATTAAGATCATAAGTAAAATCGAAACACTAAAAATCTAGACTTTAAAACTTTAGAATCAGGTGATGAAACTATACCAAAAGGTAGAGAAAATTCTAACTATTGTAAAAAATAATTTTGTGTAATTTTTAGATATTTCAGTAAAAAGTTAGAGATTTTACAAGTTTTATGGTATTTTCTAATAAATTATGAAAAATAATGTAATTGGATTAAAGTGTCCTTAAATAAAAAATCAAAACTATGGTCATTCACTCTTCCTGACTAGAACACTCCTGTGAGAAACGTACACGCAAAGAAGCAATGGGGAGGGCAAAATAAGGATTTGCTCCTGGACTATCTTCACCCACATGCACAAGTGCCATGAGCACAACTCGAAGAACAGCAGGTCAGCCCAGAATAGGGGAAAACAAGAGTGCTCAAAATATGATAGTTTTGACTAGCCAAAAATAAAGAACAATGGGAAAGCAAACTTACCTTAGGTGAAATTGTGCCACTACGAAGAGAAGAGTTGGTTGTGAGCTCCGACAGCAACAACAATAGGGAAAGTGAAACGAGGAGCAAATGACTCAAATGATTGACTTCAAGTTGAACACCAGAACTATTAAGGGTGTTATATATATAGGTCAAAGTTTTAAAGGGTGTGCAGGTAGTGGCTTCAGAGACTTGAAGAACAAGTTTGGGCATTTCAAGAACTTTCCACGTTAAGCTCCGAATAAGGTATGGATGGATGCGAAATTGAATTTGAAATTTGAGAATGTTATTTTTGTGAAGTTTCATTGAGAAATGAGAGACTTATGTCCAAAATACTAGATTCTTGGTCTACGATTATTGTTCACGTGATGGGTCTGTATTGAAAAAGATTTAATACAACCATCCTACTTTTGTCTTTTGATGCAGTAAATGTATACATTTTTATAATTATTAGAGGGTGCAAAAGAAGTCCAAATAAATCTAAATTTTGTAGTTCACCTAATTTTGGGGTGAGAAATCTGATTTTGGAATTAGCTTTATTTTTGTGGACTTTTCGTATTTTATTAAATACTTTTAAATCTTATCACTTATTTTATTTCTTTAATAAATTAGAGGCATGTAAAAACTCTCTAAAATTGTGAAACTTGGGATACAAGCAATACTAAATATGGGAAATATGATTTTACCATTGATTATTTTTTCAACATATTATTTAGTATTTTTAGTCTTTAAATTATATTCTCTATCCTAAATAAACCAAAATATTTAAGATTGTCCAAATTAGATAAAATTCACAGATAAGCTAAATTTAGTATGTATATTTCAAATCTGAGATTTTATTACACTTATGGGAGACTTTTATAATTTATTTAACATTTCTATCTTTTATCTTATTTTCTTTTCCAAAAAGAATTAAATTAGTTATTATCATGCAAATATTATGAAATTTGGCTCCCAAGGCAATAGGCACCCAAGGAACTCTCTTTCACTATAATATTTTTATTTTGAGAATCTTTTTTATGAGTTATGGCACCATTAGAAATTTTGACACATTATCATTATATTTATCAAAACATTATATCAACACATACTTAATTAAGTCCTATTAATGTCATATTGTTACAAAAAGACTTATATATCATTATGCACGAAAGTCTACATATTACTACATGTTATGTCCATTAATTCCATATTTATATACACTATGAAACATTATTAATATATTTATGATACATCCTCCTTCGAAATTCATCTCTATTATATAAAATGTTTAAGGATTCCTTAACAACTTAAGTGCACTTAATATCCACAAAGAAGTATTGTTTTTTTTCTATGTATTAATTTTTTCTATTTTTGATGTATTGGCCATGTAGTTGGGTGAATTTCCATCAAACGTTTTTGTTTTGGTATTTCTAAAAAAAGTAACACACCTAGTATATAAATGTTATTCTGATTTTCCATAAGCTAGAAAATTTGACATTGTTTATCATTTAGTTTTGAATGGTGGTTTCTTCTAAAAATGTCTATATCACTTTCATAGATTGTCAACCAATGTTGTCCAAATATAATTAACATCTAATATATGTTCCTCACTCAGTATTATTATTCTTATGCCACTACAATGTATAAACTAACTTTGAATTCACATAATTCTAAAATATTTAATGTATGTTGCCTTATAAAGGTGGTAATAAAGCCAAACCTTCTTATATAAAAAAATAATTTTACAAATAAAATCATATCCAACCATTTCCTTTTATCCAATACCAAAAAACCAGCAACACAAATAGCCTATAGGTATTGTAAAAATGACTCAACTAAATACCACATAAAAAGAATCACAAATTAGGATGGGATTGGATATTTTTAGTGGTGGCAAGATATTAGATTCATATTTATGAGGAGTTGTTGAGAATGATGACTAAAAATGATGGTTGTTTGGATGTTCATATAAAAGGAACATGTCATTTTTGATATATTTTTCCTTGGTCGGTGGGAGGTGTTTGTGAATACTTCATCTTACCTAGAAGTATTCTAACATACCATGTTAATTATTTTATTTATATTGAATAATAGGAACCCTAAAGTGCACGTCAAGATTCTTCGTCTTACTAAAACCACTAATTTTGTAGATGTCACATTGATTTTATGCAAGGATGGACCTTAAGAACAAAATGTTTAACTTCTCAATAGGAACTTCTTTCCACAAGACAACACCTTATTTTCCAAGGCATTTCATAATGGTTTTCAATTGTTCAATAGAGGCTTGGCAAAGAAAATTATGTCATTGTCAAAGGCTATGTGTGAGATCCTTGGTCCAATTTGAGTTACCCCTGACAGGGAGTGATCTATTCTCTACCCACAAGTGTTCCAATACATAGAATCAAGAGATCTGGGGAGAGGAGATCTCCTTGTCTCAAACCTTGACTAGGTATAAACACATGCAGTTGTTTACCACGCTAGATTATAGTGGTCTCCCCTCTAGATATATAGTTCATTGTATAGATAATGCTATCCAGGGGTAAATTAGCCTTCATAATAGTATCCTTTATGAAAAAAATGTCCATCCAGTCATAGACCTTGGACTAATCAATCTTGATCGCCATATAAGGAGCAACACGCCTGTTGGGCATATTGTGAATTAATTCATTAACGAGGGGGATGCTTTTAGATATCCTTCTCCCTAGAAGTAATCTACTCATATGTTCTTTGAGATGTTCCATAAGAATATTTGAAGACAAATTTAAGATGACATTGAGAGAAATCAAGTGTTGCTGGATACAAGTCTTAGTAATGACTACTTTGGGAATCAGGATGAGGGGGCATCACACATCCTTCTTGGGAGTTGCTCTCCTGATAAGAACTTAGTAATATTAAGCATCATAGAGGGAGAAATGTTCCTTCGGTTCTTTTTTATAAAAAGGCTATCTACTCTATTTGGTCTAGCAACCTTGTAAGAAGTCAACTTTTTTCATCACGAGTTGAACCTACTTCTCCAAGGGTTAGGTGGCTATCACTGTCAACTATTGTGTGCTTAAATCTTTAAAGACTCCAAGAAAGATATAACTTCCTCCCAACAAGGAAAGGAGGTTTTAGTGAACTATGTTTCGAATAACACTAGAACAAGCCCCTTTAATTCATTCTTGTGTGATGCAATCACAAGGCATTCTGGGTCAAGCGGGGTGCATAACAAACACATGAATGGTGAGGAAAGTAATGCTACCCCTCTCTAGAGAGAAATCCCTTAAAGAAAAATATTATTAATCCCAAAAACATCCACAACATCTTCAATGATAGTGACACTAACTTTTGGTTTGAGATTTGGACACCCAAAGGTATAAGTCTATAGGACATGTCCAAGAAGCATGTCCCCAATAAGTTAAAGGACTTGAAAGTAGTAGGTTTGATCAAGTGCATGGGAGATTGTGATGACAAGTTCTTACCGCATTACCTTCTTCCTGAGATGGTCGGTAGGATCTGCATGATGAGTTGCCCTATCTATGATGACAACGATGACGTATGGGTCTAGAATGGGATGGAGGAGGGAAATTTCACCATCGATTCATCTTACAAACTCTTAGTAAAGAGTAACAACACTACCACCCGAGCAAGTTGTTGAAGCAAACTCTAGAATGCTAAAGTGTCGAAGAAAGTTAAGTTTCTCTTTTGGCTCATGTGTAAGGGTCCTCGCAAAAAAAATATATATTGGATCGTCACCTCACAATGGATTCCAATTTCCCTATATGCAATCTACCATGAATTCCCTATGGCAATTTTTCCACCGGAACATGGACGCTTGGACAAGCTAAATTTTAAAGTTGAAGGTTGAAGAGAAGAATCTTATCATGGTAATCTCCTGGGATTATGGCCCAATAGGAACCTGAAGGTGTTCAAGGACACTACACCTCGAGGTTCAAAAGAACTTCATCATGTGAGATCTTGGTAATATACATAGAAATGGATCCCAGATTCAAATAAGGAGGATTCTACAGAAATAGAAAGATAGACATACCCCTCTGATTGGATAGGTCAAGCTGAACATAGATGTCACGACAAACAGACGGTGAGCAACATCAGTGGTGGTGGTTATAAATAGCTTGGTGAATGGTTACGAGGGAAAGAAAAGATTATCAAACTCAACTATGTGGCCTTTTGTAAACTTGAAGCCATTACTTTGGCCCTGGGAATAGCTGGGAGACTTTAACATATAGAGTGATAGAAAAAAGGTTATTGAGTGGATTAAATCCCTTGGAGTTATTGCGCTCACTCATAGGATTGTTGTATCTAGCATATACAACAAGGCCGCAAATGTGGAAGAGGTAAGGTTTAGGTTTGCGAGAAGATGTGCCAACTAGGTGACTGATAGTCTGGCTAAATATCCTTTGTAATTATATGTGTATCCTTGGGCCAATGAGAGGCCTCTAGAAATGCTGGAGGGGTTAGTGATTCTAGAAGGAAGACACAACCTAGGGATGTAACCACACCATAAGATGATCATGATGTAGCGAGTTGTAATGATCTTATTTTGTCTGCATGAGGAGGGCGAAATGAATAAAAGGGCCTCCTAACGCCCCCCTCCTCTCACAAAAAGAGTGAACAACATAATTAAGATATTGGCTCCGCGTGGTATAATGTGCTTTTGTCTGTGAAAGCTCGTCACTCCGTAGGTAATATTTTAATCATTTTTTTGAGAAGTGGCATTTTGAGTAGAAAAATTACAAATGAATATTATTTTAGATTTCGACCTTTATAAAATTTTAAATTTTTCCTCTTTATCGAATCATTGTTAATTAGGTTTATATATTATTTACATATTATAGAAAATATCATGCTTAAAATATATTTATCCTTTTTATATATGCCTCACTCTAACTTTTTTGACCCCGCCACTGGTTTTTGATCTCCCTTCACGCTCATTTAAAGAAAAAGTGCATTACAACTTTTAACTAATTTTATTTAGCAGAAACGGTAACTTGTTTGGAAGACCCGCGCCATCTAATTGAATTGTTTTCATTAAAACGGCATGCCTTTTACTTTTACTAATATACCATGACCATTTCTTGTCTATGTTCGTAAGAAAAATGTCTCTTGTCTTTGCTGCTGTTTGCGGTTGCAGGTCCTTTCCTTTCTGTCTAACTATTGATGATTAGGACCTTTAAGGGCCGTTCGACACCTAACATTAGAAATGCATGGAGTTTTATGCATCTATGGTATTTGATTTTAGGATAGTCACTGCTGGGAGCCGTGAAAATGGTATTGCGCACTAAGCACCAGTATGTAGAAAATCTGACGGCTTACCAAGGCTAAGTACAGGGTCATTGTGCGGCAGTGTTTAGTCCGGCTAAAGAAGGCGCCATCCTGAATCTTGTCAGCTACTGAAGATGAATATTGAATCAAATGCAAATGCTAATATTTCATTGTCAAACTAAGTTTCAGATTATATATATATATATATCAATAGTCGGAAAGTTGGCACGGGGAGTTACCATATGCAGTCATTTTCTATTGTCTTAGAGGCAACCGATTCTCCCGTCAACTATAATGCTCATCAAAAAACATATCTATGGTTGAGTAGGTGCAGTAAAAGCCGAGCCCTCTTTGTTGGCGTCCTTTTCTCCTCACGAATCATTTCCGTGGCTAGTAGCAGGGCTTGTGTCTAACAACCGGTCTACTATGTGGACACATTTTAGGACTCAAAATGGAACACAAATTCTTTCCTCCACCATAGGAAGGCCACTAGATAGTATAACATATTTTATTTATTACTATTTTGTTTTGTATGAAAATCACAAAATGCATTTCATTTGATTTCTCAAAACTATATTCGCATATCATATTTTTTTTCAATATTACATGCACATCGAAACGTTTAAGAATAACGTTGCTATGATACACCATTTTGGAATTTAAAATGAAACTCAAGTCACTTTCCATCACTTGAAAAAAAAATAACAAATAAAATATGTTATTTTATTTAAATATATTTTTATAGTGAAAGATAATTTGAATTCTATTTTAAAAATTAAATGTGTCCATATAATAAATTTCTATATTTGATGATAATGTAGTAAAATAGAAAATTTGAAAAGAGTCAGAAAGGATTTTAATTAATTGAGGAGATTTATATTCATCTCATTCCCTCGTCGGGCCAATCAAGCACTAACAAAAAATTTCACGAAGGATGCTCGAGGACATCATCTCTTTTTCCACAAAAAGCTCAAAAAATTAATTTAACGCGTAAAGCTATATTTTCTACATCCTCTTAATGTATGGTATAATGTGTTCCCTCTTCAAACAAGTAGGTATCTCTACAGGAATCTTCTCCTAGAGATATCTTATGAGGCCGAAAGCAGCCTAACTAGAGGAACCAATGCTATGTAGAGGGACAGGTCCCATATATCACTCCAAATCTGCTGTTACGGAATGCTGTTCCGGATGCTGTTCCAGAACATCCCAACCACACATCTAAAGTAAAAACCCACCCTTAAAAAAAATTAATGGGGTGTTTTTACGGTCCGGATTAATTAAAACATACCCGCAACAACATGTTGCAACAACAAATCTGGACTACCCATATATGTTTATGGGTTCCAAGTGAATTCATTCCAAGTCGGCATTGTTGTACGTCCTTACGGCCGGCTTGGCGTCTACCAAGGTCATTTTCAGGTTAGGTTCTGGAGCTGATAGAGTTGTCGTCTTAACTAGCATGGATTCAAAAGAAGCAGGTGTACGATTAGGAGTGATTGTTCGTGTTTCAACACCAGCCAAGCGAATGTGGTCGCGCATGCATGCATATATTAACCACTCTCAAATTTGTGCTGCATATACAACAGAGTAGAGTGCATACAATATTCCACAGGGTGGGTAAGTAAATTTGATTTTAGTCGAGGCAAGTAGAGCAGAGCTGATGTATAACTGATGGTTATTCAATATCATCATAATCGTCGACCGTTCGGACATCGTACGTACACCAACTAGCTTGATGTGTCCCCAACAGTACGCAACTTGTTCGAAGAGTGTATCACGAACAACCAAGAAAACGAAAGAATTAAACCCCCACTTGGAGGATGCACAGATTGCCTGTTGTACATTAAACAACTCTCATGGCGGAACAGGAACTCGTGAGATGTGCATGAACCTAAAGAGCACGTACCACTGTTCCTTCGACCTCCTCACGCGTACGACACATCTCGGAATGGATCGATCGCCAGTATAAGCTATTTTACGCGTGGAGATCGGATACAGAGATCGACAGCTTGGTTGTATTGCTGGTTACCGTTTCCAGACTATTCGTTGTATTTGGCGCGTTTGGCGCGTCGTGCAGAAGCGTGTTGGTTTGGTGTAAGTAGACGGTTGGAGAAGCTTCTGCAGAAATGCGTCGTTGGAAAAATGTTGAGCGTGGTCAATCACAATGAGCTAGGTGAAACCGTTATCCACACGAGAACAGATCTTCTCGTTGCTCAAATTTTAATGTATAGTACACCTTTTGTCCATTAAAATCAGGCCTCTGGTACTTAAGGGAATAGCAATAGGATCCTGAGAGTGTAAAAGTCCATCTGAAGCCCACTCCCATCATCCTGTTTCCCTGACGACAATGTTAACCTCGTTCAGAATGATATGAACAATACTATCAAGATCTTCACCACCCTAAGGTGTGGGACGTCATCCAAGGTGGCAGCAACGAACGACAAACAATGTGCACTACATATTCATCATCCATCACAAAGAAAGAATCATGAAGATTATATTCATCGGACAACCTTGAGGGTAGTCGATCTATGCTTCATCGTGACTATGGGTATTGAGCCCCATATTACAAGGCCAACTGTATCAAACCATTTCTACCTCTAGCAATAACAACAATCCATCTTTTCCAAGACCCATTAAAACAAGATTCTCTTGGAAAAGTAAGATTCAACTTGAGATTTGTAATTTCTGGCGAACGTCAATTGATAATGTCTGAATACCTAAGCATGGTTCTCGGCTCACCCTCCCAAACTTATACATATATTAAAATCTTGCTCCGAGCTTATCCTGTAATCGTGATGCAGAGTGTTATCAGTTTTGAAAACTAAACTAACTCCTTACCACCAGTAATAATTCAGGTTACAAGTAGTATAGCGTTTGGGTTGAATCTATAGAGAGGCAAAGTAATTTGACGGGAACTCGTTTTGATTAGATATGCAATTCTAAAAAGAGAGATTTGATTGGTTGATTGAGTCTTCTAATATACTAAAAGTTGTCACAAGTATCTTTCAAGTCGTCGAAGTTAAAAAATGCATTTGGTACCTAGACACAAATTAATAATATGATGAACAATTATACAAGACAAATATGATTCTCTTCCTAGTTCACGTCTCACACAACAGGCTTTTACCCATTGATTGCATATGTGGCTAAGTTTACTTATCTTTCAACAAGTTAACCTATAATTAGATTTAAATTGTCCTAGATCGCTCTTTGAGAATCATAAACCAACATCTTTTTATCATACTAGGAGACTGCAACATGCATTAATCTATATTTATTTCATGTACATATGTTAAAGTTATAATTATCCATCTATTTATCAAACTAGGAGACTGCAATATGCATTAATCTATATTTATTTCATGTAACAGAGGTTAAAGTTGTAATTATCATCAACTAAATTGGTAACTATTTTAGGTTTGGAATTCATAGATATAGAAAATTGTGGCCATTTGATTCTAATATGCATTAAGAACAATTAGAGAAACAAGAGTGAAAAATCAGAATATTAAAAGTTGTTGTTCATCACAAGACCAACATGTGCCATTTAGGCACCTTATATAAAGAAGATTACTCCATAATGATGGGTGATGCCCCAATAAAGGTGGATATCACAAAGTTAAGAGTATTCATGTAGTAAGAAGAAGAAAACAAAATTTATAAAGGAAAAAAATGAGATACATCTATTGTAGAGGAACTATGCTCTCTAATGGGGCTGCCATATGTGCTTCTGATAGTTGAAGAGGGAGAGATCCACCTCCAAGTCCTTTTTTCCCGTTAAGGTTCTTCCGCTCTGGAGTCACCTCCTTCCCTTTCCCTAAGTTAGAAATTGATCAAATGAGAGATCCCTTTCAACAACTGACTTCTCATATTTTATATTTGTCCATTTATGTGAGGTTCCACATCGTGAAAAAGGTTGTGCACAACATGAACCTCTATAGTTTCTAAGATCAAGCTCAAGAATCTAATCGGCATGATGCGCAATTGAAGGTTCATGCACTAGTACAGATACTACCTTTAACGTCAGTTGAAATGGCATTTTTATGTCAGTTTCCAAGCAACACCCAAGTGGGCGACAGTAAAGGTAGAAACCTACGACGTTGGGTTCCAAAATCAACAACACAGAGATGGCCCTGATTGCAACTGAAAAAGAACCGATACCGGTAGGATCCATAGTCGTCGGTTATGCAAAGAAACCTGACGCCTATCTCAATACATTGTCGTTGGTTATTTATGTAAAAACCGACGACTAACTCCCTTTCCTAACAAAAAGTATTTGGTTCATTGTCATCGATTATGTGTAAAATCGACAATACAACTACAAATTATCGTCAGTTATGATTTTAGAAATCGACGCCTATCTCCATACCCAAAAAAAAATGGCCCGAGTTAGGACATCGTTGTCGATTTCTTATAACCAACCGACGACATAAACCTTCATTGTCAGTTTTTATAAATAACCAACGACTAAGTATCTTTTTTTTAATACCAACTTGTAGGCCTACTGTCTGGCTGGTCAGCATGATGCAGAACCTGCAATTCATTTTTCAACTACAAGTTTACAACATCCTGTGATTTCAGCCTAACAACAGACTACCAGCCTACAATAACAAGATGATCAAAACTATATATATACATCATGTGATTCACACACATGTAGAGACCTATAGTTCCATTCATTCGTCCATTTTCACATTCAGACACATATAGAAACCTATAGTTTCATTCATTTCATCAATTTTCACATTCACACACATGTTGAAACACATTCATTCATTCATCTTTACATTCACACATGTGTATATAGATCAAATGTTAATTAGACAATTAAAAAAGTCATTCACAATATATATATATATATATATATATAAGCACCACATATATATATAAATAATGACACTAAAGTTTAAAAATGTCATTCTTTACCATCAGTACCCCAACAATAATAAAAAAATTGCCTCCCACTCAAAGACTTTTGCCCATTGTTCTCTTATGTCATCTAATTATTCTATTGTATAGGGTATATGTACATCTAATAGCTTTTCCCCTATATTGAAGTCACTAATTTTACACACCTGCAAAGAGAATAATGTATATATAATTAATAAGTTTGATATTTTCATATTATCTAATGGGACTAATAATGATCAATACTATAGATTACATGTTGTATATTTTTGATGTCTTGTGCAACATATCTTACAATCATGTGCATATACCACATCACATAGTTTGCAAATGCCCATCCATTGTTTTGTACAACACACTATAAATTTTAATATACAAAATATTAATAAATAAAAATAAACATAGTTCACATAAATAAAATATACATTGGAGTCAGGAAACTACATCCACATTCTTCCAAACTATCACTTTCTTTTTCTTATCCACATTTCCTCCAACAATTTTGAAATCTTTTAAATCCCTATATCTTAATGTCACGCATTGAATTTTATTAGTAAATAGTCTTGTAATAAAAGATGTTAACGGATATAAATATAAAAAAATTCTCTCATATATAATGGGTTTTTCAAATTGTGCCCCAAACAGTCTAATTTGTTCCCCTTAGAATCTAGATAATAAATAGTCATCATCTATGGAACAACAACCAGTAACTCCCAATGCTTACCTCTAGTGATAAGAAAGTAAAAAATATACAAATCAAATCCATAATGAAATGTAATTTTCTTAAGTAAAAAATATAAGAAATGTAAACTTACCTAACATTATGTGGAGCTATTATCATTCTCTTTTCTTTTCACCAAAATATTTAAAAGTGATAGAGTAGTATAAGGTATCTGATGTAGGATCTTCATTTATAAGATTGATCAAGGATGGAACTAGAAATTCCACATGAGTCATTGAAAAATATTTACAGACCCTATGTAAGTGGCTGAAAAACATATATTACGTACGCATTAATATATTAGAAAATAGATCACCATGTATAAAATGAGGTATATAGATATATAAATAATATCTCACCACATTCATAGTTCTATCATCTATGAATTCAGCCAAGCATAACAAAACAACTCCAAAATATCTTGTAGAAATATATTATTATCGTATGATTGGCCTATACCATCCTCCTCCATATAAATAATAATAGGTGAAGTTTCAGAAAGTTCACCTATCATATTGCCATACCCCTGCATTGAGGACCTATCGAGTCGTATAGGTCCTTTTGAAGCCATCTAGGTATTTGAGGAAGAGGTGGAGGTGGAGGAGGTCAAGTTTTAGTGAATTGCTTCCCTTTGTCCTGCATATATAATTTTATATCAATTGTCATGTATATACATATACCAATTAACGTAATGTAAATGTACCATACATGATCAATATAGATGACTCTCGATTCGGGCCACAAGACCACTTTGCCTTCTACTTAGCCAAGCATGTCAACATCTGGGTGAGTATATGGCAATGGATGCTGCCTCCAAGTGGGGTAGACAAGCCTCAGGCTCACACGATCCACACCATCGAGTACTGCAGTGCCATGAATCGTGTTCCCTTGAAGGCGTGGGTAAGCCTCGCCCTATGCAATGATGAATTCTTTCAATTTTAGACAGCATGGCCTCAACCCCTACAAATTTACATAGAGTATGTTATATATATACCTAAACATATCATCTTAAAAAGACTAGTCACTATGTCAAAAAAATACTTACAGCAGACGTGTTAGGTGGTGAGTCTAAAAGATTCCTCCCAACCACCTGTACAAGATCACTCTCAACCACCTCTATCGTAGGGGAAGAGTGGAACGACACATGTACTTTCTGAGTGGCACCCTGAGATGCCTACCACTTGTTCATTACTTCCTGGACTCTCTTATCAATTAAATCATCTACCTATACATGGCCAAAAGAAACACTTTTTGATTCAAGAATTCCCTTTGCAATAACATTCTTAAAAAATAATAGGTTACCTTAGTTTTTGAAATCCTCCTTTTTGGACCTAATTGTGTTGTGATGGCCTAAATAACACTCATAGGCCCACACTAGTGCTTGAATCCCTAACATGTCTAGGATGCTCTGGGTTACCAAGGGCAATTGTCAATTCATCCCTTATACCCTCAGGGATGAATGAGCCTTGCTTCCTCTGCTCATGAAGCTCCCGCTAATAATCATTAATAGAAATTGGTAAGTAAACATAACAATCATCAATATTAATTGCTCCGAGGGTTGAATTTTATCATTTTTGCAGCTGCCTTAGAAGTTGTGGTGTTGGCCATATCTCCTTTTCTATTTTGTCTCCCAACTATCCACACATCATGGCGATGATGAGGTGAAGTAGTAGTAGAGGACTCAGAAGTAGTTACAGTAGGTTGTTGAATGGAATACATCTATTGTTTTTGGCAAAGGGCTGCATAGCCACCTGGACCCATCGTGTTCATGCACATTCAGTGCACACATTTCTCTTTGAGCATCACTAATAGCCTTGTTAGTAAGCACATTGAATTGGTTAGTAACAATCAAGGTCAATCAGAAATAGGTGAATTCATAAGAATGTATACTAATTAAATTTGGAGTGGTGTTTAATACCTTGAATTCATCAGTATTTCTCTTGGAAACAAATTCCTCCCACTCAGTCAGGTTTAGGTAGTTCCATTGCTCAAGGGATGACTTCTTCCTCTTATCAACCTCTCGTATGTATTGTCGTTTAAGAGTAGTCCTATAGTTCCTTAGGACCCTCCCACAACATTGTATCACCTTTTTACGATGTAGGATTTCATCCAATTCAAATATACTCTACAAAATATCATATATTTAAAAGAATATTCTAAAAAATAGAATTGTAAATAACTTTAAAAACTTAATTTTAAATAACTTTAAAATAGAATTGCAAATGATAATATCTCACACATAGTTCTTTCCATACTAAGTCTTTCTTACCTTTAGGATTTGTATGCCAAGATTATGTATTTACACTATAGTGGCTATGAGTAAGAACCCCAAGATATGAATCAAACGAGCTGTGGTTCTTTCCAACTGGATTTCCTACATGATCAAAATCCACAACCATTTTTGGTCCATTGCCCCTTTGTTGTAGTAACTTGTTCATCATAGCGATGCCACTGATTTTTTTCATTTTTTTGCTTCTCATCAAGTGGCACAAGATTTTTAGGGGGTACATCCTCAACCTAAAAATTGACAAAAAAACACATATAGGATGTAGCTTATAAATGGACATATATCTATATATATTGTAAAACTTACATTGTGATGTCCGCCTCACCCTCATGGTAATCATCATCTTGATCATCCTACTCATGGTCATCCATCTGATAAGTTTTATATATTAAACAAATCAAACATTTAATGAAATTAATATAACATTACAAATTTCACATCGATCTAACATTCAAAATAATAAATATTTAAAAAAAGAAAAAACATGCCTCTAATATTGAGATCTTTTATCAATGAATATTTCTTCAGTGTGATATCCACACACATATGAGTCATCGTTAGCTTCAATATTTGGTGTTTTCTAGCCAACTGAGAATGGGCTGGAGTCATCATACTTATCATAGTACTCTTCTTCATCTATATGATCTTCAACGAACTGTCTTTTACCATGAAGAAAAACTTACCATTTTTCATTTGTAGGATCATTGATATAAAACACTTGTTTCGCCTGTGTTGCCAATATGTATAGTTCACCCTTCTCGCCAATCTTTTAAAAATTAACTAATGTGTAACCCAATTCATCCACTATAACTCCTTTGGTGTTATCAAGCCAATTACACTTAAAGAGTGGAATTTTGAAATCTACGTAGTCAAACTCACATGTCTTCAGTGACATTGTAATACGAAACTTTAGTTTCACGTGGAATCTTATCTTTTGCACTAGAAAAAACAACGAAGACGCTTGAAGGATGCCCCACTATTTTGGATGATGCTCTTATCATCTTGATGCTTTGTGTAATATGATAACCCATTTATGTCAAACTCTTCATAAGACATAACATTCATTTTTGGTTTAAAGGTCATGCATTCGATATTTTCTACAATATTATTTGGTGTTTGAGATAGTTGATGTAAGACTCTATCTTCAAACCACTTAATAAATGTCTTGTTATGCTCTCTAACAAGCCACGTTGAATTGGCTTGAGAATATTATTTCTTGATGAAATTGGTATGTTCTGTGATATAATCACTCACTTCATCGATGTTGTGTAAAATCTACAAGTGTGCTTGTTCCCACAACTCATGACTGATTACTTTCATTCGTCCTCCTAAAGTCTCTTTTCCAGAATAGTCCTCAATATTCTTATCATGTACAGGAGCGTCATTACCACTTAGAAAGTCATTGAAAAAATCCATAATCTCTCTTGCCACATAACCCTCAATAATACTCCCTTCAGGCCCATAACGGTTTCAAACATCATCTTTAAAAATGCTCATGTATCACTTAAAAGGATACATCCAATGCAAGAAAATTGGTCCCAATATTTTCACTTCCCTAGTCAAGTGGACAATAAGATGTACCATGATATCAACGAATGAAGGAGTAAAATACATCTCTAGATGACATAGGGTGACAACAACTTCTCTTTGCAACTTATCAAGATTCTTAAGATCAATAACTTTGCTTCATAGTCTGTTGAAGAAGAAATAAAGTTTAGTGATTGCAAACTTACATGCTTCGGAAGTATAGATCGAATTGCCACGAGTAATATTTCTTGCATTAGAGTGCGAAAACCATGAGATTTAAGACCTATCAACTTCAGATATTTCATTGATACCAATCTATGGATGTTGAAAGAGTAACCATGTGGTACCTTAACATTAACCAAGCACTCACAAAAAGCTTTCTTCTCCTTTGTAGACAACATGTAACATGCAGGAGGTAAATATGTTCTCCGATCACTACTAACTACTTATGTTAATTTTTTCCTTATTCCCATTTCACATAGGTCCATTCTGGATTTGATGCCATCTTTAGTCTTACCTGGTATATTCAACAGAGTACAAAAGATGCTATCACAAACATTTTTCTCAACATGCATGATGTAAGGACCTTGACCCATGTTTTGGGCTTACCCCATTTTCTTTGCTTAAGTAAGGTGCTTAGAATGTTAATCTAATCCCTCGATATGTTTTTATATCATGTGACAAGCTTATGATTCCAGTTTGATCCAGTTTGGATGTTGTTTGAGCAATGTTTTCTTGTTTTGGACCAAAGTGCAATTTATCCAAGATGAGGGGTTATATTGCAATATGCCACATGTGCAACGTGCCTTTCGTTCTCTAGAATCATTAGGAAGAGAATAATGATGTGGGGTTCCTTGTGGAGGGCCTATGTTCCAAGTTTGAGCTTGGTTGGATGATGCTTGTGCTTTATGTGCTAGTTTTTGTGTAAATTGCAAATTACCCAAAGTGGAGGGTCAATATGCAATTTATCTGCTCTATAGTTTTCTTTCTTCAGTTTGGCATCATCTATCACATGAATTAAGGTTTGGGCGCCTTGTTTGGATGTTATACGAGGAGTGACATCTCGATATCATTTTAATGCCATATATGTCACATGTGCTATCTTGTCCTTTAGTGTATCGGGTAGGAGCTTGGAGTGTGTATCGGTTTAGGGGGTGTGTCTCCCATGGAGGATGGTTAGATGCATGATACATATCCTAGAGTGTATCACTAGGTCATGCATGTGGAGTTTGGGTGGTTACAAGTGGCGTTAGAGCATGAGCAAGTGGTATCTAAGTTTATGTGGTTATGACACCTTTCCTTTGCCTCTCTCTTCCTTGGTGTATTACTCCTTTCCTCTTTACCCAAATGATCCTTTTCATCCACCTATTTTCCCTTCTTATGTGGGGCGATCTTGGGAGCTTTGCGAGCTTAAGGAAACCCCCATGGAGCTTGGGAGGCCGAGTTTCATGCCCATGGAGATTTCTTGCTCAAGATCTAACCTTGGTGAGTCATGCTTCTTAGATAGCTTTCCCTTGTGCTTTCTTCTTCATCTCCTTCTTCCTTTCTCATCCATGGTGGACCCTTTATGAGAGTAGGCAAGGTCGTGGTCCTCTCTCTCTTCTCTTCTTCTTGAGCTATGAATAACCATGGTGTCTTCGTCTTCATCTTTTGTTTCTTGAGGTGATGATGGTGTCGAAGACAAGTTTGGAGCTTTGGATGGATGATCTTCATGGTGAGGAACATGGGTTTGATTCTTGGATTAGGAAGTTTGATGTCTTTCATGGAGATCCTCTTAAGGCGGGTCACATAACTCTCAATCATCTCTATTATTTTCACTCTTCATATGTGCTTAAACTGATTCTTGTCTTTAGATCGATACCTTTCACTATGATAGTTGTTTATGTTGAGCTTGAGATCTGATCTAATGGTAAGGTTACGTTTTATTACTGCCTTTATCTTGTTCTCCTTGTGTTGGATGGTAAGGGGTGTCTTGAGGTTGAAGATGACCATCCCAACATGGTGTTTTACCCGATATAGGGCTTTACCCGATGTAGAGCTTTGCCCGATATAGTGTCTTGCCCGATAGGTTATGCTTGGGATGATGGATTGTGAGCAATACCCCTCTCTTATTTAGTTGATAGGTGAGTTTAAGGTTTCTTGATCCAAGTTGTATGATCAAGTGGTGAGTCCTTGGGCAAAACACCTCTCTCACTTTGTTGTTGAGAGATGAGCCTAGGCTCTAGATAGTTTGGTGACATGTTAGCTTGGCTGATAGAAGTGTTGACCTTAGTGTTGAGATGATGATCTACCATAGTTGCATGACATGGTCTGGGGGTTTAACCCTTGGTTGGTACCTTGGGTGATATGGTGGTGATGCCTTTGGTGATGGGTATCCTTGTTGGTATAGGGAACCCGATAGGCCGATCCTTGGTGTGGGTGATACCCTTAGAAGTAGTGCTACCTGATACCCTAGAATCTTTGTGTGATATGGTGTTGTTGTGTTTGGGCGATATGGCTTTGATGTTCTTTGCACGATACCCTTAGATGTGATCCCTACCCTTGAGTGAGCTCTTGGGCGATACTAAGTATCCTTTCCTGACATGTTTTGGTGAAGAACCCCAAACCCGACATCCATGCTAACCCGACACACCTTAGAGGCCTTGGACGATACATCGGTCTTCATGAGGAGGATCTATGTTTAAAGAGGACACCTAGGTGTAGGTTGTTGGCTTGCCCGATATCATCAGCCATATCCTGATATGAGCATGATTGTGTAAATGATGGCATGGGGGATATTAGTTTGAGTGCTTGGCCGATACCCAATATTAAGATATGATACCTTGGCCGATATGCCCTTGCATGATCATGCTTCCTTTTTGGTTGGTTACTCGACACATAGAAAGGTATAGGCTGGTAGGTTTCTAATATTGGGAGATATGGTGTCTGGGATGACACATGTTGAGAAGCTTTAGTGGTATGGCATTATATATGAGATCCATGTACTCATACTTATGTAAATATGCAGCCTAGGGTTTGAAGTTTATTGGCTTAGATAGTATGCATGATAACAATGATCATGGATGAGGTAAAAGGGAGTTGACCATGCTAGGGTTCACCTATATAATACCTTAGTTTCTATAAGGTTATGTGGTTCTTGGCCGACACGGTTGCAAGGTTGCCTAACCCGATATGAAGTGGGATGTGTTAGATACATGAGTTGCCTGATATTCCAGAAGATGGTCCCTTGACTAGGATGGGATGAGGTGTGTTTGGATGATATGACCTTGGTGGCTTCTTTACACGACATGCTTTGACCCACACCAGGCATAGGAGGAGTTTGTGGGTCTTACCCGATATGAATCTTGTCAGATATCACCTTGGTTTGTGGTGTTGATACCTTGTAGCCTATACTGACTTTTAGTGTGGGTTTGTTTGGTTGTTGCTTGGTTTTGGTGAGGGTAGGCAACACCTTTAGTGAGGATTGTGCCCTAACCCGATAACCCCAAGTGTTATCTAAAACCCTAGATGTTAGTATGCTTAACTTGTTACCTTGGGCCCATATCTTTGATCATGATGGTGTGGTATGACGAATAGGTCATGAACCATGGTATGGTGGTTACCTATGGTTGATGATAGATGAACCTTTGATAAAGGTTAATGATAGATCATGGTTGTATAATCCTTAAAGATGAATCCTTAGGGATGGTGTCCATTGTGACATGAGATGTAGAGTATGGTGGGATATCGATGGTATGGTAGCAGTAATGTGTATTGTTTAATATACCATCTAAGACTATTCTCCATTTGTTCATAATGGATGATGTTCCAATCCTATAAAACTTAATCTTAATGACGTGATAATCATGATATGTTCTTTAAAGATTTGTATTTGGTGATCGAGTTATCTCTTTGCTATACATCCTAACCATGCAGGTATTATCAATCGAACACGTAGCTAAGTAAGAGTTATGGTGGTTATGTGAATATGTGCTTTGTGTGACACTTCGTATATGTGAAATATCTGAGTAGAGATAATGTCCCTTGTTGATGAGATAACATGTATCACTAGTAGGTTGAGAAAGGTCTTATGACATGATAAAGGCTGAGTAACTTATTGAGGTGTTATCCTCTAGTTATGATATAAGGGATTACTATCCCATGATGATGTATGATGATGGAGCCTTGTGAGAAGCAGTGGCTCTATGTGTTGAAATGAGGAATCGATATCCCATGGCAATATGATGATGTTGATGGCATTGAGAATGGTAGTAGCAGTGTGACACAAAATAATGGAATCTAATGTTGTTTACATGTTCTTATCTCTTATTTATGGTTTGCTTAATTTACTTTGGTTGACCCTAAAATCCACTCTAAAATGTATTAATTAATTATAGTTGAATCTTTCATATAGTTTGCCCTGGCCATAGATCCATCATCGTCAGGTGTTGGTGATGGTGAAATGGGTTCTCCTACGGGTTAACCTAGAGTTCATATTGTTTAATATATGGGGATTTCCTAGCCTAAAATAGGAGGAATAGAGTACAACTTCGGTTGTAGACTCAGATATGTATAAGAGCATGGTGAACAGGCCCATGGCTCTGTGTGATAGAGCATGAATGCGTTCATGGATCAGGGAGCACAGTGAACAGGCCCATGGCTCAAGGTATACTAGCGGCGTGACCTATACCAAGGTGGGCTAGAGGAAAGGGTAGCATGCAGGACTGACGCTGTGACTGAGGTCACATAAGAAAGAGACTGCAATCCTACTTTGGATATCGTGCACTGACCAGGAAGAAGTTGAGGTCATGGAGTCCGGCTCTTCCATTGATCTTGTATGGCACCGATTAGGGTTTCGCAACCATCAGTTGGATTTGAGCGGTACGGCTCACTTCCTCTGGGCATAATAATTTGTAATCAAGCCGTATAGTATATCTATTGTAAGAAAAAATACAGAACATTGGTTGAGGCCTTGGATGATGTAAGCTTTCTCATATGTTCTCTATATACATGTTCTTTGTATTCCTTCTTGTATAACTGGTTAGTTATTACATGTTGTTTAAATTGATCTATCTGCTCAGTTATATGTGATAATAATAATAAAGTTGGTAGAGGGTTATGTTTCTCGTTGGGACTATGTGTCTCACCCCGTGGGGTAATATCTTTTTAGGTGGATGTCCCTGAGGAGATAAAGATCATGCCACTGAGGATGATATGAAGAGGTATCGTACCTGGTAGAATAAATATTGTCAAGAAGTAGAGTCCTATGTGTCTTCCCTGTACACTCAGGTCTTCAGGAGGGTTTTCAATGTTTCTTATATGAGGATCGATGTATGGTTTTTGGATTATGTACCTTGATGTAATAAATCAACATGTGGAACATTTATTTCATATAAAAAGATGATGGGAAATTATGTTGTAGCACCTTGAAAATATGTTATGAAAAGAAAGTGTTGGCTCATATGTAATATGTCTCATCTTATGGTGCTTGTTGTGAATCGGTTTTAATTTCCCGTGGTTTTTGGAAATCCACTGGTTAGTATGTAATCGTGTTTTGTTTGAGTTGGGATGTTTCAAGTTTTTGGTATCAGATCTCTAGGTTCTTCGAGTCTATAGGGACACTAGGACTAGGATTAGGATGGTGTCTAAGGTTGGACCGTGACATAAAATATGGTACATACTACCTAATATCAGTACTTGGATGCCCTGGCCAGGTATTCAAATATTGAAGACAAAGGTAAGTGTGGAGCCTTAGATTGTTTCCTCTATGATTACTCTAATCAAGTAGTCATTCTGTAACAATTAAAGAGCATAACAAATCGGGAATATGACGCTAATACCTTCATCTTGCTATAAAAGAGGTAAATAAATGCACCATAACTCTTTAAAACTGGACGTTTGATAGTCAAAAGGGGAGGTAACGTCCTACAAAAATTAAATCCATGCAAGAATATGATGAGATAAGTTCTTGAAACCATACTCAAGAGATACATCAACTAAAAGACAGATTAACCTGTGATGACAAGGTGAGTTAAAGCGTAAAACTTACACAAGATGAAGAAAATGGCTGAAAACAAAGATAAGGTTGGAAGAAAGAGAAGAACAAATGATGAGTAAATAAGATGGAACCTGAGATAATCTCAGACCAACCGATGAGCATAATAGAAAATAAGAAAGTATAAAGTGCAAATTCATGATAAGTAAAAGGGGATAAGAGAGATGATCCTTGTACAATAAAGAATATGTGAAGAGTAACGATCTTTTTCACAAAGAGAAAACGAAAATATGATATAATCAGGAAAGAATCATGAATATGATAAAATGACAACAAGGGAAAAAGTGTAATGACATGTAATTGTCTTGATGATTCATGTGTTGATTGCAATGAAACTAACGAGAAATAGGATAAAACCAAACGGAACAAGGTTTAATGATACTTAACAATTGAAAACTCATGTAAGGATCAAAGAAAGCGGTAATTTTCTCCCCTCGATATGAAACCACAGGTGTTGATGGGGTGATAGGAGGAGTTTGTTCCCTTGTGTTACTTCCTTTCGAGGGAGTGGCAGTCAAGTGGATCTTGTGTCACTTGATATGTATGCTTTTAGAGTGATCTTTGGTTGGATACTTTGAAAAGTATCAATTGATCTTGAACTTTAGTTTCCAAGATAGAGATACCTGAGATAGATGATGTTTTGAGACGACAATAAGATCCTCTTGATATGTTTTGATCTGGTGATGATGATAGAATAGGGATGTGATACCAGGAGTAATGTGTTTTGACTCATGAGATGGATACCAAGGTAAGGAATCCTAGTATATGAGAAGGTGAGAACATGTCTTCTAGTACAAGGGTTAAGAGTCAAGAGACCTAGATCATGGAGGTATGGTGGTGAACCATCTTGATAGATCATCCTTGACCTTGAACCCATAAGCTTGAAGCTTGTTTTGGAGTCTAGATCTATGTGGTGACCCTTGAGGTAGCTGTTCAACAACACAAAGGAACGCTGATGACGATAAGGAAGTGAGGACCGGATAGTCTGACCAGGGAGCGTAAGGCAATAGGAAACAATTAGATCTTGTGAGATGAGTTAGCCAGAATGGTAGGTTAACCTGCATGTTTGCTGGTAGGTCGGATGGAGTCACTCCATTCCGCTTTGTCTTCTTCTTGCCTTTTATCTGCTCTTGTTGATGCAGACTAGGATGTACCCTCCTTTGAATGCTTATAGAATGTGTGGCAGATGTTTCCTTTTTGTTAGCTAGAAGAGAGATTGTTACAACCTCAATTTTGCATATTTATTCAAAATTGAATTATAAAGATGTTGTGAATATGGACTTAATTGAAAAGGTTGTATGCTTTGCTTCAAAAGATGGATTTCTTTGCAAATATACCTTAGGATAGGAATTTCGTGATTCCTATTATTATTATATTAATCCATTAATGGATATAAAAGAGAAGAAAAGAAGAAAAGTCCAAATAAAAGGAAAAGATACAAGATAATGAATATTAAGCAAAGTAATTATGTGAAATACATAGAAAACTCTAGAAAATGGAGTTAATGGCCAAAATTAATTTTTTTTTGTTTCTATGTGATTTCTAATAAAAGAAATATGAAAAGAGGAAAAAGGAAATGAAAGATAAAGAGAAATCCTTGAAAAGAAATATCTTAATAAAGAAATAAGTAAGATAATGAAAAATGAAGAATGTGGCTGCATCTAGAAGGATAATAAGAATCCTTCAAAAAGGATTTCAAAATCTTAGGATTTCTTGTGGGTCCAAGATTTCCAAAGAGAGAGATAAATCAAAAGAAAAACAAGAAATAAACAATTAACCAATAATATTTGAAATAAAGGAGATAATGCACGAAATAAAGAGAGAAGAGAGGGTTTGGCCATAACGAGTGATATTTTGAACCCCACTTGCTTTCTTGGATTACAAGAAATAGAAATTATGGGAAATAAGAGAGTAAGAAAGAGAAAATAGGTGAGAAGTATACATATTTGAGTAATATCTTGCACCTAAATAAAAGGCACGTTTTATTTCAGATAATGAGCCCAAATTTGGCAGAGAGATTGATTAATTTATTAATAAATGTCTCGTAAAATTTGGAATTACTTGGACACTCAATTTGGGAGATATGAATTTAACAAAAAATCATAAAGTGAAGAGGAAAGTATTATATGTCATGATTTTATTTCCTAATAGATCTATAATTGATATAGACGTGTGACACCACAGCCGTTGGATTCGGATCCAACAGAGTTTGTGTTGTCACCTTCCTCGATCGGACAAGGAAACATGAGGTCGAGGGGGTGAACTTTCCAAAACCAATATCTTGCAAGATAATGGATTAATCATTATGGAAATTAGTCCAGTAGATTCAGGGGAAGAATCTGAACCTAGGAGACCTAAGTTTTGGTAGGTTTTGTGGACGCCAAGTAATATGCACAAATCTGGTTGGGATCTCTTCGTTGGCATGTCCTATATATAGGGGTCTTACAAGCCATCTGGGGGAGCCCAAAGTGTCTTAATACATCTGTACAGAGCCGACGAACTTGCCAATGCTTCCAATTTGGTCCTTGATCATGATCTGAACCCTTACCCAGCAGCAGCTTCTCACCGGAGAAGAGCTTCTCCATCTCGATGATCTGTTTGAGTAGTGAAGCAATGGATGGGTGCCTTGAGTCCGAGATGCCAAAATGAAGGTGGAAGTGGTGTTGGCTTTCACTCAGGTGGAGAAACGTGCAGAGTCAACTCCCTAGTTGACCACGGTTTGTCGCTAGCTTGCAAGCAGGGCTGTCGCGGGGATGAAGAAGAAAGGAGGGTAAATTACCTCCTTGCCCCTAGGCATGGGTGGCTTCAAGAAATGGATACAGGGGTAAAAATGTACAACCATCTGACCAGGCACCTTGCTAGCGAAAAAGAAAAGAAAAACAAAAGGAGCCGACGTGGCAGCCATCGATTGGCCAAAAGGTACTTTTATTTGTAAAAACTGTAAAAAACGATTGGTAGCTCTGATGAATAAAGTTAAAATATGAAAGTTTCTCAAAAAATATGAGGAATACAATAAAAATAGACTTAGAAGCTAATTCCTCTTGCAATTCGAAAAGTAGTGAAAGTTATAAACTTTAATGCATTAATGATTAAGAAACCTTAATTTGAGATGATTAATGTATTGAGAAGGGTTTTATTAATGATTAAAGTTGATATTAACATGTTAATCATAAAAAGGATACATTAAGATCGGAAAGGATGAACTTTGCAAGTAATTGGTTTAATTTAGAGTTCGATGTACATGAACGAGCTTTAATGGACCTTGAAACCCTAATGTTAGTAATTGAGACTCTTAATGGCTTTAATTATTCAAATTCATGAATAAGTTTATATATGATGGTTCTAAGCTATTTTGAGTATAAAGGTTCCTAATTGTGGATAAAATACCCTTAATATGGTAATTAGGGTTTTCTAATGGATAAAGGTGGAATTAGTGATAAATAGAGTTCATGAAAGATAAGTTGTTAATTTGAAAGGAACCAAAGATGATAATTGGGCCTAATGATCTTGTAATGAATTAAAAGGATAAAATTGGTAGTTTTAATGAAAAGAGGCATACTGGACTTAATGGATGTTTAATTGTGCCTTTAATCTAAAATTAGGGTTATATGTTGTTAAAAGGTAACCTTAATATCTTGTGTCAAGAATAGATGAGATGATTAGGGTTTGTGAGTAATTGTCTAAATTGGGGATTAAAGTAGTAAAATTGAAGTGAAATCCTAATTGCAATAGAAACCCTAAAAGTGGACTAGAAACCCTAGGAAGCGAGCTAGGTTTAATAGATATTGATGGCATGATCAATGATAGGAAATTGGATGCATATTTTAGGATCATCTTGTGTGCTTGCTTGTTTACTAGATTTCTTGCTTAGTTGGATTATTTCTGCACTCAAGTCAACCTGATAGGTATATGGTTAATTATGGTTAATCGCTTTAGTTTCCCGAAGAGTTTCTCGGATGATTCATCACATTGAATGCAACCTATCAGTTTGGATGTTCATACTTGTAAATTATAAAGTCACTATGATTATCACAATTGTAAAATAAGTGTGTATTATCGCACCTACATGCCACCCTGATGGATGATGCAAAAAGGTCAAGCCCAGGAGGGAAGACCAATGGGCACCAAGAGAGGTGACCCCAAACACCAAGCTCGGGAATGAGAAGGTGGTCTATGTTGCATGACTAATGGGCACCATGAGAGGTGACCCCAGGCACAAAGCTTGGGATTGAGAAGGTGGCCTTAAGTCAATGGAAAAAGAGAAACCCTAGAGAGGGTATTCGAGGGTTAGGGAAAAAGCGGTGGAGAATGACACATTGAAAATGTAAATTGGCTTGTTAATTACCTTGATTGTGATAATTAGATTGTTAGCCATATTTGTGAAATTTTGGTTGTTCCCACATACCGGCATATTCTTATATGCTGACCGACGTTTTGTTTGTCGGCATTTTAGGTACAACCCTGAAAAGCACAAACAGTAAAGGGACACATTGTGAAAATAAGAAATAAAGTGTAAGGAGGATTAGATAGAAGAGATTGAAGCTATGGATAGAAATAGATTTACAAATTTTTTAAAAGGTATGCAAAGTTTTATTTTATTACAACCTTTCAGTATAGTTTGGTAGAATTTGATAATTATTGTTGATTATTTGTCGAACCTTTGATCCGGAAATTGGGATAATGACTCTGGCCTCTTTGTCTCCCTTTAATTGGGGGTTACATGGAGGCGGGGTCGTTATATTTGGTATCAGAGCATAGGCTCCTCATTTAATCGTTAATAATTATGAAATTATACAAACTTTGTAGAACCCAAGGGTGTTATTAGAGGATTTTCCAAAAGACAGAGGTGTCTAGAAAAGGATCACGTCTGGGGGTTGGCAATATTTTCCTCCGCACCGCTAGTCGGAATACGAGGACTCTCAGATTTGTGTGACTGCCTGGCCAATGTCTTAGGATTAGACTCGAAATAAGATACCTTTAGGACTCTCTCATCTTGTTCATCCCTTCTCAACTCAAATGTTGTTAAGGACCTTAAGGATTAGGGTTTTCTCTCTTTTCCTCACCCTCTTGAGGTATGGGTAAGGTTGATAAGGTTTAAGGAATCCTCCACCAAATTAATGAAAAGCATGTAAATAAGATGTCATGGACATAAGCTTAATAGTTTAAGCGTAAACTAAAGAATAGATACATGCTTAGGTTGTATGACATATGTTTTCATGCCCTCAAGAGAGACCTAAGGCTAGACCTCCTTATCAGGAGGATGAGTGGAGAAAGTTAGTCATGGAGGTAGAGACCTCCATTACAAGTAGAGACCTAGAGCATCCTCTGAGGATGATGCTAACCTTAACCCTAAGTGGTGGTTAGAGAGAGATGACACAATGAGTTAGATGTCATGGTAGACCAGGTGTGTGGGTGGACATGATTTTGGATGCCCATATAAACCATGAGAGGTTGGATGACCTGGTGCCTTTGGCGACCCAACCCTGCGAAGGGTTGTGCATCTTAGAGTGAAGGATAGCTCCTTTAAAGATGAGGTTAGTGAAGAATCTATAGAAACCCTATGGGTTCATGTTGGTAGGTCATAACATGCACCCAGAGCACATCAGTAGTGTGGGGAGTAGGTTGAAACCCTGGCCAGAAGAGTATGTTGGTTAAGCTTATGAGATAAGCAAGAAGAGTTTTGGATAATCTTAAGCGAACATCAGTTTGAACAGAGGCTTCACCCATGTAGGGGTATGCTTGTGAGATCGATCCTTCATGGAGAAAGAACCTCTAGTAGTAAGGATAGTCATAGGGTTAGCCCTAGAGAGAGAGAGAGAGCAAGACCCAAGCAAGAAGGTTGAAATCTTCGACTCCAAGATATGAGGAATAGTGGGAGTTGAGGATGATGCGACCTAAGTGGATGGTTGTGGTTGCCTCATGCATGATCCCTGGAGGCTGATGATACCTTAGTTTCCTTTAGAAGAACCAAACCCTAGAGAGGGTATTCTAGGGTTAGGGTAAAAGTGGTGGAGAATGACACATTGAAAATGTAAATTGGCTTGCTAATTACCTTGATTGTGATAATTAGATTCTTCGCCATATTTGTGAAATTTTGGTTGTTCCCACATACCAACATATTATTATATGTTGACCGGCATTTTGTTTGTCGGAGGTTTGGGTACAACCCTGAAAAGCACAAATAGTAAAGTGACACAGTGTGAAAATAAGAAATAAAGTGTAAGGAGGATTAGATAGAAGAGATTCAAGTTGTGGATACAAATAGATTTGCAAAGTTTTTAAAAGGTATGCAAAGTTTTATTTTATTACATCCTTTCAGTATAGTTTGGTAGAATCTGATAATTATTGTTGATTATTTGTCGAACCTTTGATCTTGAAATTGGGATAACGGCTTTGACCTCTTGGTCTCCCTTAATTGGGGGTTACCTGCAGGCAGGGTCATTACATTTGGTATCAGAGCATAGGTTCCTCATTTAATCTTTAATTATTACATTTGGTGATGAGAAAATCTGACCCCTCTATGATACATCTGAGAAAGATGAGTCCCCGATATATGGGTCTGTTTGAGATGGATTGGTGGAGATGGTTGTGTTTAGCCTTACCCCTTAGGATTACATGATGTATAATGTATTCCATGAGTCCGATCTAGAGCACTATGTGAGGTACCCAAGCCATGTGTTGAGACCTGAACCTATTCATCTTTATGAGAGGATGAAATGTCCTGAGTCACCTATGAGGGTACAATATACCAAGGTAAGAAAGAACTCAGATGGAAGAATATGAGATGATGAAGGTTCTTGGGAAGCACCATGGAAAGGGTGAGGCCACATGGGAGCCATGATGGATATAAGAAAGGTAACCTTAATATCTTTTATGAAGAATAGATGAGATAATTAGGGTTTGTGAGTAATTGTGTAAAATTAGGATAAGCCTTTCTTGTGTCCATCATGGATCCCATGTGGCCTCACCCTTTTCGTGGTGCTTCCCAAGAACCTTCATCATCTCATATTCTTCCATCTAAGTTCTTTCTTACCTTGGTATATCGTACCCTCATAGGTGACTCAGGACATTTCAGCCTCTCATAAACCTAAATAGGTTCAGGGCTCAACACATGGCTTGGGTACCTCACATAGTGCTCTAGATCAGACTCATGGAATACATTATACATCATGTTATCCTGAGGGGTAAGGCTAAAAACAACCATCTCCACCAATCCATCTCAAACGGACCCATATATCGGGGATTCAATTTTCTCAGTTGTAGCTTACAGGGGTTGGATTTTCTCATCATATACTCTTCCACAGTAAACTAGATGTCAGTCTGCTTTGCACCAACTCACGACTCATGTCACCCCTGGGCCCTCTTTTAGCCATTGCACAATCAAAGTGACTTCATCTGCACACACTATGGTTCTTTCTTGACCTTCACAAGGTCCCTTCACCAACATCATCTTAATGAAGTGGTGACTGACACAACCTCCTTTAGAGCTTCTTGCATCCCGATAAAAGGCCATGGTGGTTAACATCACATCCTTTATAGGACAAGAACTGTCCCATGTATCACCCTGAGTGAGCACACATGCTCTCATCAGACCCTCTACTCTAGAACATACCACCATAAGTTAGGGGTGATAAACTATACTAATATCAAGTTCTTCATGTATCTACTTCCACCTTATGGAAGTGAATCTTTAGGTCATACTCAAGAACTTTTGAACTCTCGTCATGGTGTAGTTGAACCATCTCTTTCTCATATGTAGCTCAACCGGACTCGTCCCATGACAATTTCCTTCTTTCTCAGGTCATCTAGATAAGGCAATCTACCATAACCCATATTGCATCTTGACCTTCCTTGGTCTAGGGGAGACTTACCACAACATCCATAGTGGTGAACTCCCATTCCCTCTCGGGGACTCTTTATCCTCTATATCAACTCATTGGGTTATTGGTGTTCATCCTTCACCTCCTTGCTTGCATGGAGACAAGCCACGTGCAACTTCATATTAAGCATCTCAAGTACAATTGTCACTTACTATCTTCGTAGTACGGTGTATCATGATTTCTTGTATTGTCATGATTCCTCAAGATTGATTCCTCAGAAACCCTAAACTACTCTAATCAGGGTTTCATTGCCTTCTTTTCCAATGAAGTGCATCTGAGGCTCCACAACCATCCTTTTATTACATCAAGGCCTAGGATGGCTAACCAAACAACCACTAACTTGATCAACCATTATCGTTACATATGAGTGTTAGCCAAACTTATCTCTTTTTCAAACTTAGGGTTAACCAAAAACATGGAGGTGTGTGTCTCCAACATTACCTAACACCTAAGGATGTGAGGTAGTAATGGATGCTCTTTTTGAGATACAGCTGCCTAGTTTAGCTAGAGGCTAGAACAGGTAGTTAGGTTAACCCTAAGTTTGAAAAAGGAGATATGTTTGGACTCACACTCTAATGTAACAAGATTGTTGATTATGTTAGTAGTTGTTTGGTAAGCCAGCCTAGGCCTTGATGCAATAAAAGGATGGTTGTAGAACCTCAGATGCACTTCTTTCGAAAAGAAGGTCATGAAACCCGACTAGAGTGGTTTAGGGTTTATGAGAAATCAATCTTGAGGAATCATGACATATAGGAAATCATGATTTTAAGATCATCATACACCGTGGTACTATTAGGATAGTAAGTTGCAGTAGTACATTGGATGCTTAAGATGAAGTTGCACCTGGTTTGTCACCATGCAAGCCAGGAGGTGAAGGACGAACACCAGTAACCCAAATATGATGTAGAGGATAACGAGTCCCCGAGAGGGAATGGGAATTCATCCCTAAGGATGTTGTGGTAAGTCTCCCCTAGACCAAGGAAGGTATGAAATATGGGTTATAGTAGATCACCTTATCTAGATGACGTGAGAAAGAAATAATATTGTCAAGGGACGAATCCAGTTGAACTACATATGAGAAAGAGATGGTTCAACTACACCATGATGCTAGTTTAAAAGTTCTTGAGTATAACATAAAGATACACTTCCATGCGGTGGAAGTAGGTACATGAAGAACTCGATGTTAGTACAGTTTATCACCCCTAACTAATGGTTAGTATAATCCAGACTAGAGGGTTTGATAAGAGCATGTGTGCTTGTTTAGGGTGATACATGGAGACAGTTCTTGTCTTCTGTAAGATGTGATGATAACCACCATAACCAGTATCGGGATGTAAAGAAGCTCTGTAAGGGAGGTTGTGTCGGTCACCCCTTCATTAAGATGATGTTAGTGAAGGGATCTCATGAAGGTCAGGAAAAGGACCACAAAGTGTGCAAATGAAGTTATTTTGATCGTGCAATGGCTGAAAGAGAGACCAGGGGCGACATGAGTCATGAAATGATGCAAAGTAGACTGACATGAAGTTCATTGTGGGAGAGTATGTGAAAATCCGACCCCTCTAAGCTATCACTGAGAAAGTTGAGTCCCCGATGTATGGGTCCATTTAAAATGGATTGGTGGAGATGGTTGCGTTTAGCCTTACCCCTCAGGATAACATGATGTATAATGTGTTCCATGAGTCTGATCTAGAGTACTATGTGAGGTACCCAAGCCATGTGCTGAGCCATGAACCTATTCAGCTTTATGAGAGGCTAAAATGTCCTGAGTCACCTATGAGGGTATGATATACTAAGGTAAGAAAGAACTCAGATGGAAGAATATGAGATGATGAAGGTTCTTGGGAAGTACCATGGAAAGGGTGAGGCCACATGGGAGCCATGATGGACATAAGAAAGCTTTATCAAGTTTGTTGTTTGCTTTGTGGAATTTTGAGGACAAAATTCCTATAAGAGGGGAAGGTTGTTACAACCTCAATTTTGCATATGTTTTCATAATTGAATTATAAAGATGTTGTGAATATGGACTTAATTGAAAAGGTTGTATGCTTTGCTTCAAAAGATGGATTTCTTTGCAAATATCCCTTTGGATAGGAATTTTGTGATTCCTATTATTAGATTAATCCATTAATAGATATAAAAGAGAAGAAAAGAAGAAAAGTCCAAATAAAAGGAAAAGATACAAGATAATGGATATTAAGCAAAGTAATTATGATAAATACATAGAAAACTCTAGAAAATGTAGCTAATGGCCACAATTAAATAAATTTCATTTCTATGTGATTTCTAATAAAAGAAATATGAATATAAGAAAAAGGAAATGAAAGATAAAGAGAACTCCTTGAATAAATATCTTAATAAAGATATAAGTAATATAATGAAAAATGAAGAATGTGGATGCATCTAGAAGGATAATAAGAATCCTTCCCAAAGGATTTCAAAATCTTAGGATTTCTTGTGGGTCCAAGATTTCCAAAGAGAGAGATAAATCAAAAGAAAAACAAGAAATAAAGGATTAACCAAGAATATTTGAAATGAAGGAGATAATGCAAGAAATAAAGAGAGAAGAGAGGGTTTGGCCATTATAAGTGATATATCGAACCCCACTTGCTTTCTTGGATTACAAGGAATAGAAATTATGGGAAATAAGAGAATAAGAAAGAGAAAATAGGTGAGAAATATACATATTTGAGTAATATCTTGCACCTAAAAAAAGGCACGTTTTCTTTTAGATAATGAGCCCACATTTGGCAGAGAGATAGACTAAGTCATTACTAAACGTCTCACAAAATTTGGGATTAATTGGACACTCGGTTTGGGCGATATGGATTGTACAAAAATTCTTAAAGTGAAGAGGAAAGTATTATATGTCACAGTTTTATTTCCTAATAGATCTATAATTGATATAGATGCGTGACACCACAGCCGTTGGATTCAGATCCAATAAAGGCTATGTTGTCACCTTCCTCGGTCAGACAAGGAAACACGAGGATGAGGGGGTGAACTTTCCAAAACTAATATCTTGCAAGATAATGGAAGAATCATTATGGAAATTAGTCCAGTAGATTCAAGGGAAGAATCCAAACCTAGGAGACCTAAGTTTTGGTAGGTTTCGTGGATGCCAAAAAATATGCCCAAATCTGGTTGGGATCTCTTCGTTGGCCTGCCCTATATATATAGGGGTCTTACACGCCATTTGGAGGAGCCCAAAGCATCTTAATACATCTGTACAAAGCCGGCAAACTTGCTAGTACTTCCAATAATTGGTCCTTGATCATGATCTTAACCCCTACCTAGAAGCATCTTCTCACCGGAGAAGAGCTTTGCCATCCTGATGATCTGGTTGAGAAGTGAAGCAATGGATGGGTGTCTTGAGTCCAGGATGCCAAGGTGAAGGTGGAGGTGGTGTTGGCTTGCGCTCAGGTGGAGAAACACACAGAATCAACTCCCTAGTTGACCGCAGTCTGTTGCTAGCTCACAAGCAGGGCTGTCGCGAGGATGAAGAAGAAAGGAGGGTAAATTACCTCCTTGCCCCTAGGCGTGGGTGTCTTCAAGAAATGGATGTAGGGGTAAAAATGTACAACCATTCGACCAGGTGCCTTACTAGCGGAAAAGAAAAGAAAAATGAAAGGGGCCGATGTGGCAGCCATCGATTGGCCAAAATGTACTTTTATTTGTAAAAATTGTAAAAAAAGATTTGTATCTCTAATGAATAACATTAAAATATGAAAGTTTCTCAAAACAATGCGAGGAATACAATAAAAATAGATTTAGAAGCTAATTCCTCTTGCAATTCAAAAAGTAGTGAAAGTTATCAATTTTAATGCATTAATGATTAAGAAACCCTAATTTGAGATGATTAATGTATTAAGAAGGGTTTTATGAATGATTAAAGTTGATATTAACCTGTTAATAAAAAAAGATACATCAAGATCGAAAAGGATGAACTTTGCATGTAATTGGTTTAATTTAGAGTTCCATGTACATGAACGAGCCTTAATGGGCCTTGAAACCCTAATGTTAGTAATTGAGACTCTTAATGGCTTTAATTGTTCAAATTCATGACTAAGATGAGATACGATGGTTCTCAGCTATTTTGAGTATAACGATTCCTAATTGTGGATAAAATACCCTTAATATGGTAATTAGGGTTTTCTAATGGATAAAGGTGGAATTAGTGATAAATATAGTTCATGATTGATAAGTTGTTAATTTGAAAGGAACCAAAGATGATAATTGGGCCTAATGATCTTGTCATGAATTAAAAGGATAAAATTGGTAGTTTTAATGAAAAGAGGCATACTGGACTTAATGGATGTTTAATTGTGCCTTTAATCTGAAATTAGGGTTATATGTTGTTAAAATGAAACCTTAATATCTTGTGTGAAGAATAGATGAGATGATTAGGGTTTGTGAGTAATTGTATAAATTGGGGTTTTAAATAGTAAAATTGAAGTGAAACCCTAATTACAATAGAAACCCTTAAAGTGGACTAGAAACCCTAGGAAGCGAGCTAGGTTTAATTGATCTTGATGGCATGATCAATCATAGAAAATTGGATGCATATTTTAGGATCATCTTGTGTGCTTACTTGTTTACTGGATTTCTTGCTTGGTTGGATTATTTCTGCACTCAAGTTAGCCTGACATGTATGTGGTTAATTATGGTTAATCACATTAGTTTCCCGAAGAATTCATCGCATTGAATGCAACCTATCAGTTTGGATGTTCATACTTGCAAATTATAAAGTCACTATGATTATCACAATTGTTAAATAAGTGTGTATTCTCGCACCTACATGCCACCTTGATGGATGATGCAAAAAGGTCAAGCCCAGGAGGGAAGACCAATGGGCACCATGAGAGGTGACCCCAGACACCAAGCTCGGGAATGAGAAGGTGGTCTATGTTGCATGACTAATGGGCACCATGAGAGGTGACCCCATGCACCATGCTAGGGATTGAGAAGGAGGCCTTAAGTTAATGGCAAAAGAGAAACCCTAGAGAGGGTAATCCAGGGTTAGGGCAAAAGCGGTGGAGAATGACGCATTGAAAACATAAATTGGCTTGTTAATTACCTTGATTGTGATAATTAGATTGTTAGCCATATTTGTGGAATTTAGGTTGTCCCCACATACCGGCATATTCTTATATTTTGATCGACATTTTGTTTGTCGGCCTTTTAGGTACAACCCTGAAAAGCACAAACAGTCAAGTGACACATTGTGAAAATAATAAATAAAGTGTAAGGAGGATTAGATAGAAGAGATTCAAGCTGTGGATAGAAATAGATTTCCAAAGTTTTTATAAGTTATGCAAAGTTTTATTTTATTACAACCTTTCTGTATAGTTTGGTAGAATTTGATAATTATTGTTGATTATTTGTCATACCTTTGATCCGGAAATTGGGATAATGGCTCTGACCTCTTGGTCTCCCTTAATTGGGGGTTACCGGGAGGTGGGGTCATTACAGAGATAGCCTGTTGTCGAACACCTTGTGTTGGATGAAGTATACCCTTCTCAAGTCCTTTCTTTCCCTAGACATGACAGTCAAATGAATCTCTTTCCACTTGACATGTCGAGGATCGAGATAACCCTGGGAATGAATATCCTTGGAAAAGTATGAAGTGGTATCTAATGGATAAGATGTCTTTGATTTGACCTAGCTAAGTGCTTATAATATGGCTATCACCTGTTAGGGGTTTATGCTTCGCATAAACATGACATTGGAAGGTATGCACTCAAGGAAAGGAACTGTTGTAAGATCATCTTAGGAAAAGTTCATCAAGATAAGCCTGATTCCTTGGAATACTCCAAGCTAAGTCTCGAGTAAAGGATGGTCCAGACAGGATGAGCATCTGTTGGAGATGGATGAACAAGGTTTGTGATTCCTATCTAGATTAGCTAAGATAGTGCATACATGTTACCACCTGAAATGATGCTTGTTGTGCTCTTGGAAACCGATGTGAAGTTATGGAAGCCTTGAATCCAAGATGATGTAGTGTAACTTGCTCTGTTGTTGCTAACTCGAGATGTTTAGTTCCCTGGTTTCCTGATAGTTCCTTTGTGTTAAGTCCTGAGTCATACCTAGTATAGTGCCTTATGAGACTTATTATGTGTATACCTGTGTTTGGTAGAGTATGTATCTTGTGATAATCCCTTCTGAGATAGATCTCCCTTGGATCAGAGGCATCCTTTGTGAAAGGAGAAGGAACAATTGGAATGTATATAGCAAGGAAGGATACATATTAGTAAAGGAATTGATACCTGAGTAATATTAGTTGCACGCAATGTTCCAGTATCGAAAGACTGTAACCAAACAAAGGATGATGAGACAGGGGGTTGAGCCTGTAACCAGTACAGGAAACACTATGTTGGCTATGGAAGAAGAGCAAGTATGTTGCTCATAGATTTGTGACACTTAGGAACTTTATGGAGTTGTATGATGCGATGTGTGAGTAACACCCACCTTCTTTTTGCTTGGGATTTTGGGGTCGAAATCCTTGTTAGGGGTTTATGACTTGTAAGGACCCTGACCCATGATTTGGGCAAACCCCATTTGCTTTGCTTAAGTAAGGTGCTTAGAATCTTAATATAATCCATCGATATGTTTTGATATCATGTGACAAGCTTATGATTCCAGTTTGGTCTAGTTTGGATGTTGTTTGAGCAATGTTTGCTTGTTTTGGACCAAAGTACAATTTACCCAAGATGAGGGGTTATATTGCAATATACCACATGTACATCATTCCTTTAGTTCTCTAGCATCATTAGGAAGAGAATGATGATGTGGGGCACCTTGTGGAGGGCCTATGTTCCAAGTTTGAGCTTGGTTAGATGATGCTTGTGCTTTATGTGCTAGTTTTGGTGTAAATTGCAAATTACCCAAAGTGGAGGGTCAATATGTGTTACAACCCCAATTTTTAGATTCTTTTGGGGAGAAATGTAATTTCTCCTATCAAATATATATGAACAAATAATGATGTAATTTGATTGAATGCATGTATTTTGTTTGTAAATAGCCTTGCTTGGTTGTTTCGTGGGCCTTATTGGCTATTGGGCCCAATAATAAGGAAAAGAAAAAGAAAATTCAATTAGTAAATGAATAATTATGAAATGGAGAAAATAAACCTCTAGAAGGCAAAAGAATATTATCCAATGGAGGATTTTGTGCCTTTAGAGTGCCTTGGGTTCCAAGGAGTCCAAGTTGCAAAGATAATGCAACTAGAAAGAGAAAAGATCAATAAAATATTGCTTTATTAAGAAGAAAATACTGAAATAAAAGAAACATGTGTAAATATGGATAATGGATTCATCTTGGATAATATTTCTTGTCTACATGGTTTCTAATAATAAAAGGAATCAAAATAAAGAAAATAAAAGATTTGGAGAGAGAAAATATAAGTTTAAGGCATAAATAAATGCCTTATAAGTCATTGACTTGCAAATGAAGAAAATGTATTATTCCTTTTGTATTTTGGCTCCAACCTTGGAATATACGTAGATTAAGTCTTTATAGACTTTCCCTTAAAATTTGAGATTAATTGGACATGTGGTTTGGGAGATATGAATTTTGGAAGATTTCCATAAGTGAAGATGATTGGTTTAAATGTCACAATTTGTTTTCCTTTTGGGAGTATATCTGACGTGCGATTGAGACCGTTAGATCTGGATCGGGTGGCTCTACATTATCTTCTACCTTTGTCTGAATAGAAAGATAGAAGAAACAGTTAGGATAATCTTCTCGCACCCTTTTCTCTCTCTATAGCCTCAGATATGGAAAGGTAGTACTCCCATCAATTGTGGGAGATGATTATGAACACAATCAACCCAAACTTTCCCTAAAATCTCTACGGGTTGAGACTTTGCCCAATGACCGTCGGGGCCTGAAATCCATGGGAGTTCGGAAGACACCCTCCATGCATTTATAAAGGGCTAGGAATCCCCCTCTATAAAGGGATGTTTTGTGCAAAATCCTTTGCACCAAAAGAGAGCCTTCCCCATCGCCAAACCGATCTTCCTCTCTGTCTTTTCTCTGGTTCTTCCTTGAACAGCCGCAACCCAGATTTGTTCTCATCCTCCCATTCTCATCTCTTCGGTGTACCTGAGGTTGCAGGCGAGTTTGTCCATCCCTGCTGGGGCCGACGACGTTCTTACATGCCTTGTTGGTGCCTTGTAGCTCCAAGTCAACCTTCTAGTTGACTCAGCTGCCTGGAGTGCACGACGGAGTGGACCGCGAAGGGGGAAGATGATGGAAAGGAGGAAACTACCTCCTTTCCCCTGGCTCTTGAGGAGGATAGAAAGGGCAAAGTTGTCTTTTGGACATTTCCTATCTCAGCCACATTAGAGCGAGCTACTGAGATGGGCTGCACTCTATTGGCTACTGAATAACCGCGTGGAAAAACGGAAGCAAGGGGCGACATGCTGACGTGGCAGTACGCCATTGGACAAAAGGTAATTTATCTCATGAAATTCATAACTAATTATTGGTTGCTCAAATTAAGATTAATTATATATGAATCTTGCTCAGAAAAACACGAAGAATCTAGTAAAAATATAGTCAAACTTTGTTTATGCTTCTAATTTGAAAAGTACATGAAGTTGTCAACTTTAATGCATTTATGATTAAGAAACCCTAATATTGATGTTAATGAGATTGAGAAAGGTATTATGGGTGTTTTTAATCAATATTAACATGTTGTGAATAAAAAGGGAGAATTAAATAAAAAAGGATGATCTTTATGCATAGTTGGTTTAATTTAGGGTTTCATGTACATGAATATGCTTTAATGGGCCTTAAAACCCTAACTTTGGTAATTATGACCCTTAATGGCTTTAATTGTTCAAATCCATGAATAAATCTGAGATATGATGATTCTAAGCTATTTTGAGTATAAAAGATTCTAATTGCAGATAAATACCCTTAATTTAGTAATTAGGGTTTTCTAATGGATAAATGTGGAATTAGTGATAAATAGAGTTCATATGTGATTTACACCATAATGAATTATGAGTTGTTAATCTGGAAGAAACCAAAGATGCTAATTGGACTTGATGATAGTGTCATGACTTAAAAGGATAAAAATGGTAGTTTTAATGTAAAAGAGGCATAATATACTTAATCGACATTTAATTGTGCTTATGATGTTGAAATTAGGGTTTGTGGACTAAAAGAGCATTAAAAGTGATAGATGCATAATGGAGGATAGAACCCTAATAAAACCCTAATGTTGGCCTAGATATCCGAGGATGGCATCCAAGCCTATCTTGAGAATGTTTTGAATTAAACAATGACACTTGGATGTTATGCATTGATTCATGATATTGTTGATTGCTTGATTGATTGGTCTTGAATATTCTTGCTTGGATATCAAGTTGCTCTGGATCATGTATGTGGTTACACTTATGGATAATTTCTTTAGTTTCACAGAGATTCCCGAATGTTTTATCGATTTCTTGAAAATAACTGCTTGGATGTCTTTTATTTCATGTAACTACAAAGTGACTATGATTATCACCATAAATATGTATGCATGACTAGCTTAGATCCTGGTCCTCCTCTGAGGCTAATGTCTAGAAAAGGATCACATCTGGGGGTAGGAAAGATTTTCCTCCGCACTACTAGTCAAAATACGAGGACTCTCAGATTTGTGTGATTGTCTGGCCAATGTCTCAGGATTTGACTCGAAATAAGATACTTTTAGGACTCTCTCATCTTGTGCATCCCTTATCAACTCAAATGTTGTTAAAGACCTTAAGGATTAGGGTTTTCTCTTTTTCCTCACCCTCTTGAGGTATGGGTAATGTTGATAAGGTTTAAGGAATCCTCCACCAAATTAATAACATGGATATAAGCTTAATAGTTTAAGCGTAAACTAAAGAATAGTTGCATGCTTAGGTCATATGACATATGTTGTCATGCCCTCAGGAGAAACCTGAGGCTAGACCTCCTTGTCAAGAGGATGAGTAGAGAAAGTTAGTCTTGAAGGTAGAGATCTCCATTGTAAGTAGAGACCTGGCACATCCTCTAAGGATGATGCTAACCCTAACCCTAAGTGGTGGTTAGAGAGAGAGATGACACGATGAGTTAGATGTCATGATAGACCAGGTGTGTGGGTGGACATTCTTTTGGGGTGTCCATGATGATATGAGCCATGTGAGGTTGGATGACATAGTACCTCTGGCAACCCAACCCTGGGAGGGGTAGTACATGTTTGAGTGAAGGATAGCTCCTTCATTGATGAGATTATAGAAGAACCTATAGAAACCCCATGGGATTATGCAAGTAGGGCATAGCATGCACCCATAGTACATTAGTAGTGTTGGCAGTAGGTTAAAACCCTGGCCAGGAGAGTAGGATGGATAGCTTATGAGATAAGAAAGAAGAGATATGGATAATCTTGAGCAAACATAAGTTGAACGTAGGCTTCACCCATGTAGGGGTATGCTTATGAACTTGATCCTTCATGGAGAGAGGACCTCTAGTAGTAAGATTGTTTGTAGGGTTAGCTCTAGAGAGAGAGAGCAAGACTTCAAGCAAGAAGGTTGGAAGCTTAGACTCTGAGATATGAGGAACAATGGGGAGTTGAAGATGATGCGACCTAAGTGGATGGTTGCGGTTGCCTCATGCATGATCCCTGGAGGTTGATAATATCTTGGTTGCCTTTAGAGTAACCAAACCCTAGAGAGAGGATGAGGTTGTGGGTACCTATGTGCCTATGGTATAGGTGTTTACCTTCTAAGATGGGAAGAAGAGTTCCTTAGACCATGAAGTGGTTTAATAACAAGTTTGAAGCCTTATACCTAATTGGCTGTCCTTGAGGAGGACTCAACTTTAAGGTGTTACTAGAGTAGAGGGATGATAGGAAGGGTATGCCTTGTACATTCTTAGTTCATGGTTCAAAGGTTGAGCATGTAGTGGGACATCTAAAAGTGAACCTAGGATTCCTAGGCCTAAGAGGGGAAGTGATGTACCCGATTCTCTTGATAAGATTTGAGTTTCTATAGATTCGAGCATGGCACTCCTCATGTTTACAGGAAAGGGAAACCCCTTAAGTCTAAGGTATGTTTGTTGAACCCCTCACAGCTAAGTTGATGACATGGGAAGGTATGATCTTGATCCAATGTTGAGGAATGAGAAGAAGTATGACCTAGCATGGTTTAGTAGGTGGTCTTCTTGTACCTTAATAGCTTTCTAGGCTAAGCATGCTCATATGGATGTAAACCCTAGACTTAAGGAAGTTTGTGACCTTTGTTATCAAGTTGTAGTCTACTCACATCCTGGGAGAGGGACCCTTTTATAGGGTGTATACCAGTTTTGTTGGTTTAAGGTAACCTAAAGAGGTCTCATAGGATCTTGAGAAACTAAGTGAAAAGTACATAGTATGAGAATGATCATGTAGACCCATAGATCACCATCTCTAAGTGCATGTGGATGTGTTACCATGGAGGTAACCAATATGGGGCCTGACCAAGGCAGGAAGGTCGCCATGACCCCTATGAAAGGATGAAAGTCAACCCATGAATGCAAAGAGAGTTGATGGAGACTTGGGTAAGGTTCTAAGTTGGACATGTACTATAATAGAATCCCAAGTCTATCCTAGGGTCAGGTAGGGATAAGACCAATGGAAGTAGGAGTTGCCTAATTCCCTAGTTGCACATGACCATAGGGTCGGGAGGTAACAACTATCATTGTCCGAGGGCCATGGGTTAGGAGATTGATCACCTTCATCAACTCATGGGACCCAAAGGGCAGATGAGGAGGGCACTCTCTGGATGCATAAGGGAAGAGGGATGACCCCAAAATTTTCGGCACCCTACAAACCTAGAGAAGATGAATAAGGGTTGTGTGTGGACCCAAGTAGGTTCAAGGTCAGTTTTCCATGGAAGTAACCTTGATGTCGAGATGTAGCAACATATGTTACATGTTTCAACTTAGATTTGAATGTGTACTGGCAAGGTGGGATGTACCATCTCTACTCTTAGAATGGGAAGAACTTTGTATTTGGACTGGAACCAAATGCTTATTTCCTCTTGTTATGGGAGTGAGAGATAGAACAATACACATGTCATACACCAAGGATAAAAGATGATGCGAGTTGGAACGTTGCTATGAGGTATGAGGACAAAGATGATAACATATTGTTGTGGAGTGAACGATACATGGATGGTTTACAAACACTAAGAGAAATAAAGTATTCATCTTATGATGATGTCTTTATCATGAGCTATGAGTTATACAAGGTTGAGTTTGAAAACCAAGAGAATGAGCTCAGAGTTTTTGATGAAGGTAGACTTAGATTTTGTGATGAGCTAATAAGTGGATTACATGGAGGTGTATGTCTTCAATATTACCTTAAACATAAGGATATGAGGTTGTAATGGATGCTTTGGTTGAGATGCAGTTGCCTAGTTTAACTAGAGGCAAGAAGAGGTTTTTAGGTTAGCCCTAAGTTTGATAAAGGAGATATGTTGGCTAACACTCATATGTAACGAGATCGTTGATCAAGTTAGTGGTTGCTTAGTTAGTCAGCCTAGGGCTTGTCATGATGGAAGTATGGTTGTAGAACCTCATATGCACTTCTATGGAAAAGAAGGTGAGGAAACTCTGACTAGAGTGTTTTAGGGTTTATGAGGAATCAACCTTGAGGAATCATGACATACAGGAGATCATGATTTTAAGTTCGACATACTCTGTGGTACTGCTAGGATAGTAAGTTGCGGTAGTACTTTGGATACCTAAGATGAATTTTCATGTGGCTTGTCACCATGCATGCCAGGAGGTGAAGGACGAACACCAGTAACCCAGTGAGTTGATATAAAGGATAAAAAGTCCCTGAGAGGAAATGGGAGTTCATCACTATGGATGTTGTGGTGAGTCTCCCTAGGACCGAGGAAGGTCAAGATGCAATATGGGTTATGGTAAGATCGCTTTACCTAGATGACATAATCTAAGAGAAAGAGGGAGTACTCTTAAGGGACATATCCAGTTGAACTACATGTGAGAGAGAGATGGTTCAACTACACCATAATGCGAATTCAAATGTTCTTGAGTGTGACCTAAGGATTCACTTCCATGCGGTGGAATTAGGTACATGAAGAACTTGATGATAGTACAATTTATCACCCCTAACTAATGGTTAGCATGATCCAGACTAAAGGGTCTGATGAGAGTGTGTGTGCTCAATCAAGGTGATATATGGGGACAATTCTTGTTCTATGAAAGGTGTGATGTTAACCACCATAGCCAGTATCGGGATGTAAAGAAGCTCTGTAAGGGAGGTTGTGTCGGTCACCACTTCATTAAGATGATGTTGGTGAAAGGATCTCACAAAGATTAGAAAAAGACTATCGTGTGTGCAGATGAAGTTACTTTGATCGTGTGATAGCTAAAAGAGAGCCCAGGGACAACATGAGTCGTGAGATGATGCAAAGTAGACTGACATGCAACTCACTGTGGGAGAATATGTGATATGAAAATCCGACCCCTCTGAGCTATAGCTGAAAAAGTTGGATTCCCGATACATGGATCCATTTGAGATTGATTGGTGGAGATGGTTATGTTTATCCTTACCCCTCAGGATAACATGATATGATGAGTTCCATGTGTCCAATTTAGAGAACTATGTGAGGTACCCAAGCCATGTGCTGAGCAATGAACCTAGTGAGCCCCAAGGGAGGCTAAAATGTCTTGAGTCACCCGTGAGGATTCTAGATTCCAAGGTGGAAGAACTCAGATAAAAGAATATGTGATGATAAAGGTTCTTTGGAAGCTCCATGGATAGGGTAAAGCCACATAGGGACCAATGATGGACATGGACAAGTCTTATCCTGAATTGCTTGCATGCTTGATGGAATTTTGAAGACAAAATTCTTATAAGAGGGGAAGGATCTTACAACCCCAATTTTTAGATTCTTTTGGGGAGAAATGCAATTTCTCCTATTAAAGATATATGAAAAAATAATGATGTCATTTGATTGAATGCATGAATTTCGTTTGTAAATAGCCTTTCTTGGTTGTTTCATGGGCCTTATTGTCTATTGCGCCTAATAACAAGGAAAAGAAAAAGAAAAATCAATTAGTAAATGAATAATTAAGAAATGGAGTAAAGAAACCTCTAGAATGCAAAAGAATATTCTCCAAAGGTGGATTTCATGCCTTTAGAGTTCCTTGGGTTCCAAGGAGTCCAAGTTGCAAAGATAATGCAACAAGAAAGAGAAAAGATCAATTAAATATTGCTTTATTAAGAAGAAAATACTGAAATACAAGAAACATGTGGAAATATGGATAATGGATCCATCTCAGATAATATTTCGTGTCTACATGGTTTCTAATAATAAAAGGAATCAAAATTAAGAAAATAAAAGATTTGGAGAGAGAAAATATAAGTTTAAGGCATAAATAAATGCCTTATAAGTCATTGACTTGCAAACGAAGAAAAAAAGTTATTCCTTTTGTATTTTGGCTCCAAACTTGGAATATATAAAGATTAAGTCTTTATAGACTTTCCCTTAAAACTTGAGATTAATTGGACATGTGGTTTGGGAGATATGAATTTTGGAAGATTTCCTTAAGTGAAGATGATTGGTTTAAATGTCACAAGTTGTTTTCCTTTTGGGAGTATATCTGACGTGCAATTGAGACCGTTAGATCCGGATCGGGTGGCTCTACATTATCTTCTACCTCTGTCTGAATAGGAAGATACAAACAATAGTTAGGATAATCTTCTCGCACCCTTTTCTCTCTCTACAACCTCAAATCTAGAAAGGTAGTACTCCCATCAATTGCGGGAGATGATTCTGAACACAATCAACCCAAACTTTCCCTAAAATCTCTATGGGTTGGGACTTTTCCCAATGACCGTCAGGGCCTGGACTCCATGGGAGACCGGCAAACACCCTCCATGCCTATATAAAGGGCTAGGAATCCCCCTCTATAAAGGGAAGTTTTGTGCAAAATCCTTTCCACCAAAAGAGAGCCTTCCCCATCACCAAACCGATCTTCCTCTCTGTCTTTTCTCTGGTTCTTCCTTGAACAACCGCAACCCAAATCTGTTATCATCCTCCCATTCTCGCCTCTCCGACGTACCTGAGGTTGCAGGCGAGTTTGTCCATCCCTGTCGGGGCCGGCGACATTCTTACATGCCTTGTCGGTGCCTTGTAACTCCAAGTCAACCTTCCGGTTGACTCAGCTACCTGGAGTGCACGACGGAGTGGACCGCGAAGGGGGAAGACAATGGAAAGGAGGAAACTACCTCCTTGCCCCCAGCTCTTGAGGAGAATAGAAAGGGAAAAGTTGTCTTTTGGTTATGTTTCCTATCTCAGGCACACTGGAGTGAGCTACTGAAATGGGCCACACTCTATTGGATACTAAATAACTGTGTGGAAAAGGGAAGCAAGGGCCGAGACGCTGACGTGGTAGTACGACATTGGACAAAAGGTAATTTATCTTGCGAAATTCATAACTAATTACTGGTAGCTCAGATCAAGATGAATAATATATGAATCTTTCTCAGAAAAACACGAAGAATCTAGTAAAAATATAATCATACTTTGTTTATGCTTCTAATTTGAAAAGTACATGAAGTTGTCAACTTTAATGCATTTATGATTATGAAACCCTAATATTGATATTAATGAGATTGAGAAAGGTATTTTGGGTGTTTTTAATCAATATTAACCTGTTGTTAATAAAAAGAGAAAATTAAATAAAAAAGGATGATCTTTATGCATAGTTGGTTTAATTTAGGGTTTCATGTACATGAATATGCTTTAATGTGCCTTAAAACCCTAACTTTGGTAATTACGACCCTTAATGGCTTTAATTGTTCAAATCCATGAATAAATCTGAGTTATGATGATTCTAAGCTATTTTAAGTATAAAAGATTCTAATTGCGGATAAATACCCTTAATTTTGTAATTAGGGTTTTCTAATGGATAAATGTGGAATTAGTGATAAATAGAGTTCATATGTGATTTAGACCATAATGAATTATGAGTTGTTAATCCAGAAGAAACCAAAGATGATAATTGGCCTTGATGATAGTGTCATGACTTAAAAGGATAAAAATGGTAGTTTTAATGTAAAAGAGGCATAATAGACTTAATTGACATTTAATTGTGCTTATGATGTTGAAATTAGGGTTTGTGGACTAAAAGAGCATTAAAAGTGATAGATGCATAATGGAGGATAGAACCCTAATAAAACCCTAATGTTGGCCTAGATATCCTAGGATGGCATCCAAGCCTATCTTGAGAATGTTTTGAATAAAATAATGACACTTGGATGTTATGCATTGATTCAGGATATTGTTGATTGCTTGATTGATTATTCTTGAATATTCTTGCTTGGACATCAAGTTTCTCTGGATTAGGTATGTGGTTACGGTTATGGATAATCACTTTAGTTTCACGGAGATTCCCAGATGTTTTATCAGTTGCTTGAAAATAACTTCTTGGATGACTTTTATTTCATGCAACTACAAAGTGACTATGATTATCATCATAAATATGTATGCATGACTAGCTCAGATCCTGGTCCTCGTCTGTGGCTTTGCTAATGATGAAAAGGGTAAGCTAGTACATGGCCTACTTGTTAAGTAGGACATCAGGTTATCATGAGTTCGAAATTGGGCTACCCACGTGTAGTGCCATGAGACTCTTTAACACACCATGAGTTAGGGAGTGGGCTACCTAACGGGTAGTGCCATGTGACTCAACCCTAGAAATTGATTCACCTGTTAGGTAGGATCATGAGGGGTTTAATTGGGATTTACCATAAGGAAGGTAGCATCCAGGTCCACTTCAGGGATAGTGCAGAGGCTAGGGTATGGATGGATTGAGCAGTTATGTTTAAAACATAAAGTTGTTTGTTAAATCATAATTGACTGCAATATGTTGTTACAGTTAATTGCACAAATTTTGTTTCCCCCACATATCAACATATTCACTTATGCTGACTGACATTTTGTTTGTCGGTTTTTTAGGTACAAATTGAAAAGGACAAACAATAAAGTGGCATATTATGAAATTAAGAAATAAAGTACAAGGAGGATTAGTTTGAATAGTTCCCGTATGTGGATAGAAGTTTAGAAATCCAAGTTTTTAAAAAGGTATACAAAGTTTTATTTTATTCCAACTTTTTAGTATAGTCTTGGTAGAATTTAGTAATTATTATTGATTATTTGTCGAACCATTGATCCTGTTAATTGGGATAACGGCTTTTACCACTTGGTCTCCCTTAATTGGGGGTTACTGGGAGGCGGGGTCATTACAATATGCAATTTATCTGCTCTATAGTTTTCTTGCTTCAGTTTGGCATCATCTAGAACATGGATGAAGGTTTGGGCGCCTTGTTTGGAAGTTAGATGAGGAGTGACATCTCTATATCATTTTAATGCCATATATGTCACATGTGCTATCTTGTCCTTTAGTGTATTGGGTAGGAGCGTGTAGTGTGTATCGGTTTAGGGGGTGTGCCGCCCATGGAGGATGGTCAGATGCACGATACATAGCCTAGAGTGTATCACCAAGTCGTGCATTTGGAGTTTTGGTGGTTACAAGTGGCGTTAGAGCATGAGCAAGTGGCATCTAAGTTTATGTGGTTATGACACCTTTCCTTTTCCTCTCTCTTCCTTGGTGTATATAACTCCTTTCCTCTTTACCCAAGTGATCCTTTTCATCCACCTCTTTCCCCTTCTTGTGTGAGGCGAGCTTGGGAGCTTTGGGAGCTTAAGGAAACCCCCATGGAGCTTGGGAGGCCGAGTTCCTTGCCCATGGGGATTTCTTGCTCAAGATTTGACCTTGGTGAGTCATGCTTCATAGATATATTTCCTTTGTCCTTCCTTCTTCATCTCCTTCTTCCTCTGTCATCCATGGATGGACCCTTGATGAGAGTAGGAAAGACCATGGTCATCTCTTTTCTTCTTCTTGAGCTAAGCATAACAATGGTGTCTTCTTCTTCATATTTTGTTTCTTGAGGTGATGATGGTGCCGAAGACATGTTTGGAGCTTTGGATGGATGATATTCATGGTGAGGAATGTGGGTTTGATTCTTGGATTAGGAAGCTTGATGTCTTTCATGGAGATCCTCTTAAGGAGGGTTACATAACTCTCAATCATCTCTATTACCCGATATGGTGTTTTACTCGATATAGGGCTTTACGCGATATAGAGCTTTGCCCGATATAGTGTCTTTCCTGGTACGTTATGCTTGGGATGATGGATTGTGAGCAATACCCCTCTCTTGTTTAGTTGAGAGGTGAGATTAAGGTTTCTTGATCCAAGTTGTATGATGAAGTGGTGAGTCCTTAGGCAAAACCCCTCTCTCACTTTTTTGTTGAGAGGTGAGCCTAGGCTCTAGATAGCTAGGTGACATGTTAGCTTGGCCGATAGAAGTGCTGACCTTAGTGTTGAGATGATGATCTACCATAGTTGCACGACATGGTCTGGGGGTTGAACCCTTGGTTGGTACCTTGGGTGATATGGTGGTGATGCCTTTGGTGATGGGTATCCTTGTTGGTATAGGGAAGCTTATAGGCCGATCCTTGGTGTGGGTGATACCCTTAGAAGTAGTGCTGCCCGATAACCTAGAAACTTTGGGTGATATGGTGTTGTTGTGTTTGGGCGATATGGCTTTGATGTGCTTTGCATGATACCCTTAGATATGAGCCCTACCCTTGAGTGAGCTCTTGGGCGATACTAAGTATCCATGCCTGACATGTTTTGGTGAAGAACCCCAAACCCGACATCCATGCTAACCCCACACACCTTAGAGGCCTTGGCCAATACATCAGTCTTCATGAGGAGGATCTATGTTTAAAGAGGACACCTAGGTGTAGGTTGTTGGCTTGCTCGATATCATCATCCCTATCCTGATATGAGCATGATTGTGTACATGATGGCATGTGCGATATTAGGTTGAGTGCTTGGTCGATACCCTATATGAAGATATGATACCTTGGTCGATATGCCCTTGCATGATACATGCTTTCGTTTTGGTTTGTTACCCGACACATAGAAAGGTATAGGCTGGTAGGTTTCTATGCTTGGGTGAAATGCTGTCTAGGATGACACATGTTGAGAAGCTTTGGTGGTATGGCATTATATATGAGATCCATGTACTCATCCTTATGTAAATATGCAACCTAGGGTTTGAAGTTTGTTGGCTTAAATAGTATGCATGGTAACAATGATCATGGATGAGGTAAAAGGGAGTTTACCATGGTAGGGTGGACCTAGGGAATACCTTAGTTGCTATAAGGTTATGTAGTTCTTGGCTGAAATGGTTGCAAGGTTGCCTAACCCGATATGAAGTGAGATGTGTTAGATACATGAGTTGTCCGATATCCCAGAAGATGGTCCCTTGACCAGGATGGGCTGAGGTGTGTTTGGATGATATGACCTTGGTGGCTTCGTTCCACGACATGCTTTACCCCACACCAGGCATAGGAGGAGTTTGTGGGTCTTACCCGATATGAATCTTGTCAGATACCACCTTGGTTTGTGGTGTTGATGCCTTGTAGCCTATATTGGCATTTAGTGAGGGTTTGTTTGGTCGCTTCCTAGTTTTGGTGTGGGTAGGTGACACCTTTAGTGAGGATTGTTCCCTAACCCGATAACCTCAAGTGTTATCTTAAACCCTAGATGTTAGTATGCTTAACTTGTTACCTTGGGCCCATATCTTTGATCATGATGGTTAGGTATGACAAATAGGATGTGAACCTATGGTTGATGATAGGTGAACCTTGGATAAAGGTTGATGATAGATCATGGTTGTATAATCCTTAATTATGAATCCTTAGGGATGGCATCCATTGTGACATGAGATGTAGAGTATGGTGGGATATGCATGGTATGGTAGTAGTAATGTGTATTGTTTAATATACCATCTAAGACATTATGCTCCATGTGTTCATAATGGATGATGTTCCAATCCCATAAACCTTAATCTTAATGATGTGATAATCATGATATGTTCTTTAAAGATTTGTATTTTGTGATCAAGTTATCTCTTTGATATATATCCTAACCATGCAAGTGTTATCAATCAAACACATAGCCAGGTAAGAGTTATGATGGTTATGTGAATATGTGCTTTGTGTGACACTTGGTATATGTGAAATATCTGAGTAGAGATAATGTCCCTTGTTGATGAGATAACATGTATCACTAGTATGATGAGAAAGGTCTTGTGACATGATAAAGGCTGAGTAACTTATTGAGGTGTTATCCTCTAGTTATGATATAAGGGATTACTATCCCATGATGATGTATGATGATGGAGCCTTGTGAGAAGCAGTGGCTGTATGTGTTGAAATGAGGAATCGATATCCCATAGCAATATGATGATGTTGATGGCATTGAGAATGGTAGTAGTAGTGTGACACAAAATAATGGAATCTAATGTTGTTTACATGTTCTTATCTCTTATTTATGGTTTGCTTAATTTACTTTGGTTGACCCTAAAATCCACTCTAAAATGTATTAATTAATTATAGTTGAATCTTTCATATAGTTTGCCCTGGCCATAGATCCATCATCGTCAGGTGTTGGTGATGGTGAAACGGGTTCTCCTACGGGTTAACCTAGAGTGCATATTGTTTAATATATGGGGATTTCCTAGCCTAAAATAGGAGGAATAGAGTACAACTTCGGTTGTAGACTCAGATATGTATAGGAGCATGGTGAACAGGCCCATGGCTCTGTGTGATAGAGCATGAATGCGTTCATGGCTCAGGGAGCACAGTGAATAGGCCCATGGCTCAAGGTATACTAGCGGCGTGACCTATACCAAGGTGGGCTAGAGGAAAGGGTAGCATGCAGGACTGACCCTGTGACTGAGGTCACATAAGAAAGAGACTGCAATCCTACTTTGGATATCGTGCACTGACCAGGAAGAAGTTGAGGTCGTGGAGTCCGACTCTTCCATTGATCTTGTATGGCACCGATTAGGGTTTCACAACCATCAGTTGGATTTGAGCGGTACGACTCACTTCCTCTGGGCATAATAATTTGTAATCAAGCCGTATAGTATATCTATTGTAAGAAAAAATACAGAACATTGTTTGAGGCCTTGGATGATGTAAGCTTTCTCATATGTTCTCTATATACATGTTCTTTGTATTCCTTCTTGTATAAATGGTTAGTTATTACATGTTGTTTAAATTGATCTATCTGCTCAGTTATATGTGATAATAATAATAAAGTTGGGAGAGGGTTATGTTTCTCACTGGGACTGTGTGTCTCACCCTGTGGGGTAATATCTTTTTCGGTGGATGTGCCTAGAGAGATAAAGATCATGTGGCTGAAGATGATATGCAAAGGTATCGTACCTGGTACAATAGATAGTGTCCAACAATAGAGTCCTATGTGTCGTCCCTGTACACTCATGTCTTTGGGAGGGTTTTCAATGTTTCTTATATGAGGATCGATGTATTGTTTTTGGCTTATGTACCTTCATGTAATAAATCAACATGTGGAATAGTTATTTCATGTAACAAGATGATGGGAAATTTTGTTGTAGCACCTTGAAAATATGTTATGAAAAGAAAGTGTTGGCTCAGATGTAATATGTCTCATCTTATGTTGCTTGATGTAAATCAGTTTTAATTTCCTATGGTTTTTAGTAATCCGCTGGTTAGTATGTAATCGTGTTTTGTTTGAGTTGGGATGTTTCACATGACATCGATACAATGCCTAACTTCTAAAAAACTCTTATAAGGAAGATCCCAAAATATTGACTTCTTCTTGTGTAAAGATATGTGACTTTGTGTGGGAATGGTACATTGTGATGTCTTACCAAATTCATTGACAAAGTCTTTTGCTCTATCATAAACAACCTCCCTTGGTATAGATTTAGGGGCACTTTGTTCCTCATTCCATGCATTGAATGCTTTGCGCAACCTTTGATATAGATGGAATTTTGGAGGAAACCTTTGATGACCAAGATATAAAGTCTTGCCTCCATGATTTAAACATATTGAATTAGTGTTCCCTTCACATATAGGGCATGCTATGGATCCTTTTACACTATATCTAGACAAATTCACATATGCTAAAAAGTCATTAATAGTGTAAAACAACATAATATACAAATGAAATGTCTCTCTACATGAAGCATTATAGGTCATCTCAACTTCACCCCAGAGTTTCTTTAAGTCATCAATCATAGGTTCAAGATGACCATCAATATCATTTCTAGGTTATTTAAGGCCTGATATCAACAATGACAACGTAACGTTCTTATTTTTCATACACAACCAGGAGGAGGATTGTATATAATAATCATAAAAGGACAATTGCTATGTTGTCTGCTCAATTTGTTGTACAAATTCATCCCATCAGTACAAAGCCCAAGTCTTAGATTCTTGACTTCTTCACCAAATTCAGGATATAATAAATCAATCTTCTTCCACTGTGGTCAATCAGATGCATGTCGTAGGATCCCATCATTATTTTTCTTAACGTTTTCCTACCACCTTAAATTCTCTACATCTATCTAATTATAGGTAGATACCATATCACCTTGGTAGGAGAGCCAGTTTTGGACTTCCCCAAGGTCATCATTTTATACCTTAGCGCCCCACATTTTGGGCAATATTTCAAATCCACGTAGTCCTTTTGAAATAATACATAGTCATTCGGGCATGCATGTGTATTCTTAGCCTTCATTCCCATTTGGAATAACTGTGACGCCCCGATCCCTGTGCCATCTGTAATGACCCCAAAGACTGGAGAGTCAACCTTAGTAAACCACCCTTAACCTTTTCTTTTCTTAATCACTTAAAATTAACTTAAAGGAAAATCTTATAACTTGGAATAAACTAAAATCTTACTAAACAGTGGAAGCAACTACTATTTACTTTACTAGGTAGGTAAAGTAGATTTAAACAACATATTACATTTCTCATGCGGAATATAAAGCACAATAGATAACTTCTTAAGAAAAGAAGAGGTTGACTATAATACTAGTGTTGATCCTGCCCAAGGTAGATAAAGGATACACAATGTTTTGTGATGCTTCAAGGAGAGGTTTAGGTTGTGTGTTGATGCAGGAAGGCAAAGTAGTAGCTTATGCATCTAGACAGCTTAAGAAGAATGAGGAGAATTACCCGACACATGATCTGGAGTTAGCTGTAGTAATTCATGCTCTTAAGACATGGCACCACTATCTTTATGGTGAGGCATGCCAGGTGTTTACAAATCATAAGAGCTTGAAATATATCTTCACCTAGAAGGATCTGAATCTAAGACAATGGAGATGGTTAGAATTGATCAAGGATTATGAAGTGATGATAGATTATCATCCTGGAAAAGTGAATGTGGTAGTAGATGCCCTGAGAAGGAAGTCAAGTTCAACAGCTGATGTATTCTCTGTGGCATGTTTCAGGAGAGACCCGCTAGTAGAGATGTGAAAGTTGAACTTAGACTTAGGAGCGAAATAATAGAGTGGTTTGATTTCTCAGATGCAAGTCAAGCCTACCTTTTATTACTAGATCAAGGAACTACAACAGAGTGACATTGACTTACAACAGATCATGCAGGACATGACAAGGGGAAAAAGCCTAGAGTTTAGGTTTTCAAATGATGGTTTATTGTATTAACATGATAGGTTGCGTGTACCTGGAGATAGTGATTTGAAAGAACAAATTCTTGAGGAAGCGCATGCATCAATGTATGCTATGCATTCAGGCAACACTAAGATGTACAAGAATCATAAGGGATTGTACTGGTGGTCAGGTATGAAGAAGGATGTAGCTGACTATGTGGCTAGTTGTAGTGTGTGCCAGTAGGTTAAGGCTGAGCTTCAGAAACCTACAGGTACCTTGCAATCTCTTCCTATACCAGAGTGGAAGTGGGAACATATCACAATGGATTTTGTGGTAGGGTTGCCCAGGACATCTAGACATTGTGACTCGATATGGTTGATTGTGGATAGACTGACTAAGTCTGCTCACATTCTTCCTATTAAGTCAACCTTTGATGTACCAAAGTTGGCTAAGATATATGTGGATGAGATAGTCAAGTTGCACGGTATCACTATTTCAATAACTCCATATAGAGATCCTAAGTTCACATCCAGGTTTTGGAATCAGTTGCATCATGCTTTAGGCACAAAGTTGAGATTCAATACAACTTTTCACCAGTAGATGGATGGTCAGTCAGAGAGGACCATTTAGACTTTTGAGGACATGTGTCCTACATTTCAGAGGAAGTTGGGAAGAACACTTGAGCCATATAGAGTTTACATACAACAATAGTCACCATTCCAGTCTTGGTATGGCCCCGTATGAAGCTCTATATGGCAAAAAGTGTAGATCACCCGCATGTTGGTACGAGGTGGGTGAAAAAGAGATTCTTGGACTACAGATAGTGGATTTGACTACAGAAAAGATTACAGTGATTAGAGAATAGTTGAAAGTTGCACATGACACGCATAAGAGTTATGCTGAGAAGAGACATAGACCTCTTGAGTTTGAGGTTGGCGAAGAAGTGTATCTAAAAGTTTCACCATGGAAAGGAGTTTTAAGGTTTGGCAAGAGAGGCAAACTGACTCCTAGGTTTATGGGCCCATATCATGTCATTGAGATGATTGGACTTGTAGCCTACAGGTTGGATTTGCCATCCGAGTTGGCTAATCTACATGATGTGTTTCATGAATCGATGTTGAAGAAGTGTTACCCTGGTACAGAGAAGATAATGGACCCAGAACCTACACAGCTCAGAACAAATGTGTCCTATGTTGAAGGACTAGTACAAATAGTTGATCAGAGGATCAAGAAACTCAAGAATCGTGAGATACTGTTAGTGAAGGTTTTGTAGAGGAACCACAACATAGAGGAAGACACGTGGGAGCTTGAGTTTGAGATGCGTAACAAGTTTCCTTTTCTCTTTTAGGAATTTTGGGATGAAATTCTTTTATGGGAGGGATATTGTTATGACCCACTCTGAGTTTAACTAGTAAGTACAATGATTAGTGCATCATCATGTTGATTAAGCTAAGATAAGTGTTCATGATGTGATTAGCGCTTTGATTAAGTTGATATGTTTTCATGCCTTGAGATTTTAGTGGATCTCGTGCTTGAAATTTTGTAAAAGAAATCATTCGAATCGGACCTTCGAGGCAAAAGTTATGATGTTTTCAAGGTTTTTGGACTTGGTTGCAATTTTTCCATGAATAGCTTTAATATCCTTTTCCCTTATCTCATCTTCTCTGATCGGTGCTAAGCATCACTTGAAGTAGGCGCCCAGGTAGCGCCCGATCATAGCAGAGGGAGAGAAGTGTGGGGCGATTTTCGAGCCCCTTAGCCTCGAGCCAGCAGGGCGCCGCCTCCACTTTCTCCTTCTTCTTCTTCTTCCTTTCTCCTTCCTCTTCCTCACCCCAACCACTTGTAACCTGACCAGCTAGGGTAGTGCCCTGACCTATAGTAGGTGTGGCACTACCACCACCATGGCAAGGAGCTGTTGGGTGCAGCAAGCATCTAGGGAACACCGGCCTTGACCTCGGCCTTGAGGTCCAATCAAGTATCCACAACACCTCAACCTGCTTGAGCCACGTCGGCCAGCAGTAGTTGCAGTTGTGCGGCGCCGACTAGGGGCCATCCTGGTGTGAGAAACTTCAAGGAAGAGTCACTATCAAGCTTGGCCTTGAGGTATAGTCTCAAATCTGCAACTCCCAGCTCTCTATTAGCACTTAATAAAGCTCAGTTTCTACCTGTGTGCGAGGTAGAGCTACTGTGTGTAGCAGGTCTGAAATCCAAGGTGCCCAAGGTTGAAGACAACCCCGTGGATGCCTGAAAGTGGGATTTAGACGTGTTTCCAGTCGATTTCGGCCATCTCAAACCTTTGTGAGTAGAATCTCACTCACCAAGTAAGATTTAACTCCAATAAACATGTGTTTTCAGTTAGAACTATGTAATTTGTGGGTAACAACGGTTACCCAGGTGTCGTGCGGTATTGGCATCGCGTGACTTTTATTTCACTTTTCGCTTCTTCATGTTTTGTTTGATTCAGTTTATTAACTAATTTGTATGATTTGGATTACTGAAACTATATGATTGATCAAATCCTAAACTTCTCAGTTTAGAGGTTAAAGACATTAGTACACGACCCGGATTTCCAGTAGTTGTATGGTTTGGGTATAAACCCATGTTGTATGATTTTAGTAATTAACTAATTGCATGATTTAAAGAAATAGACGATGAGACGCAATGTCTCAATATAAATCTATTGCACACTCTCTATTATAGTCAATGTGTGTGATTTAGTATTTATGCAAATTGGCACATTTCTTAAGAATATTTTTAGAAATTCTCAATTATTATTAATAATTCTTGCAATGATAAGAAATTAACTCTTAATTATGTTATGTGATGCACAACTCAAGATTTGGGTTGAGGTGCACGTTTCCCAAGAAAGTACAAATAATTTAAAGGTGCAAATGATGATTACTCATATGTCAAGTAATTAACTCTTATCAGTGTATTAAGAAGTGAAATTGCATGATTCTAGTGTATAAAGTATCAAGTGGACATGTATTCTGTTATTTAAGAATTTTAGTCTTCATGTAGGTACAATATGTTGATTTCTCAGTATATTATAGTGTTTTGAGTATATTTCTCTACCAATTTTAGAATGATATACATGTTGTGTTATAAACTTCAAATAAATAGACACGGTACCATAGAGATGCTAGAATGAAGTATAAGTAAGGGAAAAGATACAATATAGTAAGAGCTTTCCAAGAATAATAAAATAATAGACTTAAGAGCCCTGAACATTGTAGATTCACTATGAGAGGTCTGCGTCGTAGGGATGAAATGACCTAATCCTGGCATTGTCCAGTATATGGGGGTCGGAACGTACTAACAGGTGGTACAGGGGATGAAGCCATAGTGGAAGTCTCCTTAAAATACAATATGTAGTGTCCAACATCAACCAGAGATCCTGGTGGCACTAGAGTATAGTAAAGCCAATAGGTGGCTTGACTCTCTGCCTATGTGCTCAGGTTAGAGGAGGAGTCTAGTTTTTATGACATAATAGGTGTGCCAAGGTTAGAGAGCCATTTTCCTATTGTAGACCAGCGATGTAGTCATGCTTAGCATTCCTGGGTGTGTCAGCTAAGTCTTGTACGGTGAGATCGTAGTTCTCTACGAGTCTTCATATGTAGAGTACACTACATATGATCAGGGCATAAGATAAAATATGTTCATTTAGGTTTAAAGAGTTTCTTATAAGTAAGAGAGGCTAAGAAAGATTCGAGTATAGTTTCACAGCAATTGTTCTTTAAATGTAATTTTTGGCATTCTATGTTATTTTGATTAAACTGTATTAGATCTACTTAGTGTAGAAATTCCTACATTTTATTTTAGTTTAATAAACATAAATGAGTTATCTACGATGGTTGGGTGAAATTCTATTCACTGAGCCAGTAGCTCACCAACCTACTTGAAAAAAAATTCAGGTAAACATCAGCATGAGGAAGTTGAAGGATCTTATCACCCAGGCTCTTAGAAGATAGTTCATAGTTAGAATAGAGGTCTGTTAGTCCTTTCCCCTCCGTTCTTGGGGCATGTGGTGTGGTAGAGAGAGAATGTAATGTAATATGTAGTTTAGTTTTAAGTTATCTATTGTTCTTTATATTCCGCATGAGAAATGTAATATGTTGTTTAAATCTACTTTACCTACCTAGTAAAGTAAATAGTAGTTGCTTCCACTGTTTAGTAAGATTTTAGTTTATTCCAAGTTATAAGATTTTCCTTTAAGTTAATTTTAAGTGATTAAGAAAAGCAATGTGGAAGAATGAAGAGTTATATTCTTCCATATATGAATATGGAAGAATGAAGAGTTATTCATATATTGTCAACCTGATTAGGAAAATATTGAAGAGAGCTCAAAATCATCAGAATTTGTCTGATGATGCACACACGTTGAATGTCCAATTTGTAATGATTATCATGACTTCTTAAAGATCAGACCAATTCAAACAATCATGAAAAATAAAGGAAAGTTGAGTCATATGTATGTAAGTCTATTTGTGGCATTAGATTATATAAAGCAATGTGCATTTAAGTTGTCCTTATCTCCACAATATAGTACGATGCATAATGGTTTCCACATCTTGAATTTGAAGTGGTATGTCAAGGATCCTAGTGTTGTCCTCAATCATGACCATGTAGAATTAAACGAGTCTCTTGTGTACCAAGAAGAACCACTATGATACTTTATAGTTGAATTAAAGAAATGAGAAATAAGAAGATAGAAATTATGAAAGTACTATAGAAACATCATGGCAGTGATGATGTCTGGATCTTTTCAAGGAAGCATGAATATTTGGGACAAAATTTCCCTTAAGGGGGGGAGGGTAGGATCTGATAAAATGAGTTTTTTGAGATCTAATATTCTACATTCGTACCCTTCAATTCATGCCTTTGTATTGAATTCATCATCCTTTGATTATATGTTAACTTTTTGACGCTTGACTGAGAACTTGATACATAATTATATCTTTTGTGTATACACATATACCTTGAATTTCACTTGTTAATCTTTTGGATCATTCTTATACTGAACTTCATCCCATGGATCCTAAAAGTTTTTTATTATTCAAGACTATATGTTGAATCTTGGGTCCATGTTTTTCTCTAATTGGATCTTCCTAGCTCCCTTTATGAGTTTCTAAAATCTCATCCCAAAACCCTATTTTTTGCCCCTTTTTCCTTTTATTTCTCGATTAAGGGCTGATTTTTTCTTTCACTGGGCTAGGCCACACCTAGATCCCCAGTCATCTAGTCAGGGATGACCTAGGTCAGCCATCATATCCTAATCCGATGACACCATAGGTCATCTCCTACCTTTTGTGGTAGGGGTGGGGGTTGCATCCCCAACTGACTAGATCTCCCACCTTCTGAACCCATTTCTCCAATTTTCTTGACTAATTCTTCCCCTTCCTCAAACCTGCACCTAGTACATCCTTTTTCGGCATCCAATCCATCCCATATGTGAAGCTTTGAGAATATTTAAACATGATGTTGTCTTGGATGCTTGGTCTTTGAAAACCCTAAATTCTAGGTCCAATCCTAATTAAACCCTACATCCATCTTTGCCTCGCTCCCATGTTCACAAGAAGGCCTATGTATTGTGTTCTCTTCCCCTCTAATGATATCCCCTAATATAGGGCATGAGGCACTCTACTACAAGAGATGAGGCCTTCGTCCCTATCTCTCTCTCTCTATTCAGGACTCTATTGATGAATGCATATTTATCCTGGAATTCAATTACCATCTTGGGCTCATTTCAACTCAACACATCCAATTTCACTCATTAAATAGCAAATGCATCATAAAATGCAATATTTCATAATTGATTCAATTATCAAGGTTCTTAACTGAGTTAATGTTAATTTGATGCAGGTCTCGATAAGGTTGAACAATCAGATGGGTCCCACCTTCACTCACCCTTGGTTCTGACCAATCGATCTGACCAAACAATTTTATCCATTCGGTCTAACCAAACAATTTCAACAATTCAGTCTGGCCAAATGATCTGGCCATTCGGTCTTGACCAATCGGTTTCATTCACTTGGACACGAGACCGAATGGACATATCCACATCAAAACCATTTGGATGTCGCACAGTTTCAGACTGTTTGGGTGCCAAGGTCACAAGACCGATCAGCCGCGAAGATCGTTTAGATGCAAAGACTGTTTGGTCGAATGATCAAGACCGAATGGACATATACACCTCAAAACCGTTTGGACGTCACACGGTTTCAGACCGTTTGGGTGCCAAGGTCGCAAAAACGATCATCTGTGAAGACTGTTTAGACGCGAAGACCATTTGGTCGAATGATCAAGACCGAATGGACATATCCACCTCAAAACCGTTTGGACGTCACACAGTTTCAGACCGTTTGGGCGCCAAGGTCGCAAGACCGATCATCCGCGAAGACCATTTAGACGCGAAGACCGTTTGGTCGAATGATCGAAACCGAATGAACTTTTCCACATCAAGACCGTTTGAAGAGATTCGGTCTATGAGACCATTTGAAGAATTTTGGAAGTCTACATTCGGTTTCCAAACCGAATGAAACAGGCATGCATATGTCCAACTGTTTGAGCAATTAATTCAAGACAGAATGGCCACTTGCTATATCAAAATCGTTTGCTCCGGCCGCTGCATGAAGACTGAACGATCAAATCCATGAGGATTGTTTGTTGGAATGGAAAGGCTTAATGGCTTGAAAACTGAAAGAGTCATCATGAGAAGAACGTGACCAGCATACCATGCAAATCGAATTGGAGTAATCACACAGACCGTTTTCATAAACAAGCAGCAAATGAGTAAGACCATTTGCTGTACTCCACGTGCATGCAAACCCAATTAATCATGCAAACTGAATGGACTTGCTGGATTAGAAATGAAGATCGTATGCTGATGAAACCGAATGAGTATACGTGAAAACCATGAGAGCTACCCACGTGAAGATCGTTTGGTTTAGTAACATGGAAGACCAAGCAGCATTTTGAATACGAAGACAGTTTGAGCTAATGAAGACATATCACTGCATGCAAACCGTTTGCAGGGCACATGAAGTCCATTAAGTATAGAAGACCATTTGCAATGAGTACCGAGTGTTATAAAACCATTTGATAATCAAATGGTTTACAAACTGAACGAGCAGCATATCGTTTGAGCACTAATTAGCAAGACCGAATGAACTTAATGCAGCAAGACCGTTTACTTGGAAAAAGCAACGCATGCAAACTGTTTGCTAAAGTGAAACTTGAAGACCGTTTGATAAAGTTGGCTTATAGACAAACCGTTTGACGAAGATTTTTAGTAAACCATTTGGACTAAACACCAAAAGCATGAGATCCATATCTATGCCTATAAATAGGACCAGTAGGGTCCTTATTTCGGGATCAGTTCTGGGACGTCGACAGGCTGCCTGTACACAGGTCTGATCCAAATCCAATACCATCCACGCCAGTTTCATTCCACCTACTGCCCGTGCTGCAACCAAGGAGGATCAGGAGAGAAGGAAGACGTAGTGAGGGAGACTGTCTGGTCTGTCTTGACATCTCCCGTTCACATCCAAATCTACTCCGACGTGATGTAGAAGGTCGTATCTTCTTCACCAAGCTGCGACTACCTTTTGACACTAAGTTCATGGTGGATTTCTCTCTCTTTCTTATTCTTCTTGTTTCTCGCATCATGAGCAAGTAGTACCTTTTCACTGGGGTGCGGGGACTAGCCCCGTTGTCCATGCAAATCATGTTCTTTTGTTAAACTCTCCATGGCTATGTATATAACCTTCCATTTCATTATTAATTGGTATGTTCGTAGTTGATTATCTACTTGCTTTCATCTTGTTCTTTCCTACATTGTGAAATGTTCTATAAGTGGGATCGAATGGTGGTTTGCAAAGTTTGACTCCTTGACCCAAACTTCTGATAGTATTCCTTGAGGTCGTAAGTGTATGATCTGTGAGGGGATGATACATCTAGCCTATGGTGATGCTTCTGTGGTCTAAACATCCCTCAAGGAGGACCACAGCCTTAGTTGGATTTTGTATCATCTTTGTTTATCGTTGAATATTAGTTTGTAGATCTATCACCTACTCGCTTATCAATTAATGCGGTTGAGTCCCAAACTAGAAATAGAATGAGATTTCTTCGAGGTCGTAAGTGTATGATCCACGAGGGGACGAGCCATCTAGCCTTCGGTGACGATTCTGTGTGCCTAACGCCTGTATAGGGGGCCCAAAACCTTCGTCGAATTTTTGTATCTTCGGAGCCGTGAGTGATCTGGTTGGTGACGAGACATCTGATGCCTAAGGTGATGCTTACGCGAACCTAACGCCTGTATTGGGGGTTCCGCGATAGCTCTATTTGGATTGTTATATCTTGCCTGGATTGTTTGCAATTGAATGAGTTTGCATGAGTAGCGGTGGTGAAAACCGATACCATCCCAACGATTCCATATCATTGATCTAAATCCAAACTTAATTCATATTTTACTTTCTTGCTATGAGTTTAATTAACCTCAAATCTATCAATCATTTTAAATATTAGCCTTAACTCGAGCTAGATTAGATTAATAAAGATTCTTAAAAACGTTTTCCTTTGGGTTCGATCCTTAACTATACTACGATAAGACTTGTCTGCTTGCGGGTGGTATTATTGCACTTTGGTTTTGGTAAAATCTCAGGGATTTCAACCCCAGGTGAGTTTGTTAGTGTAATAAAACCCCACATCAAATTATGGCGCCGTTGCCGGGGACAATGGAATCAATTAGTAAAATCTAGTTCTTTTAAGACTAATTTAGGATTTTGCCTTTTCTTTTGAAACAATCAATCATCTACTTCAATTTGACTCTACATTGTGGTTCTCACTTTTGAAATATTTCTATTTTCAGGTACAACCCAAGGCATAGTGCATGACCTATTCGGACAGCCCTGGACTAACATCGAGCTTTGATCTTGAGATATGTTGAACCTTTCATCATCAGATCAGAGAAAATCAATCAAGGATGGCTCAAGAAGAAGAGGTAGCCCAAAGGGTGTCTCAAGCCATCAATGCACAAAGAGAGAGACTCATGCAAGAAGCCAGGGTTGCGGTTCAATAGGAAATCCTAGCAGCGCAAGCATTTGAACTACAAAAGGATCTTAGAGAGTTTTGAATCCCGAAAGTTGTGAATGTTCATCATCAAGTGCAACCTCCTCCCATCAACGCTCCTAATTTGGAGATGAGAGCACATTAGATCGCCCTTCTTCAGAACAACCCATTCTATGGAAAACAAGGTGAAGATATCCAGGAACATCTTCTGAGATTTATTGATCTATGTGCTATGACAAAACAAAATGGAGTCACAGACGATGCCATTCGACTCCGACTCTTCAAGTATTCCCTTGCTGATAGATCTATAAGTTGGTACAATTCGCTGCAAAGTGAAATACCCAACACCACCTGGGAACAACTCCAAAATGAGTTTCTAGAAAAATTCTACCCTCCATCTCTTACCTATGAAATTAGAGGGTGGATAAAAAATTTCACTCAAGTTCCTGGAGAAACCCTTGCTGAAGCTTGGGATAGATACAAAGAGCTTCTACGTAAGTGTCCACACCACGTAATTCCCAAAAATAAACTCATTGATATTTTCTATAGGGGTGTGGATGATGATATTAAGAGATTCCTAGATTCCTCGTCTGGAGGAAACTTCATGCGTAAAAGTTATGACAGCACATGGAGGGTCGTCGCCCTTGGAGCAGAAAATCAAGCCAATTGGGGTAGATCTGTAGGTAAAGGAGTTTTGAAAGTAGCTATGTCTGAAGCTACTCCCGAGTACAAGTCTATCGCTGAAACCTTGAAACTCTTAGTTGCCAAGCAAGACCATATTGAATCATATCTATTTGCTATTGGAAGAGGACGGTCGCCCACTCAACAACAAGAACAGATCAAGTCAACTTCATTAGTCTATGAAGCATGTAAAAGTACTGAACATTCTACATTAGCATGTAATGTTCTTTATGATGTTGTTCTAAGCAACGTATGCAGACAAGGAGATAATGGTCAAATGGAAAATCTAAATGATGTTAATACCATCCCTAGTCAAGGTTACTACAATCTGAACCAGAATAGGAATCATCCAAGATTTCAATATGGAAACCCATCCGGAGTAGTAAACTCACATCAATTTGGTTCGAACAACCAACCAGGAGGGCCACCAGGATTCCAGTACAATAAACAATAGAATTTTGGAAATCAAGAAAATTTCAAGGGAAACTTTTAGAATAGAAACTTCAATAACTATCAAAACAACTCCCAGTACCAGAGTCTTAACCAAGTTCCTTATCAACAACAAGGACAACAAGTAGGTCCAGTTTCTCGTGATGACAAACTATCATCCATTGAAAAGATGTTGCAAACTTAGCAAACTATGATATCTAGCCAACAAGCTCAGTAGAAGGCTATTGAATCTCACCTAGCTCAACTTGCAGCTAGCATTAAGACACCAACTGGGGTTTTTGCTGGCCAACCCGAGAACAACCCAAAGCACCTAGAACAACTGAAGGAAGTAACCACCAGGTCAAGAAAAGACTATTCTTATCCTCCTATAAAGACACATGTGGTTGTTACTAAGGAGGATGAGCATGTGATAATTCAAGACTCAACAACACTGGAGCCTCAACCAGAAGAACTAGTAATTGCTGATGAGACAGATAAGGAAAGTCTTGATAAACCTATTGACGAAGAAACTGAAACATCAGAACTTGATATTCCTATATACAAGCCTCATATGTCGTTCCCTGCTCTTTTAAGGCAAACAAAGCTGGATACTCAGCTCAATAAATCTAAAGAAGCTATGAAGAAACTTCATGTTGATATACCCTTTTTGGATGCTCTGGCTGAGATACCAGCCTGAACAAATTACTTAAAGTTACTCCTCACTAGGAAATATATAACTGAAGAATATGAAATAGTCAAGTTAGCTAAAACCACATCAGATATCATCTAGAGTAAGATGCCAAAGAAGAAGAAAGATCCAGGATCTTTTGGGATTTCCAACCATATTGGCGATTCTTCATGTAAGAAAGGACTGGCGGATCTTAGTGCTAGCATCTCCATCATGCCACTTAGCCTTTGCAAAAGACTTGGTTTTGTTGAACTTCTTACAACTGGCATGACTATACAACTCACAGACAATTTGATTAAACGCCTGTTAGGAATTATCGAGGATGTACCTGTCAAGGTAGGGAAAGATTCCTATGTTACGTGTGATTTTGTCATCATGGTCATAAAAGAGGACACAAAATATCCTCTCATCTTTGGACGTCCATTCCTCACCATTGCAAGAGTTCTAATTGATGTTGAAGTAGGAACTTTGCTTCTCATACTTGGCAAATAAACTCTCAAATTCAAGGTTTTTGAAAGCATGAGAAGACCAAGTATGCAAGAAGAAGTTTATCTGATTGACTGCATCGAACAAATATCACTCCTCACACAAGAGGGATATGAACAAGACGATCCTTTAGAAGTGACTCTAACAAACCCCTCTACTGATAATTCAATCATTGAACGAGTTCAAGAGTGTGTTCTTGACCTTGACACTACCGAAGAAGATCCTGAAGCTACATTTGAAAAACTCAAGGCTGTGGAAGATACTGAAGAAACATGTGAAAAAATAGAGGCCCTCGAAATGAAGCCCCTGCCTGAGGGACTGAAGTATGTGTTTTTGGATGATCTCAAGGTTTGTCCTCTAATAATAAATTCCGATCTTACAACCGAACAAGAAGATAAACTCCTAAAAGAATTGAAGGAAAGGAAGAAAGCGATTGGCTACAAAATGAAAGACCTAACTGGGGTTAGTCAAGCGATGTGTATGCACAAGATCCCTATGATGGAAGATCACATGCCAACTATTGGGAATAAATGGAAATTGAATCCAAATATGAAGGAAGTAGTCCATCGTGAACTCATTAAACTACTCACCGCTGGAAGTATCTATCCGATATCAGACTCACCATGGGTAAGCCCAGTGCATGTAGTCCCGAAGAAAGGTGGAACAACTGTTATACGAAATGAAAACAATGAACTCATCCCCACTCGAACAGTCACAGGGTGGAGGATGTGCATAGATTATAGGAAGTTAAATAAGGCAATTCAAAAATATCATTTTCCAATGCCCTTTCTTGATCAAGTATTAGATCAGCTAGCTCATCAAGAATACTTATGTTATCTCAATGGTTACTCTGGATTCTACCAAATACCTATACACCTAGATGACCAGGAGAAAACCACCTTCACCTACCCATTCGGAACATACACATTTAGAAGAATGCCATTCGGACTTTGTAATGCACCTGCAACTTTCCAACGTTGCATGTCTGTTATATTTATCAGTCTCACCAAAACCATTATGGATGTTTTCATGGATGATTTTTCTATATACAGAGATTCATTCGATTCATGTCTAAAGTACCTCTCCCTGGTCCTCAAACGATGTGAAGAAGCACATCTTGTGCTGAATTGGGAAAAGTGCCATTTTATTGTAAAGGAAGGCATTGTCCTCGGCCATAGGGTCAACAATAGAGGAATTGAAGTAGATAATGCCAAGATTGAAGTGATTTCTAAACTGGCTATTCCAACAAATGTAAAAGAAGTTCGTGCTTTACTAGGTCATGTAGGATTTTATAGAAGACTCATATAGGACTTTTCAAAGATAACCAAGCCAATGACAAATTTGTTACTAAAAGATGATGAATTTAATTTTGAAGAAGAATGTGTCAAAAGCTTCAACACACTAAAGTAGGCTCTCACAACAACACCCATCATTAGAGCTCTCGACTGGGACCACCCTTTTGAAATTATGTGCGATGCCTGTGACTATGTTGTGGGCACTGTTTTAGGGCAATATATAGAGAAGAAACATTATGTTATCTATTATGCATCGAAAAACTCTCGATGAAGCCCAGAGGAATTATGAAACTACCGAGAAAGAACTTCTAGCAATCATCTATGCCTTTGACAAGTTCATATCCTATCTAATCGGTTCGAAGGTCATTGTCTACACAGACCACACTGCCATTCGTTACCTTCTGGCAAAGAAAGATGCAAAGCCCAAGCTAATTAGATGGATTATCCTGCTGCAAGAATTTGATTTAGAGATAAGAGATAAAAAGGGTATAGAAAATGTGGTAGCATATCACCTTAGTCGCATCCACACTCTGGATACCGAGAAGATTCCAATTAATGATTCCCTTCCGGATGATCAACTAATGAATGTACCAGAAGTTATACCGTGGTACTCGAATTTTGTGAACTACCTCGCTGCTGGGGATATTCATCCTCAATGCATTGGAAGTGCACCAAAGAAATTAATGCATGATGTGAAATAGTACTACTGGGATGAGTCGTACCTTTTCAAACTATATGATGATGGTCTATATAGACAATGTATCTCCGAAGAAGCGTAACTTATTTAGGAACAATGTCACTCAGGACCAGTGGGAGGACATATGAGCTCTAAAAATATTACCTTGAAGGTTTTGCAATATGGATTCTTCTAGCCAACCATATCTAAAGATTCCTACGACTATGTTCTATCATGTGACAAATGTCAAAGATCTGGCAATATAACAAAGAGAGATGATGTAACGTCCCAGGATTTGAGGCATCAGATAAAATGATCTTATAAGGAATGATTGGACTACCCATATCACCCAGGTGCACCTCCTTTTCCGGGAGCCCATCACTAAAGAACACCATAGTTAAGCGTGCTCATCTTGGAGTAGTACTAGGATGGGTGACCTGTCGGGAAGTTGATCCTGGCATGCGTGTGAGTGGGGACAAAGCATGCAATTAAGGCTAGTGGTGGTCTGTGGGGACAGTCGTCATTCTTGAAACTCTACTAGAGCCTTGGGTAGTGGGCTCAGGCGTTACAAATGGTATCAGAGCCATAACCCCTCCAGTAGGTGCGGCCCACATGGGCATGTGGCATGCCGGTCTTGAGTTGTGTGTTCCAGGAAAGTTGGAAAGGGTTATGCGTAGAGATGAGATGGAGCCGCCCTTGTGCTGGTAGTTGTGGACGGGAGCTGGGTGTCCATGGGCCATTGTGGGTCTGCACTAAAATGGGGTCAGATTATGAGGCCATATAGTTGAACCTTGACGAGGATGTCAAGAGTCTAAGTGGGGGAGATTGTAACATCCCAAGATTTAAGGCCTCGAATAAAATGATCATATAAGGAATTATTAGACTACTCATATCACCAAGGTGCACCTCCTTTTCCGGGAGCCCATCACTAAAGAACTCCATAGTTAAGTGTGCTCAGCTTGGAGTAGTACTGGGATGGGTGACCTGCCGAGAAGTTGATCCTGGCATGCACGTGAGTGGGGACAAAGTGTGCAGTTACGGCTAGTGGTGGTATGTGGGGCCAGTCGTCATTCCTAAAACTCTACTAGAGCCTTGGGTAGTGGGCCCAGACGTTACAGATGAGATGCCACTGAATCTATGGCAAGAAGTAGATATATTTGATGCTTGGGGGGTGGACTACATGGGTCCATTTCCATCTTCTAATGGATTTTCATATATCCTAGTCACTATTGATTATGTCTCAAAATGGGTTGAATGCATTCCTACAGTCACTAGTGATTCCAAACCCATCATCAAATTATTCAAGGATATTATCTTCCCCTGTTTTGGAGTACCATGAACTGTGATATCCGATCGAGGGTCACATTTTCTTGAAAGAAGCTTTGAAGCAATTCTAAGAAAGTATGGTGTTACTCACAAGGTAGCCTCACCTTACCATCCACAGACCAGTGGATAGGTAGAGGTTTCTAATCATCAACTCAAGACTACCTTAGAGAAGATAGTAGGCCGCAATCGGAAAGATTGGTCAATAAAAATAAATGACGCATTGTGGGCCTACCATACTGCTTTTAAGGCTCCTCTCGGAACTACACCTTTCCGGATGATCTATGGAAAGTCATGCCACCTGCCTGTAGAACTGGAATACAAAGCATGGGGGCAATTAAACAACTAAATTTTGACATGAAGAAAGAAGTCCAGGCCAGGATTCTGCAACTCCAAGAGCTAGATGAACTCAGGATGACAGCTTATGAGAATGCACAAATCTACAAAGAACACACCAGACTTTGGCATGATGGTCATTTGAAAAGAAAAGACATACAAGTGGGAGACCAAGTTCTACTGTTCGACTCAAGGTTGAAGTAATTCCCAGGGAAACTTCGCTCCTGCTGGTCTGGACCGTACATAGTTAAAAGCACCTCCCCACATGGCGCCTTCTCTTTATGGAGTGAAAAGTCGGGTGAATTTGTGGAGAACGGCCAACGCTTGAAATGATATTTCACCACAGCTGACATAAGCAATGAAGCAATAATTAATCTCTCAAACCCAAAGGAACCACCGTGAAGTTGAAGATATCAAGTCGAGCCATCGACATAAAACAAAGGCACTTGTCAGGAGGCAACCCGATAAATAAATTTGTTTTTAGCTTTAATTTTGAATTAGACATTTTTTCTTAATTTTGTTTTTACTTTTTAGATAATTTTACACCAAATAAAATTTTCATCACGAGATGCTATCTTGAGTTCTGATCGACCTTTCTTTTCTATATTTTCAGATGGAGGATGTGCGCTGTCTGGAATGCAACCACAACTCATGGTCCAACATGCACGAAGTTTCCCCTCCATCTTGGATTTAGAGTTTACTCGGGATGAGCAAATTTCTAGGTTCGTGGTGGAGGGTGGGTGGTATGTATCTTACTTTCCAACTTCACCCATCTAATTCAGATTTAAGATTGCATGCTTTTTTTGATAAAATTTTCAAAATTTTAATGTTTTTCAAAGAAGTTGAACAAATACTTGATGAAATTTTTGACACTTATTATTTCATTAAAAGTCACTAACTAACCTGCTATGTATTTTAAATCATTATATCCTCCTTATTCGAAGTAAATCCTCAAAAGGACCACTTTTTGAAACAAGGCATTTGATTGAAATCATCTTATGAAGCTTATGATTTCCAAACATCATGATACTTTTGCAAAATGGATAAGTATTTGTCGAACTAATAGGGATCAAACACGTCATGCTTCCTAACTGACTAGTGGAACAATAACATGGAATCTTCACCAGATCCTCATCAAGTCATTATTTGAGCAGAGTATGATAAAGAGAACGACCTGGTGCACTGAATTGTAAATCAAGTTGTATTCTGATCTGAACTCTCTTCTACACTTCTTCTACCATCTTCGTATCCCTCCATCCATCAAAAAGAAACAAAATAGCCAAAAGAGTGCCAAACCTAAGTTCGGGGTGGCACACCACTTCCCTCTATATCCACTTCTTCCATACCTCTCGCAAATAAATAGGGGCATACCATCAAAAATGCAATCTAAAGTCAAATAGAGGAGAGATTTGCAAATAAAAAGATGCCAAAGCACAAACAAAAAGAAATGCAATCTCGAGTCGAATAGAGGAGAGATTCGCACACACAAAAATGCAATAAATGAAATTGTAAATCATAAAATGAAAATCTCGAGTTGAATAGAGGAGAGATTTACTTCTTCCTTCCATATCACCTTTCACTCCATTTTCTACCTAATGGCACAATGAATGCCTACCCTATCCTAAAAAAAACACCAGTGTCAGATCAAATGTACACTTGTTGTTCTGTGAGTGTCTCTGGACTCTTACAAAACTCTTTGACATGCCTATTGTTGGAAAAAGTGAGGAGGAAGTGATTTTGGAAAATGAACTCAGGAACGAAGATATGGTAAGATGTTTTTAGTGGTCTCAGGAGGTTGAGATACTAAGTCATACTAAGCAGAAAGGAAACAATCGTGATGTGAAGATGAAGCAATCACACAAGTTGAAAGTATTCAATTGGCGACCATTTCAGATTTTGTGTTACTCGAGGACGAGCAATGTTTAAGTTCGGGGTATTTTGATGAATGCATATTTATCATGGAATTCAATTACCACTTGGGCTCATTTCAACTCAACACATCCAATTTCACTCATTAAATATCAAATGCATCATAAAATGCAATATTTCATAATTGATTCAATTATCAAGGTTCTTAACTGAGTTAATGTTAATTTGATGTAGGTCTCGATAAGGTTGAACAATCAGATGGGTCCCACCTTCACTCACCTTTGGTTCTGACCAATCAATATGACCAAACAGTTTTATCCATTCAATCTTACCAAACGGTTTCGACCATTTGGTCCCGCCAAATGATCAGGCCATCTGATCTTGACCAATCAGTTTCATCCATTCAGACTCAAGACCGAATGGACATATCCACCTCAAAACCGTTTGGACGTCACACAGTTTCAGACCGTTTGGGTGCCAAGGCCACAAGACCGATCAGCCACAAAGACTATTTAGATGTGAAGACTGTTTGGTCAAATGATCAAGACCGAATGGACATATCCATCTCAAAATTGTTTGTACGTCGCACGATTTCAGACCGTTTGGGCGCCTAGGTCGCAAGACTGATCAACCACAGAGACCGTTGAGACGCGAAGACCGTTTGGTCGAATGATCAAGACCGAATGGACATATCCACCTCAAAACTGTTTGGACGTCACACAGTTTCAGACCATTTGAGCGCCAAGGTCGCAAGACCGATCAGCCGGGAAGACCGTTTAGATGCGAAGACCGTTTGGTCGAATGATCGAAACCGAATGAACTTTTCCACATCAAGACCGTTTGAAGAGATTCGGTATGCGAGACCGTTTGAAGAATTTTGGTCTGTGAGACCATTTAGAGGTCTGCATTTAGTTTCCAAACCAAATGAAACATGCATGTATATGTCAAACCGTTTGAGCAATTAATTCAAGACGGAATGGCCACTTGCTATATCAAAATTGTTTGCTCCAGCCGCTGCATGAAGACTAAACGATCACAGCCATGAAGACCGTTTGCTGGAATGGAAAGGCCTAATGGATTGAAAACTGAAAGAGTCATCACGAGAAGAACATGACCAGCGTACCATGCAAATCGAATTGGAGTAATCACACAGACTGTTTGAATAAACAAGTAGCAAATGAGCAAGACCGTTTGTTGTACTCTACGTGCATGCAAACCCAATTAATCATGCAAACTGAATGGACTTGCTGGATTAGAAATGAAAATCATATGTTGATGAAACCGAATGAGTACACGTGAAAACCGTGAGAGCTACCCACGTGAAGATCGTTTGGTTTAGTAACATGAAAGATCAAGCAACATTTTGAATACGAAGACCATTTGAGCTAATGAAGACTGATCGCTACATGCAAACTGTTTGCAGCCGTGTGAAGTTTGTTAAGTATAGAAGACCGTTTGCAATGAGTACCGAATGTTATCAAACCATTTGATAATCAAACGGTTTACAAAAAGAATGAGCAGAAGATTGTTTGAGCACTAATTAGCAAGACAGAATGAATTGAATGCAGCAAGACCATTTACTTGGAAAAAGCAACGCATGCAAACTGTTTGCTAAAGTGAAACTTGAAGACCGTTTGATAAAGTTGGCTTATAGCCAAACTATTTGAAGAAGATTTTTAGTAAATCGTTTGGAATAAACACCAAAAGCATGAGATCCATATTTGTGCCTATAAATAGGACCAGTAGGGTCCTTATTTCGGGATTGGTTTTGTATTGCCGACATGCTACCTCTACACAGGTCTGATCTAAATCCAGTGTCGTTCACACCAGTTTCATTCCTCCTACTGCCCGTGCTGCAACCAAGGAGGCTGAGGAGAGAAGGAAGACGGAGCGAGGGAGACTGTCTAGTCTGTCTTGGCATCTCCCGTTCACATCCAGATCTGCTCTGACACGGCATAGAAGGTCATATCTTCATCACTGAGATGTGACTACCTTCTACATCGAGTTCATGGAGGATTTCTCTCTCTTTATTATTCTTCTTATTTCTCGCATCATGAGCGAGTAGTACCTTTTCGCTGGGGTGCGGGGATTAGCCCCGCTGCCCATGTAAATCATGTTCTTTTGTTAAACTCTCCATGGCTATGTAGATAACCTTTCATTTCATTGTTAATTGGTATGTTCACAGTTGATTATCTTCTTGCTTTCATCTTGTTCTTTCCTACATTGTGAAATCTTCTATAAGTGGGATAGAATGGCCGTTTGCAAAGTTTGACTCCTTGACGAGAACTTCTGATAGGATTCCTTGAGGTCATAAGTGTATGATTCGTGAGGGGATGAGACATCTAGCCTACGGTGATGCTTCTGTGGTCTAAACATCCCTCAGGGAGGACCACAACCTTAGTTAGATTTTGTATCGTCTTTGTTTATCGTTGAATGTTAGTTTGTAGATCTATCACCTACTTACTTATCGATTAATGTGGTTGACTCCCAAACTAGAAATAGAATGGGATTTCTTTGAGGTTTTTAGTGTATGATCCGCAAGGGGATGACTCATCTAGCCTTCGGTAACGCTTCTGTGTGCCTAACGCTTGTATAGGGGTCCCACAACCATCGTTGAATTTCTATATCTTCGGAGCCACAAGTGAGTGATCCGATTGGTGATGAGACATCTGATGCCTAAGGTGATGCTTACGCGAACCTAATGCCCGTATTGGGGGTTCCGCAACACCTCTATTTGGATTGTTATATCTTGCCTGGATTGTTTACAATTGAATGTGTTTGCGTGAGTAGCGGTGGTGAAACCCGATACTATCCCAACGATTCCATATCATTGATCTAAATCCAAACTTAATTCAACTTTTACTCTCTTGCTATTAGTTTAATTAACCTCAAATCTATCAATTGTTTTAAATATTAGCCTTAACTCGAGCTAGGTTCGATTAACAAAGATTCTTAAAAACGTTGTCCTTTGGGTTAGATCCTTAACTATACTGCGATAAGACCCATCTACTTGCGGGTGGTATTATAGCACTTTGGTTTTGGTAAAAGCTCAGAGATTTGAACCCCAGGTGAGTTTGTTAGTGTGATAAAATCCCACGTCGAATTCTTGCGCCGTTGTCGGGGACAACGGAATCAGTTAGTCAAATCTAATTCTTTTAAGACTAATTTAGGATTTTTCCTTTTCTTTTGAAACAATCGATCATCTACTTGAATTTGACTCTACACTGTGGTTCTCACTTTTGAAATCTTTCTATTTTCAGGTATAACCCAATGCATTGTGCATGCGCCATTCAGACAACCCCAGACTAACAACAAGCTTTGATCCTGAGATAGATAGAACCTTTCATCGTCAGATCAGAGAAAATCAATCAAGGATGGCTCAAGAAGAAGAGGTAGCCCGAAGGGTGGCTCAAGCCATCAATGCAAAAAGAGAGAGGCTCATGCAAGAAACCAAGGCTGCGGTTCAATAGTAAATCCTAGTAGTGCAAGCAACTAAACTACAAAAGGATCTTAGAGAGTTTTCAATCCCGAAAGATGTGAATGTTCATCATCCAATGAAACTTCCTCCCATCAACTCTCCTAATTTGGAGATAAGAGCGCATTGGATCACCTTTCTTCAGAACAACCCATTCTATGGAAAACAAGGTGAAGATAGCCAGGGACATCTTCTAAGATTTATTGATCTATGTGCTATGACAAAACAAAATGGAGTCATAGACGATGCCATTCGACTCCGACTCTTCAAGTATTCCCTTGCTGATAGAGCTATAAGTTGGTACAATTCTCTACAAAGTGAAATACCCAACACCACCTGGGAACAACTCCAAAATGAGTTTCTAGAAAAATTCTACCCTCCATCTCTTACCTATGAAATTAGAGGGCGGATAAAAAATTTCACTCAAGTTCCTGGAGAAACCCTTGCTGAAGCTTGGGATAGATACAAAGAGCTTCTACACAAGTGTCCACACCACGGAATTCCCAAGAATCAACTCATTGAGATTTTCTATAGGGGTGTGGATGATGATATTAAGAGATTCCTAGATTCCTCGTCTGGAGGAAACTTCATGCGTCAAAGTTATGACAACGCATGGAGGGTCGTCACCCTTAGAACAGAAAATCAAGCCAATTGGGGTAGATCTGTATGTAAAGGAGATTTGAAAGTAGCTATGGCCGAAGCTACTCCCGAGTACAAGTCTTTCGCTGAAACCTTGAAACTCTTAGTTGCCAAGCAAGACCATACTGAATCATCTCTATCTGCTATTGGAAGAGGACGGTCGCCCACTCAACAACAAGAACAGATCAAGTCAGCTTCATTAGTCTGTGAAGCATGTAAAAGTACTGATCATTCCACATTAGCATGTAATGTTCTTTATGATGTTGTTCTAAGCAACGTATGTGGACAAGGAGATAATGGACAAATGGAAAATCTTAATGATGTTAATACCATCCCTAGTCAAAGTTACTACAATCTGAACCAGAATAGGAATCATCCAGGATTTCAATATGGAAACCCATGTGGAGTAGTAAACTCACATCAATTTGGTTCGAACAACCAACCACGAGGGCCACCAGGCTTCCAGTACAATAAACAATAGAATTTTGGAAATCAAGAAAATTTCGAGGGAAACTTTTATAATAGAAACTTCAATAACTATCAAAACAACTCCCAGTACCAGAGTCTTAACCAAGTTCCTTATCAACAACAAGGACAACAAGCAGGTCCAATTCTCCTGATGACAAACTATCATCCATTGAAAAGATGTTGCAAACTTAGCAAACTATGATATCTAACCAACAAGCTCAGTAGAAGGCTATTGAATCTCAACTAGCTCAACTTGCAGCTAGCATTAAGCCACCAACTGGGGTTTTTACTGGCCAACCCGAGAACAACCCAAAGCACCTAGAACAACTGAAGGCAGTAACTACCAGGTCAAGAAAAGACTATTCTGATCCTCCTATAAAGACACCTGTGGTTGTTACTAAGGAGGATGAGCATGTGATCATTCAAGACTCAATAACACTGGAGCCTCAACTAGAAAGAACTAGTAATTGTTGATGAGACAGATAAGGAAAGTCTTGAGAAACTTATTGACAAAGAAACTCAAACACCAGAACTTGATATTCCTATATACAAGCCTCATATACCGTTCCTTGCTCTTTTAAGGCAAACAAAGATGGATACTCGGCTCAATAAATTTAAAGAAGCTATGAAGAAACTTCATGTTGATATACCCTTTTTGGATGCTCTGGATGAGATACCAGCCTGGACAAAGTACTTAAAGTCACTCCTCACTAGGAAATATATAACTAAAGAATATGAAATAGTCAAGTTAGCTAAAACCACATCAGATATCATCCAGAGTAAGATGCCAAATAAGCAGAAAGATCCAAGATCTTTTGGGATTTCCAGCCATATTGGCGATTCTTCATGTAAGAAAGGACTGGCGGATCTTGGTGCTAGCATCTCCATCATGCCAATCAACCTTTGCAAAAGACTAGGTTTTGTTGAACTTCTTCCAACTGACATGACTATACAACTCACATACAATTCGATAAAATGCTCATTAGAAATTATTGAGGATGTACCTGTCAAGGTAGGGAAAGATTCCTATGTTCTGTGTGATTTTGTCATCATGGAACTAAAAGAGGACGCCATATATCCTCTCATCTTTGGATGTCCGTTCCTCACCACTGCAAGAGTTATAATTGATGTTGAAGTAGGAACTTTGCTTCTCAGACTTAGTAAAGAAACTCTCGAATTCAAGGTTTTTGAAAGCATGAGAAGACCAAGTATGCAAGAAGAAGTTTATTTGATTGTCTGCATTGAACAAATATCACTCCTCATACAAGAGGGATATGAACAAGATGATCTTTTAGAAGCGACTCTAACAAACCCCTCTACTGATAATTCCATCAGTGAACGAGTTCAAGAGTGTGTTCTTGACCTTGACACTACCAAAGAAGATCCCGAAGCTACGTTTGAAGGACTCAAGGTTGTGGAAGCTACTGAAGAAACATGCGAAAAACTAGAGGCCCCCAAAATGAAGCCCCTACCTGAGGGACTGAAGTATGTGTTTTTGGATGATCTCAAGGTTTGTCCTGTAATAATAAATTCCAATTTTACAACCAAATAGGAAGATAAACTCCTGAAAGAATTCAAGGAAAGGAAGAAAGTGTTTGGCTACAAAATGAATGACATAACTAGGGTTAGTCAAGCGATGTGTATGTACAAGATCCCTATGATGGAAGATTACATGCCAACTATTGAGCATCAACAGAAATTGAATCCAAATATGAAGGAAGTAGTCCGTCGTGAAGTCATTAAACTACTCACCGCTGGAATTATCTATCTGATATCAGACTCGCCATGGGTAAGCCCAGTGCATCTAGTCTCAAAGAAAGGTGGAACAACTGTTATATGAAATGAAAAAATGAATTCATCCCCACTCGAACAGTCATAGGGTGGAGGATGTGCATAGATTATAGGAAGTTAAACAAGGCAACTCAAAAAGATCATTTTCCAATGCCCTTTCTTGATCAAGTATTACAGTGGCTGGCTCATCAAGAATACTTCTGTTATCTCGATGGTTACTCTGGATTCTACTAAATACCTATACACCCAGATGACCAGGAGAAAACCACCTTCACCTGCCCATTCGAAACATACGCATTTAGAAGAATGCCATTCAGACTCTGTAATGCACCTGCAACTTTCCAGCATTGCATGGCTGCTATATTTGCCGGTCTCACCGAAACCATTATGGAAGTTTTCATGGGTTATTTTTTTGTATATAGAGATTCATTCGATTCATGTCTAAAGCACCTCTCCCTGGTCCTCAAACGATGTGAAGAAGCACATCTTGTGCTGAATTGGGAAAAGTGCCATTTTATGGTAAAGGAAGGCATTGTCCTCGGCCATAGAGTACCATTTGTGTACCAGTTGTATTTTCATTGAAAATATGTCAGGCACCTAGATCGTTCAATCATGTGATTGTGTTAAACTATTGGAATCTTCCTTGTTGTTGTGTGAACCAACCAATATATCCTAAATATAGATAGGTTTCACCATCTTGCCCACAACATTGTTGCTATAAATAGAGAGAAACTACGATAAGTTTCCATCATCCCTGAAGATAGCCAATATGAGCCTGACAACCTCTTACATACCTATCATTTTCTTCTAGCATTCTTTTTCTCCATATGTCTCCTTTAGCTCTGCTAGCGCCACCACCACCAACTTCTTGAACAACCAAAACAACTAACCACACACTTTTTCACATCCATCATGCACTTTGTTCAATCTCTCACACCATTCTCGTCGTCTTTGACTTAGTTTACAAACTACACATATAATTCACAAAACCTGATGCCAATTTGACCAAGAGCCCACCACATCGAGACCTTTATCATGCGACTCTACCACCACTGTTGCTTCTAGAAACTTGGACACAATTTGTGAAATTGATGTCGGTTCATCCAAGGTGATATTGTTCTTCCTTGACATGAACTCCACCCCTCCATTCTCATGGATTAGGTAAAGGGTCTGTTTGAATGATTGAAGTAAGGTAGTTTAAAAGGCCAAATATTAAGGTTCCTCTTCTTGTAATCCATCCACAACAACTTTGAAGAGAACAATGCCAACATAGACAGATAGTATATTACACCTCTACCTTCCACATGTGACTCACACCCAAAACCCATTGTATGATGAAGATTCACAACATTCACCATCCTTTGGATTAGATCATGTGCCTTCACCCCAAATATCATCATTCTTCCACACCATAAGGACACCACCAGTGGACCCTCAGGCAATTGCTTCTTAGATGATGATGTGGAGGAGATTATTTTGTTGGATTTCTTGGGTCATTAATGTGAATTTGACCTCATAGTCTCTAGTGTGCATCAAACATACCCTTCAAACGAGATGCCACTACATAGATTGTCTATGGAGGTTCAACTATCAATGGACCAACATAGAACATCTACTAAATGGATGGTATCTATGTGGTGATCATCATCTTCACGTGATCAAATTTCTACATGTCACCTATGATAACATAGGGCCATATACCTCCCCTCCTCTAGAGCTCCATGTGCAGGAGAAAAAGAAGAATTTTGACAACCTCAGTAGAAAGAGGGTCATCATGTCCATGAATGTTGATCCCACCACCCTCACCTGCCTAGAGATAGACATGTACATTAGGCAGTTCTTGAAGCTAGAAAACTAGACTTCATTGTGTACCCTTACTATGGCACATATGAGAGGTTCATTGTTGAGTTCTATTCTATGTTATAAAAGCCAAACGAAATGAAGCATGAGTCTCTATGCTTTCATTTACAAAACATAAAATAGAAGGTTATTGTGGTCCAACTGATGAGGCGGTCCACAAATGATTATGTTGAGGTCTCTTGAGGTTGGTTTGATAGTGGTGATACTACTTAAACTTTGATTTTTCTTGAGGGATGTTGGTCAACAATAGAAAGTTCTTCTTTAGTCATAGCAAGGTCACACTGATACAAAACCAGACTATTTTCTATATACATCGAGTTATCACTAACTTAGTATTGGCCAAGCCAGATAGCTAAGGCATGGTTAATCAAGTGGACCTCAACCACCCATGGTGTGTTGTGAATGAGAGAAAAGTTAACATTAGGAACTTCCTAATTTTTCACCTCCACACCACCATCACCAGACAATGTTACTTCATCTCAATAGAGGAGTGATCCCGCTAACCGTGCATCAGTTAGGTTCCCCCATAAAAGGGTGGATGTGGGCAATCTTTACCACTCTGGCATGATGAAGATTTGCAACATAGGTTATATGTTCAACATCTTCTACAACTTGCATAAACTTCTCCTTATGACCAATATAGGCTTACGATGTTAGGGACTACTTGTAACAGACACTACCTTAGATAGTGATGGCAACACACCCCACACACACATAACTATTGGACCTTCTATCTCTTTTGCATCAGTGTTTGATTGGCCTGATGTTGAGTAGCGGAAAGGGGCATACTTTCACGACATTAGTTGACAACATATGCCCCATATTAGGCTTGCTAAATTATACTACTATACACCACCTTCTCTGTGAGGACCATATACTTTCTTTTTTGACATGGGTGGGTTATACCAGATGATCTTTATAACATGCCAATATTTCCATACCTTCAAAGAAGACATTATACATCAACTCCAAAACATCCAATAGGAAGTCCAATTCATGTAGCATGACTTTGAATGTCATTGGAGAGGTGTCAAATAATGCAATGAGACATTCAATATATCTAAAGTAGGTTTGATATTGGCCTACCACAAGTTTAGAACTAACAATCTAGTGGACCAAGCAGTAGAAACCGTTAAGGGGAAACAATACACCTGCTACATAGGAACCCACAACGCCCCAAGTAAACCACCATTCTTCTAGGAATTGTCATCGTGTGTTTCGACTTGGTTCCATCCTTAACTTGGGACTTTTGTAGAGCAATTTGTGAGCTAGCTGGAATTTCCATTTTCATGATAAGGGATCTTTCTCAACAATTACATGACATCTTTAATGGGTCAATGAGAGATGTAGTTCCTCTTGGATGAACTTTTGCACACCGTATCCACTAGATTTTACCTCAATCGAGTGGAAAATGATTAAATTCGGTGGTTGCATGGCATACCTTACCTGCTACCCTGAGTTTAGGATTTGCTTGAGGATGATTTTTTTTGAGTTGGGGGTGGTAGGGTATTTCACCCTTATATCCTTTCATTTTTGCCCTACTTTATTTTTTCTTGCATGCATGCATGTTTGCTTTCCTTTTCCTACATATGATATGAAACTTTTTTGAAATATTCCAACACTTTTTAGCTTAAATTTACTACTTAGTAGGACTTTACTGCTTAATTTTTTTGACTTGGCAATCAAGACTCTACATTTTGAACTTAATAGAGAAATGCTTATTTACGCACCTAATCACCCAATAATCATCTTAGCTTCTTAATCTCTAGTTTCATTAAATTCTTTGACTCTTTCCTTGAGTTGGTGATCGATCTAGGGTTATGTGCCATCTTATTGTTTGAAAAGGCCCGCCTATTTAATCCATGTTGTGAATGACAAACCCAAGGTTTGAGACCAATTAGATGAAGCTAGAATACAATCAAATTCAGAGCCATGTCTTCATGAATTCGACCATATTCTAAGGATCCTTGAACCATATTAGATCCTTATCGAGGAAATCAATAGAACAATGAAAATTTTTAGATATAAATCGAGTTGGTTTGTTTTCCTTTGATGATATTCATGCCTTTTCACACTAGATTGAGTCAAAAGAAAATTTTAAAAAGTGAAAAAGAGCTTGTTTGCCATAATCCTTAAAATAATTAAATTTCTCAAAAAGCACCAAAACATGGAAATACCCAACACCCAGGCCTTCTAAATTAGAATGTAGAGAATAAAAAAGTGATAGTGAATAAAAGCATGAGCATTTGGTTCATCTTTTGGGGGAGTTAGGGGTGGTGCCCAACGGGTGTATGACTGGTCTTCAAAATGTGGGTATGTTGTTCCTAGTACTACCACCCAAAATTCTCACTAGATATTTTTTAGGAAACCCTCAGAGACATATGAGATCATCCCATTAGAAGGGTCCGTTTAAGCATGGTAGGAGGAGTTTGTCACATTGCTTTTGGCCAACTGTCTTGGATTGCAGGGCCAATTGCTTGTTACATTGACAAAACTAGCAATGATTGGGATACTAAGAAGTTATTAGAGTGTTTTTTTTTCTGCTTCTTCATTAGGATTCAAATAAGTGGAAGATGCATTTTTCTTGTTTGGATTGCATGAATATGCGATGATAGATCAGTAGACACCTTCATTTACCTCATAATAACCTATGTGGCAACACTTTAACTCTCATGTATATTGTTCATGCTCCCACAAGTGATGTTGGATTGCAGTGTATTTGCTTATATGCAAAGACATCTTGTGAAATTTTGAATGATGAGGGTTTGTTTTGAAACAACACGTCTTGGGAGACTCTTAATTTTACACAATTTTTTCTAACCTTAGAATTTACCGTGAAGCTTAATTTGTATGTTATCTTTTATTCTTTGAGTCGAGTTTTTCTTGACAACAAGCAAATGATTGAGCTTGGGGTGGTTGATAACACCCAAAATTAGGTATGACTTCTATGTTATTAGTTATAGTTTAGTGTCTAGTATAGACTTGATATCCCTAATTAACTCTAGTCACATAGCTTTTTATAATTTATCCCTTTTTGAAGATTTAGTTGCTAAACTAGCCACTTTTGGGATTTGTAGGTACCAAACTAATGAGATCAAATCCCGCAATGTCTCCCATTATTTTGGGCAAACTGGCTCAGACTATGGGCATAGTTGCTTATTACATGGACTGACCTAACACAGATCGGGATCCTTAAAAGTCAATCGAGCCATTTCTTTCTACTTCTTCTCTAGGACCCAAATAAATGGAAATCATGTTATTCATGATTGGTTTGCATGAATATGCAATGACAAGCCATTGCTTGCCTTCATTTCCCTCTGATCACCTATGTGGTTGTGCTTTAATTCTCCTATATATGGTTTGATCTCCCATAAGTCATATTGGATTACAGTGAATTCGCCTAAATATGCATGTAGTGGGTTTGTTTTGAAACAACATGTATATGGACACTCTTGGTTTTAAAATAATTTTCCTAACCTTGCCATCAATCAGGAATAATAATTTTGATGTTATATTTTTCTCTTTCAGTTGAATCTTGCTTGAGGACTAAGCTTGGGGTGGTTGATAACACCCAAATGTAGGCGTTAATTCTATGTGACTAGTTATAGTTTGTGTCTATAAATGATTTGATATGCCCAAATAACTCTAGAGACATAGATCTATATAATTTATATCTTTTTGAAAATATAGTTGCTCATCCAATAAATTATGGGACTTGCATGCACTAAACTAAAGAGACATTGAATGCCATGATTCCCAAGACAAAGACTAGACATATTCAATCAGATCAACAGATCCAGTTGATGGAACTAGCCCCAATTTTACTAAACCAGAACATTTGCATCCCTATGCACACAAACTCTTCATTACCTTCATCGAACTAACCCAGCCTAGTCAATGACATAAAACCACCCCAAGTTCAGTAAAATCGGCACTAGTTTGTGCTAGACATTCATTGACCTCCTCTGTTAGAGTGACAACTGATTTAAGTCATCTAATGAACAATCCATCGATAGTGACTTCCAATAACATTCATTCTTGAATTCATCAGTGGAATACTTCATTGACATTAATGATTGATGGAAAAAACATGGGTATGTTAAGGAATTCAACCTCAATCTGCCAAATACATGTCATTTATTAAGCCACTATTGGAATCCAATTGATGGTACCCTCTGATGGTGACATATGTTGACAATAACTAATAACTTTGTAGACAAATGAAGATGTATAGCTAACAAATTGCATAAAATAGGCTTGGTTCGTCAAACCAAGGTGGGGTTAATACAACGCATGCACACAAGTTATTAATCGAGATAGAATTGAGGAGAAAGGAGGCCAAGGAGTCTATAAGGCCAAAGAAGATGAAACAATGGATGAGATCTGAACTATATGGAGGCTAAAGAGAGAGATCCACATCTCATCAATGGGATAAATTTTTTCCTCTTTCTCTTTTCTTCTATTATTCTCCTTTGTATTAATATAAATACTATATTTCCATCTTTATTTGGTGCCAATTATACATATTTATGGCTAGTTGAGCTCCTTTAAAGATGTGTAGCACAGTTAGGGGATTTTTATGTACTCTAACTCGAAGCAAATAATTAAAATTCAAATCTAGTGTGTTTCCATTTTATCTTCTCTTTTTCGTTATGATTGTTGGTTTGATTGATCACTTTATTGCATGAACTCCTATTTTTACTAACCTCAAAAGGTTAATGATAAGAACAAGTATGAAATGTAGTTGGACCGAACACTAAGAGTTCAAGTTCCAAAGGAGGTCCACCCAGAGTCCTTGGTCAGAGAGATCTGGAAAAGCACAAAAAATATGACTGTGATTCATCCAAATTGGGCCACATTCATTGTTGTTTGGATTTCTAGTAGATCTTTTACCACTCCTAATGCTCCTGGATGTTTTGGACCCAGAAGGTAATATGAGATAATTAAGTGTCTTCATCTATGATCTATGAGAGAGGCATTAGGTTGTTGATGGATTTTAGTTACTCTTCATGAGGGTCATTGGGATGATCCCCATAGGAGTTGCTATCAAGGTATGTGTTGGGTTCAGATACTAGATACTTGTTAGGGTGTTTGGGGGTTATCTAATTATGAGGATGAGGTGAATAGACTCTCTGATTTGTGGTTAAATAGTGTGGAACTCCTTCCCTCAATTAGTAAAATATGTCAAAATCTATATTCATTACTTAGCTTTGGTCACTTTTTGTTGACTCGATTTCATTATATGCATGTATATACCATCCTTTTTCCTTATCTAACTAGGAGACAAATTTTAGGCAACTAAACATCCCCACATCTTTGTCTTCAACCCAGTCTCACTGCTTTGACATTGTATAACATTGTGGGCATCCTAAAAATTCGTTATAAAAGTAAAGTTTGATAGTTTAAGGAACTGTGTTTGGCCCTAAGGGCAATCAACGTCCTTTTTTTCCTTCATTCGTTTCCATTTTCCTATTTATTAATTTAATAAGGACCCCTTTTCCATTAGTTTCTATTTCTTGAGGTTGTCTATAGACAAAATGGGCCAAATTGAAGTTACTAAACTTTCTAGTGTTACAGTAAAAGTAGACAAATTGTCCCCTGTTGAATATTAATTGGTTGATGTTGTAAAGGAGTAATAGAACTTCTATGAGTGTTAGAAACCATATAGGAGGATGAAACCAAGGTGACAAAGAGTTTCTAGTTGAACTCAAAATGCTTACCAAGTTTATTGAGTTACATCGATAACCTTTCTATGTCTGTATTTTGGATCCTTATTTTATGTGAAGTGTTGTCATCCTACTATGTCATCTAGTATGTTTATTTTATGGCTATGTTTACTTTTTACTTCTTGTCATGCTCTATTGTACACTTAGACTCCTTAGTATTGTGTACCAACACTCTCTGGGATCATCTACCTTATACCAAGCATCCTCTAGACAACATGGAGACTCAAGTGACGAAGATGGTACCTGCTACAATAAATAACTACTATCTTCTACTATGCTAAATTTTTGTTCCTTCTTGATTGAGATTATTTGATTTGTGTACATCATGTATTTCATTCTACTTGTTTGACCTAATAAGCACAACTTATGTCATGACATAAATTCATCTCGCTATGTTATCTATGCTACTACTGCTCTCTTTACTTTTAAGTGTGTTGTTATGAAGTTTGACAATAAGATGATACTATGAAGCAACAATCTGTAGACTATTATTGTGGTGTTAGTAACTACAATGAAGAATATCATCCGTACATACTATTATATATTGTTTTTTTTGAACATATTATATATTTGGTTGTGCATCATGGAATTTTAGTGGTATATCTTTATATTTCCCATGATCTTCTAATGATAGAACAAGGTTTCTTCTACTTGTTCCATGTAAGCACATTTTATCAGCTATTTTGTGCATTTGAACTATCTACTTGTCTGTGCTTTATTTCCACATTCACTCTAGCTTTGTCGGTGTCTTGTGTGTACAACCATTTTGAAGCATTCCAACACTCTTTTATTTGTCCATTCTTCTCTATAGATTTTGACGAATTGCTCTATAAATCAGCTCTCTCTCTGGAGTTTGCATATTGTGATCTAGTGCTCTATGGAATTACTCATTATGTCAAAGAGTGAGATGAAGACCACTACATTAATTTGTTCCTATCTACTGCATTGGATTCTACTTTATATGTTTATAGGAGCTCTTATATGATATATTATGGTGCTACTTACTTCATGGAGTCTGCTTTACTTTATGTGCTTTAAGGGGGGTCTACTCTTCTACTACTTCTAAACTATCTATTTAAGGGGACTATTCGAGAGGTTTTCTATCAAATTTTTTGTATTTAGGAAGAGTGACCTTTTTTATTGTCTCCATATATATTTCTTGTCAAGCTAAACATGTATTACACCCATACTCCATCTTGAGGAGGGATGTTGGAGTATATTAGTATTTAGTGTAACAAGAATTTTTGTAATATGGTCCAAAGTGTGTCTTGGCCCATTTGGAGTTTCTCTAGGTTTGTATGTTTCTCCTTCTCCTATATATAAGAGAGGGATTTGTCATCTAACAATACAACAACACATGATATTTTCCTTACTTTCATTTTTGAAATTCTACTTACTGAATTGTGACACATATATTTTATAATTAGGTAGCATGTTTTGATGCTTGATGGAGTTGCATTGTTTATATTTTATTTTAAATTCGTATTTACTCATTTATTTTACAAGTTTTGAATTAGTTTATTTATTTTGAGTCTTCGCAACAGACTACATTGTTGGGGATATCATCCCTAATTTTTTCTTTTGTTGCCACTGAATATGGCATAGAGATATGATGAATATTCTTTTATTTTCATTTATTGTTATGAAGAAAAATTTGTGGTGACTTATCATGTTATCATTTCTTGTTTTTCAACACACTATCATTAATGTGAGTGGAAGGGATTGGTGATATGACACTTCACAAGTGACACTTGACATAGTCTTGTAAAACGTTTAACAGTTTTCACCTACACATACACACAGTGTCACATGTGAGTAATGATAACACATTCTTTTAGTGTTTCTCAGTGTTTATCATATTGCAACATGAGCACAATCAAGGGACATCTCTAGTGACCATCAATGAAAGAGATATGTCGACCAGTCTCCACATTCATACTTCTTTTTGTACTTTTTAATTTGTAAATATCTATCTGATTTGATTCTCTATTTTTTTTCTCTAAATGCATCATACTTGTATTTTAAGAATGTTTATTACTAGGCTAGTAGCACAGGATATCTTGGGAAAATCTTCCTCTTCATTATTTGAAAATGCATCTTTTTGTGTGAGTAAGATTCATGTAGCACCTGGCAACTTTTCATTAATTGCCATTACTCAAAAACTACTTCGAGAAAGGCTTTTGCCCAACAACTTTATTTCTTGTATCCCAACAAAGATAAAGACTAATTGTAGATGAAGTATAAATGAAGGAATCTTTCTTATCTAACTATTATACATCAAATATGGAATGAAAGGATTTATAGGCATTCCCAAGGAAGAGGAGTTGATGTTAATGAATGCTAGAAAGCAATCCATGTAGTCATGAACTATTTACATAGATAGATTTATAGATTATTCTATTTTTTATGTGCTTACATATATTTACAATGTATGTCATAATGATTATGTTTGTAAATATTTCTGAAAACAATGAGATGGAGCCAACTAACTAAGGATAAAAAGATATAGCATTATGCCTATCTTATAATCTCTAAAATTTACAAAAGAGAGTTTATCATGTACACATTATAAGATGTGAATGAGAATCACTCTAGCAGATTTTATACAAAGAAAAAAATAAAATAGCATTCTTTTTTATATTCAAAAGTCACTTAGAAGAAAAAAAATCAAAACTTCAGTTTTTAAGAGAGAAATCTTCCTTCTATCAATGAGTGTCCAACCTTAAATCATTGCCCGATGTGGATCTAAGTACATCTTGACTAGAGACACCACTGGCTTATGTATATTTAACAATATTGTGATCCATGTTAATGTTTCAAATTTTTATATGATATTTCTTGGGTACCTTATTATAATTTACTTATAATTAAAAAAACATTATTATTATATTTGTCTAGCCGCATGAAAATTTCAACAACAAGTGATATTTGGTCTTATTTTTGAGATGGCATTTCGAGTTTTAAGAAGTAACAAATGGACGTTCATTTTTATTATCCCATTTTTAAAAGTTTAAAGTTATTCATCTTTTTTAGCAAATCATGATTTTTTTAAAGTGTATATAAAATATCCATATGTGAAAAATCATTATGGTCCAAATATAATAAGGCTTTTTTAAGTGTGTCTCAAATAACTCTTCATTTACATCATTTCTGGCACTAAAGGAAAAACTTCACTAATTGACTTATAAAAATCAATTTGTAAAATTTCATAAACATAATTTAATTTAAGTATGTTTCACTATTTGATACCCAGTAAGATAGATAATCCTTATAAGGATGTGACGATTATACATTACATAAAACAAGTAAGAGATTATGGGTTGTTGAGTATTTTAAATATTGTTCAGATATATCTTTTCATATATATTAAGAGATGTCATATAAATTAAACAAAAGTAATTTATCTAATCTTAAAAAAATCCCAAAGAAGGGGTGGTTTTATGTGAAAATAGAGTGATAAAAAATAGAGATAAGAGGTTCATCCAGTTAATTACGTCCTTTTTATTGCAATTTCCTAATAATCTAAGAACTTCCACTGAGATTATAGAAATTTAACTATTCAAAATAATTGTTTCGAATAAATAGTATTACACTGTTATCATTTATCACATCTAATAATTGTTCTGAATATATGTACAAATATGATTGATTTTTTTACTTTAAAAGAAAACAAATGTAGTTGTGTATCGTTATTGGCCATGATGATTAGAAAAGTAGTCTTCAAACTAAATGCTTACCAAATAAAAAATAGAAAGTTGCACCTATTGGAGGAGATCTCTTTTGGTCGGTAAAGTTTAGAAAATATATCATGCAACCGTGCAAGGAATTCATCCTCAATTGTAGGCATTGTCACTTATCTGACAGAAAATGCATTGCCATCAATATAAAAAATATATACACCCAAGAAATTCATGCCTAACCAAACACATTGTCCATTATCCAACTAAAAATGCTTTGCCATCTGTATCAAAAATCTATTTATGATGCCATGTCAAAATTTGCACATTTTTATTATGCTTGAAAGCTCCTTTACAATACTAATCTAATTACAATATATTAAAAGAATACTAATATTGATCTTGGGGAGAGTGATGTATCATATTCGGAGATGCATTACTCCTGAAGGGTGATATTTTTATTACTACATCAAAAAGGACAAGCTGAATGTAAATATTACAAATGAATGTTATTTTGATTTGTGTCCTCTATAAGCATTTGACATTGTTTATCTTTTTGTCATATCAAATTGTCATCCCTTCAAAAAGAATTATATGTTATGTTAATATATAAAAAAATCATTGTGGTTAAAATATAATTACCATCTAGTATGTCTTTCTCATTCACTTTGAATTTTGAATCGACCACTAGATTAAGATCTCCCTCACACTCTTTTTCTATGCAAATGATATCCCAACTTCAAACTAGTTTCAATTATTAGTGGAAATTCTAGCTTGTTTAGAAGGAGAAATTATCCATTCAATACCATTTCTACTGATATATACACTTGCATCTCGACAATATACATAGATAATTATTAGCACAGTGTATGTACACCATAAATCTTACACAATTACTTTGTGACTAGCGAGAGGTAGAGTAATTAATATTAATGGATGGAGAGTGTGGAATGAAGCAAGGAGGGAGAGTGTGGATGGAGAGAGGGGTTGCAATGAATAGAAAAAAGGAATAGTGGATGAAGATAGACATAATAAAAAGAAGAGATAGTAGATGGTGAGAGATAATGTAATAAATAGAAATAAGGATATCATAGATGGAGAAAATGAGTGTATTAACTACAAAAAGAGAGATAGTGGATGGCAAGAGAGTGCCACACAATTAGTTATTATAAATGTTTACCATTGTTTCAAGTCTAAAGTAGGTATTGCAATACATATTATTGAGAACTACTTGTCTTAAAAAATATGTATTGTACAATGCGTAAGTATTATTTAAAGTAAGTATATACATATACATAAAAAAGATAAATTATATATATATATATATATGTTTGACACTTACATTGGTTTGTTTTTAGTTTAAAATGTGTAATGCTCATGATGATTTCTATCACTGATAATAAGTACTTGCATATTACTCTATTCTTTTTCATCAAAAAATATTTCAACTTCTATTACTATGTGAAAAGAAAATCTCTATACATTAGTAGAAAATCTTTTTATATTTCATATTTGTGTTGGTTGAGGTTTGGATATAAGATAGGGTGGAAGAGGTGTGTGCTATATCAATGCTCTTTAGAAGACCCACACCATCAAGACAATTTTTTTTCAACAAAAAAAACATCTTTTACGTGTATTGATGCCAATGAACCCTTCATTATATATGGTAGTTTGGAAAAGAAATGTGGTATGTGGGCTACAAATCATACATACATACGCATAGTTTTTTTATGCATGACTAAAGACAAAATAATGTAGGGGTTGATTCGTTTCCTCCTATGTTTTGTCTTTATGCATGCATAAAGACAAAATGTGTACATTTTCATGTATAGGTTTGTGTGTACATAATAGATTCCTTTGAAAAATATCGCTAGTCCTTGTTGCATCATGTGTGCTGTTGAAGGTCGTCGTTTTCTTATATTAGTAGTGTTGATTGAGAACTTCATTGTATGCAGTCATTTTCCATGATCTTGGAGAAAATATGAATCTTCTCTATAACTATAAAAGCCCATCAAAAAAATATATGTCATTTGGAAGGTGTAGTAAAAGCCAAATTCTATATGAGGTTCATGTTGTTCCCATCCTTTCCTCTCAATGATCATTTTTCATGGTCTAATGGACCAAATTATGCATGGCTAGTTAATGCACAACCATATGCTTTGTGGGTGATGTAGTGATACACTTCTTGGAAAGGTGTAAGGAGTGAAAAAAAGCATATTTGACTTCATGGAACCACTACTATGCAGAAGGAATATGTTATGTGATCGAACACCACACACAAAGTTGTAAACATTTTATCTATATGTATGCTTGAAGAGAACAGAAGAGGGATAGATTTGTTACCTTCTTACTTCTTATTGTCTTTATGCATACATAAAGACAAAACGTGTTCAACTTTGTGTGTGGATTTGAGATCACATACATATCCCTACGTAGAAGGACTTATTGTGTCTTTTAAAGTCGAAATTTGCTATGTCGACACATTCTGAAACCTAAATGGAACTGAAGTCATTTTCCACCACACAAAAAAGTGTATCTATATAATATATAATATTTATTTTCTATATTTTTTTACTTTATGATGGATAATGACTAGGATTCAATTTTGGGTTTGAAAATGGTGACTACTTAGCGTCATTCTTTAAAGCATACTGAATGAATTCACGATAGTTGTATGTCCTTACAATAAGGTTGCAGATTCCAAGGTCATTTCTACTTGGGATTTCTTATGGGACACATTTTAGAACCCAAAATGAAACCCAAGTTGTTCTTCATGACAAATCAAAGACTATCCAAATAAAATAACATATGTCATTTGTTATACTTTTTTTACTTGTGTTTCAACAAATTAACCTAGCACTAGGTTTAAGTTGTCCTAGATCACTCTTGGAGAATCATTAACCCACATCCATTTATCAGACTAGGAGACTATAGTATGCATAAATATATATATCCATTTTCATGTAATAGAGGTTAAAGCTATTATTATCCTCCACTAAATTGGTAATTCTTTCAAGGTATGAATTCATGGATATAGAAAATTGTGGCCATCAATTATGATATGCATTAAGAACAATTGGAGAAACAAGATGGAAATATCAAAATATTAAAAGTTGATGTTAATCGCATGACTAATAGGTTCCATTTAGGAACTGGATATAAAAGATATTACTCCATAATGATGAGTGATTCCCTAATAAAGATGAATAACTAAACATCAAGAGAATTCATGTAGTAAGAAGAAAAAGAAGAAAACAAAAATATAAAAATGAAGAAATGAGATACAACTATTGTGCATGAGTCGTTCTCTATAATGGGAATGCATTACATTCTTCCAAGGGTTGGAGAAAGGTAATTTATTTCTTAATAACTTCATGATTGTTTGCTTATATGGTTATCAATTATAGTACATGCTTTCTTATTGCGGTCTTGCTTCATAAAATATAAAAAACCTTACACTTGCACTATGGACACTTATACACCTATGCATGCTCAGAATGGGTTCCATCACTTAGGTTGGATCCCTGGATGTGATGAGGGGGTGTAAATAAGGTGTCAACACAACGTTAAGGACACCAATCTCCTAGCACTCATGATTGATTATGATTTATATGGTTATGGAGTGTATTAGAAGTAGTAGCCATATTCGTTGAACTCGAGTTACCCCTCGACAAGTCATCATGCCATGGAAGACTTAAGGACTGATAAAATTAGGTTTAGTGAATATTTGATAAATATTTTACAATAGAAAAACATATCAATAAGCAAATATTGATCATAAAACCCTTCACTTTACATGTAGTCACCAAATATTTTATTCTGATTAAGTTACCTTGGAAAATGTAGAAATTGGACTCAAAACCATGAAGCTCGATAAACTACCCATTAACATCAAAGGTCGATCAATATTTATGAATAGGATATCAAACAAAGAAAAGAATTCACATACCAGAAACCTCCTAGGTCGATCAAGGAACCAAACTATAAAGCTCAATAGCCACCTACCGAGCTACTACACCCAAGACATCCATTGACCCCCAAGTTAATAGAACTCAAAACATCACAACCTTGATACAAAATAAATTAAGCTATGAGGTCGATAATGAACCCATCAAGTTGTTGCTTTCCAAGTCACTATCGACCTCCATGTAGAAAATTCCCAAAACAACCTATCAAGCTTCAATCGAAGAGAAGATATAGAGTAGTCAAGGTAATCAACCTCTACAAGAACTTTGACTTGAGGTTGATGAATAATCCATCGAGCTAAATACCCATCAAACTCCCAGGTCGATGGAATGTCAATGGTAATAAGTCCAAGAGTCAACGCCAAGTGGACAAATCACAAGTCAACAATCGGGTTGTCAGACCCAATAAATAGGAGCCCAAAGCATCAGTTCCAAGGCATATTGTTTACTACAAACAAGCTAAGAAATTTTTGAGAGACTAAGACCAAAAGTAGACCAATACCAGACTAGTTCTATCGACCTAGAGAAATAGATCAACCTCTAATCTTAGAATAAACCACTTACACCATCACATTGATAGAATCACCTTGATCAAGTTCCTTTACCAAAAGAAGTGTAAGTGATCAACCTCCTCAAGGACAATTGGAATATCGATTGACCTCTCTTTCAAAATTTAGTTGAAAGGTGGGTAGATCAATCTCTAGGCTCGATGTACCCTTATATCGACCTCTTCTCCCATCTGTCATTGTTTCATTATTTATTTTGAGAGATATGACTTATTTAAGTTGTAGTTTGATTTTTTTTTATCCATGAGGGGCAAAACCCACAAAATTGGGTTGGCAGTAGCCATCATGTCCTCCCAACCATGTATTCTTTCCTCCTTCTATATCATACATACATTCTTATAGTTTTATTTCTATACTCCTATTTTAATGCATAATTTGTATGCTTAGATACCTTCTTATGATATTTGATCTAAATTTATTCAAGATGATGCATTTAGTAAGATTTATAGTATGGGATAGTAATGAGCCATGAGAATGAGGAGTTATCATAACAAAAGTTATACATTTGTTCAAGGATTTGTTGATAATTATCTTGAGAGAGAGTACATGCACATACAAATCTACCCCGACCTTGAAAGAAGGCGGGTGATAGATATCATTTATGATGGGGTGAAAGAAAATTCAATGGCATAAGGAAGTATATATCATAAAAGTGGACCCACACTATAACTTCTTCTTACCCACTCTAAGTTACAATAGAGGGTTGCCTCTTTTTCTCTGACCTATCAACAAAGATAATCCAATGGACCTTTCCCTCCCATGTGCATCATTGACATCATAGCTTGATAGCTAGTGAGCTTGATAGCCTCATCATGCTACAACCCTACTTAGTCTTTCCACTTGATACATCTCACCCTTACAAGGTAATCGACCTCCCAACTCAATAGGTCAATTTTCTACCTAGAGACCTCCCAAGTCGATAACCTTTTCTCAAGTTTAAATTGACCTCCTATCCCCATTGACCTCCCAGGTTGAGATATTTTCATTGACTTCACATCATCCTATAATATTCTATCAAGTCAAAAAACCTCCTTATTTCTACCACGTAAAAACTTCCAAGCCCAACATGGTTCTTAACGACTTGTGCATCATTAGAGGATCTCCTTTGCATAGCTAGAGAACAATTACATAGTTTATATATCTCAACACCTATGATCCAACTATGTATCACTACTCAACACTAACTACCACTTTGACCTTTGTAGAATTACCAATGGTTGGAATAAAGTAGACTACTTCTATGACCACCAACGGTGTTGATACCACAATCACTACTACGGCTAAGATTGCATAGGCAGAAAATAACACTATCGGAACCACCCAAAAACAAGGAGTGAAACAAACTCGCCCTGAGTTTTCAGCTAAAAAATCCAACAAACAACCAAAATTTGCAAATTTAGTCATAGAAGCATACAATCCAACCTGTGATGAGAACCCCATCTAAGACATGCAAAAAAGAACTTTCCATCCTCTTGAAAAGAAACATCTAACTAGGGAAACTTGCATGTTCATGTCCTCTAGTAAGGAACTCTTAATAACACCAACAGATTGTAAATGTGCCTAGGGTGATGAAAAATCCAAGTTCACATCTTCAAAAAGGATAAAATTCTCTCTAAGACAAAGAAGAAATTTTTTGTGTGCAAATGATGAAGAAGAAAAAGTAGAAAACTTTGTCCAACTTAACAAGGAGGATTCATGTTTCAAACCTAACAAGATATGGAAAAAACTCACATTCCACATCATCTACAAGTCAAGTGCTCTAAGATCACCAACATCCATTCTGGATTATGGAGAACTATGCACAAGATCATAGAAAATATTCTCTTTACTTAGTTAGAGACAAGAAGTATATATCACAATGAACTTACATATTATTTTGTATCATCAAGGGAAAACCTATTAATATTGGCAAGTTGTTGATCAATAGGTGGATATCTATTGTAGTCATGCCACAAAAATATAATTATATGGATGATATTATCAACCTTATCTATTGAGCACTTGGGCGTCACGATTCCATTAAAAGTTTCACAGAAACTAAATGTGAGTGTATAATAACATGTCAGATCTACACCAACATTTTTGTGTACCGACATGGGAAGCTTCATTACCGTTTCATGAGGTTAGATATTTTCATTCTCCAACAAAGTTCAATGACTATGATGCCCAGAAACTACTCTATATAGATGCTAGAACTAAACAACTACTTGCCCAACCCAAAGCTTCCACTTCAACTCCAGGAAGGACACACACCATCTCATCCAGTAGGCCTCCTCCAGTGCCCATCGAGCAAAAGTTCCAAAAAAAATCACTCTATGTCATTATATGAAAACTCTAAAGAGAGTAATTAAGAGGAGCTAGTGGAACCTGTATTTGAGATCCCTCTGCCTTCACCTCCTTCGTAGACTCCTTTGCAAAGAAACCCAATTCTCTCACTATTCCCATAGAGAAAAAGGCACGTACGGAGGATTCACAAGGGAAAAATATAAAGACAACTCCACCTCAATCTCCTATATCTATTGCAACTACTATGATTATTGTACCAGCATAACTCGCTCACTCTCCATCATCCATTCCAAAAGTTCATGACAGTCCACCATGTCTTCCATGTAAAAAATAGTCACAAGAAGGCCCTTCTAAGCCACATGTTGGCCTATGTGTTGTTCCATTTTCCCCACCAAAATACTCCCATCACTCAGATGACCATCACCATGATAGTCTCGATGAAGTATTTGGTCATGCCTTCAATCACCTTCATGAGGTAACCAAAATAAACACCATTGATATTGATAAAATAACGACATATGTTTGTGGTTTGTTTACACAGGTTGTGAAGATCACAGATGCTATATACTAATTGTGGTACCTTCCTAGCCAAGTAGAGAACCAAAAGCATAAAATTGACAATTTGTGTAGTTTGTCCCAACAAATGGAAGCAATGTTTGCATTATAGAGGAAGATTCATCATTTTTGGAAAGCCAAAGAGGACACAAACTTGAAGAAAAAGTAACATCATGCCATAAGGTGACAGCAATGACCCGAACAAGGAGGCTCTTCTTCACCATCTTTGTATTTTCCTGAGATATCATTTGTTCCAAATACTACTAGCAAAAGAAAGAACCTAGAAACTACGCCTTTCTTCAAAATATTTAGCTGGATATTTAAGACTTTATGTCTCTTGTGTATTGAGGATTGCAAGGGATGTAAGTTTGAGTTATATTTGTCCCCCAGGATAATTAAAATAAGTTGGATATCAAACAAAAGATCTATCACAACATGATGTAGTCTCTTACCAGACATGCACTTCATAATATTTTATGAAGCCCTCTTAAGATAAATAAATGCCTCTTCACCATTGTGGCATCGATGATGTTGGAAGGCATGGTGCCTAGAGACAAAGAGTGCCTATGCTACAACACCAATTCTTCTCTTTGATGATTTCCTATTTAAAAACTACATCACTATTCCAACCATCGATACCCTTGTCGTAAAGATTGATGAGCGGAAAATATGTCTTATCATTTTGCCTTTTCATTGTGAAAATTAATGTCTCTAATATAAATCTAATCTTTCTAAAAAGACAAATTATTTCGTTCAACATTTGTTATGCCGAATTTCAAAATGAAAATATGTTATTATGTGATCCATAGGCAGAAGAGATTCCACATATACCTATCTGCCTACAATGTGTAATCCATCCATATGTTTATTATAGGCCCAACTGGATCAACTATGTTATAGATCCATTGGTTCGTCAACAAAATTTTGCAAAGGGTGACAACAACATTATAGTCCTTTGATTAACAGAGGCCCTTAACCATGACATGTCAGTCATGAATATAGATCCCCATAGTTTCAGTAAATTAGAGGGATAATATGAATTGAAAGTGATCCATGGTTGTCGTTTCTTCCAAGATCCCCAACTTCCTAAGAATTTATGGGATTTGTATCCTCCTATTCCTACGCCTCCCAAGGAGCCTTTTTATTAGATACTTGATAAAGAAGTAGATGTGGATTATCCATCAAAAATAGATTCGGCGTAGTGTGAGAAAAGTTGTTATGGCCTCACTTTTAAGTGTCCCCCAATTAAGGACAGACCCAAAAAATTGAGATTCATTACCTAAAATTTCTAAGGATCCAGATTTAATCAAATAACAAATGATATCAAATAATTTCCATTAATACAAATATTTCTTACAAAATACTCCTCTAAGGAGTTAATGAATTTCTATCATCAAAATTGTACATATGAGAAGAAGTATCTATCTAATCATCCTTACAATTTAGCTTTAGTGTCTTCAGGTAATTCCATATATCCTTCATATCTTGATATCTTTATATTTAGCATGTACCTAAAATGATATGAAACAAAAATGTTGCTCAATATATTTCTATACTATTTTTGTGGGGTGAATGCAAAACTGTCCAACTATTATCACAACATATAATCATTAAATTACTTGCAAATAAGAACTGATACTTTTTTCACATATTCTCATATTTATGTGGTACCCATAATGACATTATAATTGAATAGAATATAAATAAACATCCAATAGTTTAGTTGTTCAATCCTCGAGTAAATCTCAACAAACACGAACAAACTATATTGTGGGTAGTCAAAATCGTAACCACATTCCCTCATGTTGAACCATGCATATTATGTAGTCATACTTTAAGTGTATTGAAGTAATCCGATCAACAGATCTATGCAATTCAACATTTAATTTGCATGTATGTAAATCCTAAAGTGTCACCATCACAATAATCACATTAAACCCTACTCAATCTTATTCTAAAGTTTAGGTTTATCTTGTATTTCAATTAAGGAATAAGGGTACAAACCCTAGTTCTATGACACAATACTTTATTAGGGTTATTGATCCACATTATACATCATGTGTAACCCTGATTATCAAGTTAGGCCTTTTATGTCATTAGGAACAACTATGTTAGCTTATGCATATTAAGATCCTAATGATAAAGGAGATTGCATTCTAAACCCTAATCATTAGATCCATCATATCCTTTCATTACAATCACTTATATTCCATTATGGTTCCTAATAGCATAGCAAGTTGTGACTTCTAACCCTAATTCTCTGTATACTTTCTCATTAGCACTCTAATCATCATCATTATGGTCATAATCATGTTAAATCAATATTATATTCTATATTATCAGTTTACATCTCAAAGAACCATATTTAACATGATCAATAACCTATTGATAAAAAACTATTGTTTTTGTGCATTAGTGATGAGCGAATATTCATCCCAATTTTACTATATTTCTTAGATCAATTTTGCATTCTTTTGTAGCTTTTCATCCATAATTAAGTTCATGTAGCGTTGCACTCCCATTTTGATTTTCCCATCTTCATAGACAATTTATGGGATGTTTTAATTAAATATGAATTTATACCAATTTTGTCATGAATATAATGATTTTGTTAATGACATAAATTTTGTTTTGTGCAGTTTGTATTGCAAAGACAAGTATTTATTCATGGCCTATCACATTCATCTCTTTGATTTATCAAGAAAAGGAATTCATTTATGTGCCATCAAGTCATTGTTTTGACTAGGTGCCAAGGCAACTATTAAATGGTTTCCTAAATATGCAATATGTGACCCTTGATTCATATGAAAATGTCACATTATTGCTTTCCATGTCAATCCTTCCGTTAGCAAAGGATTCCTTTTCTTCATCCGGAAGGTAATGGATTAAAAGGTATGGAGGAGAGTTTCCGTTAAGATGGGAGCAAAAGGTCATTTTCCAATTTATTGAATTACCCTTTCCCAACAGCCATTAAAGATGCGTGAATTCACGACCTTGCCAATGCTATCGAGGCTTTTTGGTTTACTGCTGATCATGACCAAAGTCAATCGATCAAATGATTTAAATATAGTATCGAGCACATGGAACTAAAGTTGTCGACGAAGAGCAATTTGAGATGTTGAACCGTCCAAGGAAAACCAAATGAATGTCATCTTCTATTTAAAGATATTGAGTTTTTGCTATTCCAAAAAACCATCGACCAAAAGCAATTGCTTGGAACCAACATAGTGTGCAATATCTTTTGCATGGCTATCGACGCAATTATAAAAAGGCACTTAATATATTAACCAAAAAGGCAATAGAGATCCATGTCTCTCGCTCTCTCCTGTCCTCGTACAGCAAGTCAACAATGCAAAGTGTCGGCCACGCCATGGACTATGAAGCCTTGCCCACGAAGCAATAAGGCTGTTGACACTCGTGAGAATTTATAGCCTTTCAAGTAAAAGTGTCGAGTATTTGACAATAAGGAAAAGGCAATCAACCATGCAATTAAACAAGGAATAGCCACAACAGTCCGATCCTCTAAAACCTATCGAGGCACTAAGATGTCGATTTGCCTTCTATCGACTAGGACCTGTCCACCTGCAGCCTGTCGACCTGAATCTATTGAGCTGAACCCGTCAACCATCTTGTCGATTGGCACCCCTCCCTCCTATATCGATGGCTGGAATTTCAAAAGTCAAACACTCTCTTTTCCACCCGGCAGATTGCTGCTCCGTCAAGGCCCGACTTCTTTACTCAATAGAAGAAGGTTGGTGGTACCTCCATCCATCAGTTCACCTCCTCTTCCTCATTCGCAGACTCGATCCAAATAAGAAGGATGACGAAGAAGGGTCAACCGACGACGGTCTTGGACGACTTTATTGCTACATCTCTTCTACCCGTTGAGATGATGGCTATCTCTTTTGTTTTTCTTATTGCTTTTTCTGATCTCACTATGAGTTGCGAGCAGTTTCTTATGCTAGGATATGGGGAGTAGCCTCACTACTTGATTTTGTTCTTTTATTGTATCTATGCATGTATGAACCATTTCATGTTAAATCGATCATTTTATTTCTTGTATTCTTGTTTGACGAGCATATTTATATGTTTGTCATGATCTTGAGTGTAAAGAACTTCGAACCCAAGATCTAAGATATTGATTGTTTTTGTTAGACTCTTGATGAGACATCGGATAAGTGTTTTTAGGGCGACAGATACATGATCTTTGGGTAACGTGACAGTGAGCCTAGAGGGATTTCTGTCCAGGCTTAATCCTAACGCTGAAAGGGAGATTTACCTGACCTCCATGATATTGTTTATGTGTATTTATGATGCAGTGAGAGAATAATTGCACATAGTAGTGGTGAAACCTACTCATCCTAGTTTATCCATCCATATGATAATCTTAGATTTTATTTTAGTCTATGATAATCTTAGATTTTATTTTAGTCCTTTTGTTCTTTCATATTAGTTGTAATCAACCAAAATCCAACTATTTGTGTTAAATACTATTCCTAGTTTATTAAACCGATCAACCAATTCTTTAAAATATTGTCCTTTGGGTTCACTCTATAACTATCATGCGAAAAGACTCGCCCTCTTACGGGTGGTAATTATTACATGTTTGTTTTGGTAAACTCTAGGAATTTCGTTCTTAATAAATTTGTAGTGCGATAATATCCACATCAGATTTTGGTGTCATTGTCACGGATAATAGAATTATTGATTGATTTAATTTAATTAGGGCTAGTTAGGATTTTTTTCTTTTTATTTTGAAAATATTAAAAATATTTTTGAATTTTTTTGAAAATTTACTTGATTAATTTTTTTTTCAGCCTGATAAACAACTTTCATATTTTTCAGGTACCAAATTAAATGGAGTGGTCGGTCCAATATTATTTACCATGACAGTCATGTGGTTTTTACAGTCATACATCAAAAGACTGTCCCAATGTGTTCTTTCCGGTCACATTAGCACTCCAAAGATACAGTGCTAAGCAAGATGCCACATGTTCCTATTATGGTGGATTTGATACAAACTATAATCCACTATATTCTAAAAGTTATCATGACAAACCTTGCTCTACAAATCAATTTCATAATAAAAGGATTTTAATCAACAATATTTGGAAAGCTATTCTAATCCTTTGTGTTATGAAGATCAATTCCCTTATGTGGCAGACTACAATCAGTAATATTGTGGGAGTTATAGTAACGAGCAATACTATAAAGTTCAGCCTTCTCCCAACCAGAGTGAAAGGTTGGACACCATTGAGAAAATACTCATCAAAGAAGATGTTTAAAGCAAAAAGTTACTTGCGCAATGGGCTGAGCTTGTGCAACTTGTCATATCAGTTAAGGAGCTAGCGAGCCAGTAAGAAAATTAACAAGGACTGTAGGAGCAACCAAAGATGATGACTTTTAATGAAGATGAATGTGATACCATGTTAGTGTCAACAATTCCAGATTCATCGACAACTACAAAAATTGAGGAACCGCAGCCTCTCCATCCTTTTCTTTGTTTGAGACTTTAGTACGTCAGTATGAAAATTCGCATCAAGATGATGACACCTTCATGGTTGTAGAACCTGAAACTCCACTATCTGTCTCTATTATTGATCATGATCTAGATGTTACCTATGATCAACCATCCTTGGTTGACCATATTCCAGAATAAGAACAACCAATGTCAGTTCCATATCTGGTTGTCTTAGATGAAGAAGGGTCATTTCAAGAAGAGTTCTACACTCCACCGCATGCACTTTTAATCCCTTACCAGGATGATTCAAAAAAGGAGATTTTACCTCCACAGGAAGTTTATATGTCTCTGCCATTATTTGACAACAATGCTGATTTTCCTATGTCCACTGAGAATTTGGAACATCCTACATGGAAGAACTAGAGCAACATGTTGAGTCCACGCTCTCCATTGACTCCAATATTAATTGCATGGTTTTTCAGGAGGTTGCATAGCCACATAAATATATTTATGATGCCGATTTGGCTATTGAGATGCTTTCTCCCATGTCGACACCAATCCTCCTACATGCTGATCCAAGTGACAAGCAGAAACCAGAGCCAAACCCTCTGCTTGATCCACCACAACTATAGATGGTGGATTCATGATTCATCACCTTTTACCTTCATCTTCAAGGGTGATTCACCACATGCCCTCTTGGATGAACCACTCTAGAAGACATCAGATAGGCACCAATCATATTATGTGCCTCGTTTTGCTTATCTACACATAGATACAACATTTCCTCTTTCCATGAAGGGAGATTTTTGGATCCGTTTGATTGGGTTGCGAAGTGAAAAGCAATGTTATTAAACTCATCTAGAAATCTCCTTCGAGCTTCCAAGACCATCCAATCATTGGGTGCTTCATGGCACTCCTCTTCTTAATGTTCCTGCCCTTGTCAACATCTCATTCAGCTAGACCTTCTTTGAGCTTCCAGGACCGCCTAGTTGTGCTTTGTCAGTTTCTTCCCCTCCATTTCGAATTTAGTGTTTGCTCGGGGATGAGAAAATATTTAAGTTTGGGGTGGAGAGAGGGTGCTAAGTACTTTACTTCATCCACACCCTTTTATCTTGAATTGTTACACTTCAATTTAGGACCATATCATTGTATACATGCATTGCATTAAGCTACAATTTTTTTCAAAATTTTCCTATTCTTAGAATAAACAAAGCCATTATCTATCCATATTAGACTTAAATCTCTTCTTTACATACATGTTCACATCATTTAATTCACTTATTCGAAGTAAATCATCATAAGGACCAATTTTTAAACTAACCAACAACTAGAAATTATCCTATGTGGCCTATGAATCAGAATATTATGTTTCCTTAGAAAATATGGCAAGTAGAAAGAAAATGAGAGAGATCAAACACATCTTGCTTCCTATGTGGCATATCATTGCATCGTGCTTCCAACTGACTAGTGCCACAACTGTATGGAATTTCCATTTAATCTCCCGTCTTGTCATTATTTTAGTTTAGTATGATAAGGAGAACAACCCGATGCATTGAATTGTAAATCAAGTTGTATTTTGATCCGATGTCTCTTCTACACTTCGTCCTCCATCTTCTTACCTTCCATTCTTCCAAAAATAAAATAAAAAGGCAAAAAAAATATGTAAAAAACAAAGTTTGGGGTGGCACATCTGCTTCCCCCCTCTACCGCTTCTTCCATACCCCTTGTAAATTTAATACGGGTGTACCACCAAGAAAAGATGCCAATGTGCACACAAAAAAATGCAGTCAATGAAACTACAAACAAAAAGAAAAAAAATAGATCTCAAGTCAAATAGAGGAGAGATCACCCCAAAGAAATAAAAAAATCTCGAGTCAAATAGAGGAGAGATCGCTTCCTTGCATACCACCATTCACTTCCTTTTCTACCTATAGAAAAAATGAATGCCTTCAAATTTTATCAATCTCTTGACATATACTAGTGTCAGATCAAGTGCATACTTGTTGTTCTGTGGGTCTCTTTAAACTCTCATGAAACTTTTAGATATGCTTGATGATGGGGATGGTGGCAGAAAGAAGATATGGAAAGATGTATTATGTGATCTTAGGAATTTGGGTAGCTTGGCAACAATTGGTGGTAAGAAAAATTACATAATACGAGGATGAGACAATCATATAGGTTGAAAGTATTAATTTGATGAATGTTCAAATTTTGTGTTACTCGAGGACAAACAATGTTTAAGCTCAGGGTATTTTGATGAACTAATATTCATCCCAACTTTACTATATTTCTTAGATAAATTTTGCAATGTTTTGTTGCATTTTATCCATAATTAAGTTCATGCAGTGTTGCACACCCATAATTGTTAATATTTTGGTTTTCCCATCTTTTTAGACAGTTTATGGGATGTTTTAATTAAATCCAAATTTGTACCAATTTTATAATGAATATAATAATTTTGTTAATGACATTACTTCTATTTTGTGTAAGTTGTGTTGCAAAGTTAGTATTTTATAATGAATATAATAATTTTGTTAATGACATTACTTTTATTTTGTGTAAGTTGTGTTGCAAAGTTAGTATTTATTCATCTTTGGTTTATCAAGAAAAAGAATCCATTTATGTGTCATCAAGTCATTGTTTTGACTGGTTGCCAAGGAAACTATCAAATGGTTAACTGAATATGCAATCGGTGACCCTTGATTTGTATGAAAATTTTACATTATTGCTTTCCATATCAGTCCCTTGATTAGCAAAGGATTCCTTTTCTTCATCCGGAAGGTAATGGATTAAAAGCTACCGAGGAGAGTTGTCATTATGGAGTAAAAGGACGTTTTCCAATTTATATTCCATATACCTACCCTTCCCAAATCATTAATCATCAAAATCTAGGGCGTTTCATTAATAACAATATTAAAGGTGACAACTTTAAGTACTTTTTGAATTGCAAGTAGAATTTGGCTTCAATTATATTTTTAATGGGTTCTTTGAATTTTTCTGATCAATTTTCATATATAATTTATCACGATCAGAACTAGAAATAATTAATTATGATTTTTGTAAGGTTAATTACCTTTGGGCCAATCTTTGGCCGCCACGTCAGCCAATCAAATTCATTTTCTTTTTCATGCGGGTTGTTCCCAAATAATGTCGGAAAGACATTCCTTCCCTCTGGTTTCTTTACTGGAATTGGGGCAGAGGGGTCTTTTCCCCCTACTGCATCTTCAACCTCGCGATCCCTGTCTCCCGCGCAAAGCCCAACCATGGTCAGCCAGACCATTGACTTTGGATTCTCATCCTCCGAACCTCAAGGTGACGAGAAGTAGCCTATCGGTCGGAAAAGAGAGATGGAGTGGCAGAGCGACAACCTTTCGGTCGGAAAAAGTGATCCCTTTTAACTGATGTCTTGGTGTCGTATTTATAGGATATGGCTCTCGAGCACTTGTGTTTGACTCGTGAAATTTCAGCCGTCGATATAGGAGGTCGACATGATGGTCAACGGGTTCAACTCGACAGGTTCAGGTCGACAGGCTACAGGTTGACAGGCTGATCGACGGGTACAGGTCGACAGGTCCTGGTCGATAGAAGGCATGCATAACGACCCCGTCTCCCGGTAACCCCCAATTAAGGGAGACCAAAAGGGTCGGTGTTGTTATCTCAATTAAGAGGATCAAAGGTTCGACAAATAATCAATAACAATTAATAAATTTTACCAACTAGACTAAAAACTGGTATAAAATAAAACTTTGCATACTTTTTCCAAAACTGGGATATCTACATCTATCTGCATCCGGAGTCTACTCTAATTAATCCTTCTTTGTACTTTAACTCTTAATTAATTTCACATATGCCGCTTTACTATTTGTCCTTTTCAAGCTTGTACCTACAACGCCGACAAACAAAACGTCGGTCAACATATCAGAATATGCTGGTATGTGGGGACAACCAAAAGTTTGCACATATGGATAAAAATCTAATTATCACATTCAAGTTAATTAACAAGTCAATTTACACTTTTCAGTATGACATTCTCCACCACTTTTGCCCTAACCCTGGCATACCCACCTTAGGGTTCCTTTTGCCAATGACTTAAGTCCACCTTCTCAATCCCAAGCTTGGTTCCTGGGGGTCACCACTCATGGTGCCCACTAGTCATGCAATATCATAGGCCACCTTCTCATTCCCGAGCTTGGTGCCTGGGGTCACCACTCATGGTGCCCATGGGTCTACCCATCTGGGCCTGACCTTTGGCATCATCCATTAGGGTGGCATGTAGGTGTGAGAATACATACTTCTATTATTAATCTGATAATCATAGTGACTTTATGTTTTGCAAGTATGAACATCCAAACTGATAATTTGCATTCAATGCGATTAACCATCCAAAAAATCCTTGGGAAACTAAGGTGGTTATTCATATTTAACTACATACCTGTCAGGCAGACTCAGGTGCAAGAATAATCCAAACAAGCAAGTAATCCAGAATCAAGCAAGCACACAATTCAGTCCTAAAATTACATTCAATTCCTTTTTATCAAAATATATCCAAATCATCTTGCTACTTATGGTTTCTATTCCTTTTTAGGGTTTCTTCCTCTTTTTAGGGTTTACTTTGCAATTAGGGTTTTACTTCTCCTAATTTTCTCATCTATCCTTCACAAAAGTCGTTAAGGTTACCTTTTACAAACATGTTACCTTAATTCTATTTTAATGCACAATTAAACATCAATTAAGTCCATTAAGCCTCTTTTACATTAAAGCTACCATTTTTATCCTTTTTAATCTATGACAAAGTCATTATGTTCATTTATCATCAATTCATAGTTCATTATACTCTAATACTCATATGAAAATTATTTATCATTAACTCTACCTTTTATCCACTAGGAAACCCTAATTTCCACATTAAGGGTATTTAACAACAATATGGAACTTTAATGCTTGTAATAGCTTAGTATCATTATATCTTAGCTTTATTCATGATTTTGAATAATCAAAGTCATTAAGAGTCGAATTTGTCAACATTACAATTTCAAGGCCCATTAAATCATATTTATGCACATGAAACTTTAAATTAAACTAATTATGTGCAAAAATTCATCTTTTTTTTTATCTTAATGTATCTCTTTATGATTAAAAGGTTAATATCAACTTTAATCATCAATTAAACCGAACTAATCACATTAATCATATCAAAATAGGGTTTCTTTAATCATTAAAGTATTAAAGTTGATAACTTCCATTACTTTTCGAATTACAATTAGAACTAGGCTTCAATTATATTTTTAGTGGATTCCCCTTGTTTTTCTGAGCAACTTTTGTATTTTATGCGTGCTAATCCGAGCTACAAATAATGAACTATGAATTTTACAAAAATTACTTATTTTAGACCAATGGGGGACTGCCACGTAGGCGTCTTCCATGCAACGTTGTAACCGCTTTGGGAAACATAACCAATTTACCATTGTACCCCCGCATCAGTTGTTGTTTTCTTCACACCCTGGAGGGAAGAACCGTACAAAGCCCACATCTTCTTCTTCCTTGCGTGACCCAGCGCTGCGGCCAACTGTGGCGGCTCGTGGATGCGCCTCCTCCTGTCCCCAAGCCCGAGGCCCACTGACGACTTGCACCCTGCCTCTGTCGCCCTCAGCCATGGTTGTGGAGGTCCCAAGGAGCGACTATGGTGGTGGGGATCGCGCTGGTCAGGTCTGCCACCTGCAGCCGTGGTGCAGCCCTCCAGCCAACGTAACTGCTTAAGCGAGAGTCCAGGGAGGACGTTCGATCAACCTCGGATGTGGTGGGATCATTAGGCCACCCTTCAGAGCTCTTCATGGCCCTCCTTCCACTCCAAGGTTACTCTACCCACATGATTAGGGTTTGGGGAAAGAAGAAGAAGAAGGAGGAGGGAGAAAGAAGAGAAGGTTTTGTGGGATCCTCATGAACTTGACCCTGGGCTCTACCCCTTTATATAGGGGTGCAAAACGAAGCCCTAGGTTGGGTATCCATGAGATATAAGTCTCGCTCCTACTAGGAAAGTATATTCCTTCATGAATAAGCAATCTTCTCTCTCTTGTTTATCTCCTTAATATTCCTTTGATATTCTTTATCCTTGAGATATTAGAATTTCGAAAATGTCTTCTTTTATCTTCTTAGTACTTGCCCTTTATTCTAATGGCACAAAATTCTATTTTCATTTATTAGAAAATATTTCCTTTTTAGCAATACCACATAATTCATTAATAATGCATCACATTATCCTCTTATTTTGCAATTTTGGTATTTTCTCTTTCTTCTTTCATCATTGGGGCTCCTTGGACCCCAAGAAGCTCTAATATTTCGAAATTCCTTTATAAGGATACTTATTATCCGTCTAGATGCATCTATATGCATTATTTCTCATTATCATGTTTATTTCTTATTAAAATATCTCTTTTTCAGGATTTCTCTTTATTTCCCTTTTATTTTCCTCATTGGTATTCATTTTATCATTAGGAATCCTTGGAATACGAAAATCCACAAAGGATCACTCAATTATACCTCTTTTCACTTGTTTTCTACATTTTACCATTGTTTTCAATTTCTTTCTTAATAAAGAAATATTTAATTGATCTTTTCTTTTCTTATTGCATTATCTTTGCAACTTTGAACTCCTTGGGACCCAAGGAACCCATGTGGCACGAAATCCACCTTTGGATTAAGTTCTTTTGCCTTCTAGAGGTTTCCACACCTTTCTTTTCTCAAAAACTCAATTATTAATTTACTAATTGAATTTCCTTGTTATTGGGCCCAATAGCCAATAAAGCCCAAAACACAATCATCAAGGCTATTGTAAACGAAATCCATTTATTCACAACAAATTATATCATTATTTGTTCCAATATCTTTAATATGAGAAACCAAAGGAACCCAAAAACTCGGGTTGTATCATCCTTCCCCTCTTATAAGAATTTTGCCCTCAAAATTCCATCAAGCAGGCAAACAAACAGGATAAGCCTTTCATATGTCCATGATGGCTCCCATGTGGCTTAACCCTTTCCATGGTGCTTCCCAAGAACCTTCATCTTCTCATATTCTTCCATCTGATTTCTTTCTTACCTTGGTATATCATACCCCCATAGGTGACTCAGGACTTTTCAGCCTCTCAAAAAGCTGAATAGGTTCAGGGCTCCGCACATGGATTGAGTACCTAACATAGTGCTCTAGATCAGACTCATGGAACACATTATTCATCATGTTATCCTGAGGGGTAAGGCTAAACACAACCATCTCCACCAATCCATCTTAATGGACCCATATATTAGGGACTCAGCTTTCTCAGCTGTAGCATAGAGGGGTCGGATTTTCGCATCACATATTCTCCCACAGTGAACTGCATGTCAGTCTGCTTTGCATCAGCTCATTACTCATGTCACCACTGGGTCTCTCTCGGCCATTGCACGATCAAAGTGACTTCATCTGCACACACTATGGTTCTTTTCTGACCTTCATGAGGCCTCCTTCACCAACATCATCTTAATGAAGTGGTGACCGACACAACCTCACTATAAAACTTCTTGCATCCCGATAAAATCTATGGTGGTTAACATCACATCTTAAGAACTATCTCTTTGTATCACCCTGAACAAGCACACTTGCTCTCATCAAACCCTCTAGTCTGGATCATACTAACCATTAGTTAGGGGTGATAAGCGGTACTAACATCGAGTTCTTCATGTACCTACTTCCACCTTATGGAAGTGAATCTTTAGGTCATACTCAAGAACTTTTGAACTCACATCATGGTGTGGTTGAACCATCTTTCCCTCTTAAGTAGTTCAACTGAATCTATCCCTTGACATCATTCTTTCTTTCTCATGTTATGTAGGTAAGGCAATCTACCGTAACCCATATTGCATCTTGACCTTCCTTGGTCTAGAGATGGTTTACCACAACATCCATAGTGGTGAACTCCCATTCCCTCTCGGGAACTCTTTACACTTTATATCCATGCACTGGGTTACTGGTGTTCATCCTTCACCTCCTGACTTGCATGGCCACATGCTACATGCAATTCATATTAAGCATCCCAAGTACTACAATCACTTACTATCTTTGTAGTATCACAATGTTTGGTGATCTTAAAACCATGATCTCCTATATGTCATGATTCCTCAAGACTGATACCTTGGAAACCCTAAACCACTCTCATCAGGGTTTCATCACTTTCCTTTCTAAAGAAGTGTATCTGAAGTTCTATCACCATCCATTCGTTACAAGGACTAGGCTGGCTAACCAAACAACTAAATTGTTCAACATATCTCATTACATCTGAGTGTTAGCCCAAACATATCTCTTTTCCAATTGATGGTTAACCTAACAACCTCTTCTAGCCTCTTGCTAAACTAGTCAGATATATCTCAACCAGAGCATTCATTACCACTTCACATTCTTAGGTGTTAGGTAATGTTGAAGACCTACACATTTATGTATTACACTTATCATCTCATCTCAAACTCTAAGGTTGTATTCATCAAGAAATTCTGAGCTTATTCTCTTGGTTTTCAAACTCAACCTTGTATAACTTGCAAATTCCACATAGCTCATGATAAAACATTCTCACAATATGATCACCTTAATACTCTTATCATTTGTACCTATCGTTCACTTTTCCAGGGTATGTTATTGTCTCTCTCCTCATACCTCATAGCAATGTTCCAACTGACATCATCTTTATCCTTAGTGTAAGGCATGTGTACTGTCCTATCTCTCACTCTCATAACAAGAAGAAATAAGCATTTGGCGGCCGTCTAAATATAGAGTTCTTCCTATTCCAAGAGTAGAGATGGTACATCCCACCTTACCAATACACCTTCAAATCTAATTTGAAACGTGCAACTCATGTCTCTACATCACAAACATCATGATATCAAAAATTACTTCCATGGAAAACTGGTCTCGAACCTACTGGGGTTTACACACAATCCTTGGTCATCTCCTCTGGGTCTATAGGGTGCTGGCACTTTTGGGGTCATCCCTCTTCCCTCATGCATCTAGAGAGTGCCCTACTCATCTTCCCTTTGGGTCCCATGAGTTCATGAAGGTGATCAATCTCCTAACCCATGGCCCTCAGACAATGATAGTTGTTACCTCCCGACCCTATGGTCATGTGCAACTAGGGAATTAGGCAACTCCTACTTCCATTAGTCTTATCCCTACCTGACCCTAGGATAGACTTAGGATTCTATTATAATACATGTCCAACTTAGAACCTTTCTGAAGTCTTCATCATCTCTCTCTGCATTCATGGGTTGTCTTTCATCCTTTCACAGGGGTCATGGCGACCTGTCTACCTTGGCCAGGCCCCATACCAGTTACCTCCATGGTAACACACCAACATGCGCTAGAGATGGTTATCTATGGTTCCTCAAAACCCACAACACTGGTAAACACCCAACCAAAGGGTCCCTCTCCCAGGATGGGAGGAAACTTTAACTCTTGACAACAAGGTCACAACCATCCTTAGGGTTTACATTCACATGAGCATGCCTAACCCGACAGCTACTAAAGCACAAGAAGACCACCTATAAACCATGCTAGGTCATACTTGTTCTCTTTCCTCAACATTATATCAACTTAGTTGTGAGGGGTTCATCAAACATACCCTTAACATAAGGGGTTTCCTTTACCTCTACACATGAGGAGTATCATGCTCGAAACTATAGAGACTCAAATCTCATCATGAGCATCAGATACATTGTTTCCCCTCTTAGGCCTAGGAACCCTAGGTTCACCTTTGGGTGTCCAACTACATGCTCAATATCTTAACCATGAATCATTCATGTCCAAGGTATGTCATGTATTCCCATGATCCTTTTATATGAGCAACATCTCAGAGTTGAGTCCTCCTCAAGGACAACAAACTAGGTATAATGCTTCACAACTAGTTACTTAAACCTCCTCATGGTCTAAGGCACTCTTTGTCTCATCTAAGCAGGTAACCACTTAAAACATAGGCACATAGGTACCAGAAGCATCATCCTCTCTTTAGGGTTTGGTTCCTCTAAAGGCAACCAAGACATCATCAGCCTCCAAGGATCAAGCATAAGGCAAACACTATCATCCACTTAGGTTGCATCATCCTGAACTCCCCACTGTTCCTCAAATTTCGGGGTTTTAGGCTTCCATCCTCCGTGTCGGGGCCCTGCTTTCTCTCTCTAGAGCTAACTCCACATCTAGCCATACTACTAGAGGTCCTCTCTCCATGAAGGATCAAGCTCACAGCCATATCTCTACGCGGGTGAAGCCTATGCTCAAACTTATGTTTTCTCATGATTAGTCATAGCCCCTTATGCTTATCTCATAAGCCATCCATCATGTCCTTCAGGTCTCAGTTTTAACTTGCTATTCGTACTACTGATGTACTCTAAGTTCAAGATATATCCTACTTGCAACAACCCATAAGGTTTCTATAGTTTCTTCTCTAACATCCTCCATGAAGGAGTTATCCTTCGCTCAAACATGCACAACCCTTCCCAGGGTTGGGTTGCCAAAGGTACTCGTTTATCCACTTCTCATGGATCATATGGCATCCAAGGCATGTCTATCCAAACACCTGGTCTACCATGACATCTAACTCATCATGTCATCTCTCTCTCTAACCTTCACTTAGGGTTAGGGTTAACTTCATCCTCAGAGGATGTGCTAGGTCTCTACTTTTAATGGAGGTCTCTACCTCCAAGACTAACTCTCTCTACTCATCCTCCTGCTAAGGAGGTTTATCCTCAGGTCTCTCCTGAGGGAAATGACAACTCATGTCATACGACCTAAGCATGTATCTATTCCTTTATGCTTACTCTATTAAGCTTAAGTCCATGACATCTTATTTACATGCTTTTTATTAATTTGATGGAGGATTTCTTAATCCTTATTAACCTTACCTATACCTCAAGAGGGTGAGGAGAAGAGAGGAAACCCTAATCCTTAAGGTCCTTAATAGAATTTGAGTTGAGAAGGGATGAACAAGATGAGAGAGTCTGAAAGGTGTCTTATTTCAAATCATACCCTAAGACTTTGGCCAGACAGTCACATGGATCCGGGATTTCTCGTATTCCGACTAGCGGTGTGGAGGAAAATATTGCCAGCCCCCGGTCGTGATCCTTTTCTAGACACCTTTGTCTTTTGGATAATCCTCTAATAACTCCCTTGGGTTCTATGGAGTTTGTAAAATTTAATAATTATTAAAGATTAAGTGAGAAACCTATGCTCTGATACCAATTGTAACGACCCCGCCTCCCGGTAACCCCCAATTAAGGAAGACCAAAAGGGTCGGTGTCGTTATCTCAATTAAGAGGATCAAAGGTTCAACAAATAATCAATAACAATTAATAAATTTTTCCAACTAAACTGAAAACGGGTATAAAATAAAACTTTGCAAACCTTTTCCAAACCTGGGATATCTACATCAATCCGCATCCGAAGTCTACTCTAATTAATCCTCCTTTGTACTTTAACTCTTAATTAATTTCACATATGCCGCTTTACTATTTGTCCTTTTCAAGCTTGTACCTAAAACATCGACAAACAAAATGTCGGTCAACATATCAGAATATGCCAGTATGTTGGGACAACCAAAAGTTTGCACATGTGGATAACAATCTAATGATCACATTCAAGTTAATTAACAAGCCAATTTACACTTTTTAATATGACATTCTCCACCGCTTTTGCCCTAACCCTGGCATACCCACCTTAGGGTTCCTTTTGCCAATGTCTTAAGGCCACCTTCTCAATCGCGAGCTTGGTGCCTGGGGGTCACCACTCATGGTGCCCACTAGTCATGCAATATCATAGGCCACCTTCTCATTCCCGAGCTTGGTTCCTGGGGTCACCACTCATGGTGCCCATGGGTCTACCCATATGGGCCTGACCTTTGGCATCATCCATCAGGGTGGCATGTAGGTGCAAGAATATATACTTCTATTATTAATGTGATAATCATAGTGACTTTATGTTTTGCAAGTACGAACATCCAAACTGATAATTTGCATTCAATGTGATTAACCATATGAAAAATCCTCAGGAAACTAAGGCGGTTATTCATAATTAACCACATACCTGTTAGGCAGACTCAGGTGCAGTAATAATCCAAACAAGCAAGTAATCCAGAATCAAGCAAGCACACAATTCAGTCTTGAAATTACATTCAATTCTTTTTTATCAAAATCTATCCAAACCATCTTGCTACTTATGGTTTCTATTCCTTTTTACGGTTTCTTCCTCTTTTTAGGGTTTACTTTGTAATTAAGGTTTTACTTCTCCTAATTTTCTCATCTATCCTTCATGAAAGTCATTAAGGTTACCTTTTACAAACACGTAACCCTAATTCCAGTTTAATGCACAATTAACCATCAATTAAGTCCATTAAGCCTCTTTTACATTAAAGCTACCATTTTTATCCTTTTTAATCTATGACAAAGTCATTATGTTCATTTATCATCAATTCATAGTTCATTATGCTCTAATACTCATATGAACACTATTTATCATTAACTCTACCTTTTATCCACTAGGAAACCCTAATTTCCACATTAAGGGTATTTAACCACAATAAGGAACTTTAATTCTCGAAATAGCTTAGTATCATTATATCTTATCTTTATTCATGATTTTGAATAATCAAAGTCATTAAGATTCGAATTTGTCAACATTAGGGTTTCAGGGCCCATTAAAGCATATTTATAGACATGAAACTTTAATTTAAACTAATTACGTGCAAAAATTCATCTTTTTTTATCTTAATGTATCTCTTTATGATTAATAGGTTAATATCAACTTTAATCATCAATTAAACCCAACTAATCACATTAATCATATCAAAATATGGTTTCTTTAATCATTAAAGTATTAAAGTTGATAACTTCCATTACTTTTCGAATTACAATGAGAACTAGTTTTCAGTTATATTTTATTGGTTTCCCTTCGTTTTTCTGAGCAACTTTCATATTTTATGCGTGCTAATCCGAGCTACGAATAATTAACTATGAATTTTACAAAAATGACTTACTTTAGGCCAATGCGGGACTACCACATAGGCGTCTTCCATGCAACTTTGTAGCCTCTTTGGTAAACATAACCAATTTACCATTGTACCCCCACTTCAACTGTTGTTTTCTTCACACCCCGGAGGGCAGAACCGTCCAAAGCCCACGTCTTCTTCTTCAGTGTGCGACCCAACACTGCGGTCAAGTGTGGCAGCTCGTGAAGGTGCCTCCTCTTATCCCCAAGGCTCGAGGCCCACTGGCGACTTGCGCCCTACCTCCTTCACCCTCTGTCATGGCCGTGGAGGTCCCAAGGAGTGACCAGGGCGGCGGGGATCGGGCTGGTCAGGTCTGCCACCTGCAGTTGTGGTGCAGCCCTCCAACCAACGTAGCTGCTTAAGAAAGAGTCCAGGGAGGACGTTCGATCAACCTCGAATGTGGTCGGATCATCAGGCCACCCTCCAGACCTCTTCATGGCCCTCCGTTCACTCTAGGGTTACTCTACCCTCACGATTAGGGTTTGGGGAAAGAAGAAGAAGCAGGAGGGAGAAAGAAGAGAACGTTATGTGGGATCCTCATGAACTCGACCCTACGCTCTACCCTTTTATATAGGGGTGTAAAATGAAGCCCTAGGTCATCTATCCATGAGATATAAGTCTCTCTCCTACTAGGAAAGTACATTCCTTCATGAATACACAATCTTCTCTCTCTTGCTTATCTCCTTAATATTCCTTTGATATTCTTTATCCTTGAGATATTAGAATTTCGAAAATGTCTTCTTTTATCTTCTTAGTTCTTTCCCTTTATTCTAATGGCACGAAATTCTATTTTCATTTAATAGAAAATACTTCCTTTTTAGCAATACCACATAATTCATTAATCATGCATCACATTATCCTCTTATTTTGCAATTTTGGTATTTTCTCTTTCTTCTTTCATCATTGGGGCTCCTTGGACCCCAAGAAACTCTAATATTTTGAAATTCCTTTATAAGGATACTTATTATCCGTCTAGATGCATCTATATGCATTATTTCTCATTATCATGTTTATTTCTTATTAAAAAATCTCTTTTTTAGGATTTCTCTTTATTTCCCTTTTATTTTCCTCATTGGTATTACTTTTATCATTAGGAATCCTTGGGATATGAAAATCCACAAAGGATCACTCAATTATACCTCTTTTCACTTATTTTCCACATTTTACCATTGTTTTCAATTTCTTCCTTACTTATTAGATCTTATCTTTTTTTATTGCATTATCTTTGCAACTTTGAACTCCTTGGGACCCAAGGAACCCATGTGGCACGAAATCCACCTTTGGATTAAGTTCTTTTTCCTTCTAGAGGTTTCCACACCTTTCTTTTCTCAAAATCTCAATTATTCATTTACTAATCAAATTTCTTGTTATTGGGCCCAATAGCCAATAAATCCCACAAAAAAATCATAAAGGCTATTGTAAACGAAATCCATTTATTCACAACAAATTATATCATTATTTGTTCCAATATCTTTAATATGATAAACCAAAGGAACCCAAACATTCAGGTTGTAACAGCAGGTCGACAACATAGTGCCTCGACAATTTTTAGAGGATCAGACCGTGCTTGTTCTCGATTGCCTTTTGGGTATTGTCAAATACTCGACACTTTAAATTGAAAGGTTGATATCTATAAATTCTCATGAGTGTCCACAACTTTGTTGCTCTGTGGCCACGACTTCATAGTCCATGGCATGGTCGACAATTTGCATTGTCGACTTGTTGTACGAGGAGAGAGGAGAGTGAGAGACATGCATCTCGATTGCCTTTTTGTTTAATATATTAAGTGTATTTTTATAATTAAATCGATAGTCATGCAAAAGATATTGCATGCTACATTGGTGCCATGCAGTTTCTTTTGGTCGATAGCTTTTTGGAATGGCCAGAACTCGATAGCTTTAAATAGAAGATGATATTCATTTGCTTTCCCATGGATGGTTCAACATCTCTAATTGCTCTTCGTCGACAACTTTAGTTCCATGTACTCGATACTAGATTTAAATCATTTGATCGATTGACTTTGGTCATGATCAGCAGTAAACCAAAAAGCCTCGATAGCATTGGCAAGGTCGTGAATTCACATATTTTTAATGGTTATTCCGAAAGGGTAATTCAAGGCCCAACTTCTTAACTCGACAGAGGAGGGTCAGTGGTGCCTCCATCCATTCGTTCAACTTCTCTTCCTCATCCGCACACCAGTTCCAAGCAAGAAGGACAACGATGAAGAAGGGTCACCCGATGACAGTCATGGGCGACTTTATTATTACATCTCTTCTACCCATTGATATGATAGCTATCTCTTCTTTTTTCTTGTTGTTTATCCTAATCGCTCTATGAGTTGTGAGTATTTCCTTACACTAGGACGTGGGGAGTATCCTCAATACTTGCTTTTTTTTCTTTTATTGCATCCATACATGTATGAACCCTTTTCATCTTAAATCAATCATTTTATTTCTTATATTCTTATTTGGCCACCATTTTTATATGTTTGTCCTTATCTTGGGTGTAGAGAAATTCAAACCCAAGATCTAGGATATCAATTGGTTTTTGTTGGACTCTTGATGCGACATTAGATAAGTTTTTTTGGGGTGACGAATACATGATCTTTGGGTAACGCGACAGCGAGCCTAGAGGGATATCTGTCCAGGGTTAATCCTAACGCTGAAAGGGGGATTTACCTGGCCTCCATGATACTATTTATGTGTATTTGTGATGCAGTGAGAGAATAATTATACATAGCAGTGATGAAACATACTCATACTAGTGTATTCATCAATTTGATAATCTTAGATTTTATTTTAGTTATTTTTTTTATTGTCGGGGGAAACCCACTCCCCTAGATGGAGACCCAGATAGAAGGAATGCTAAAACCAGGAGACACATGTGCGCACATCGGTATCTCAATAAGTCGCATCAGATTTTATTTTAGATATTATTCTTGCATATTAGTTGTAATCAACCAAAATCCAACTTTTATGTTAAATACTATTCGTAGTTTAATTAAACTGGTCAATCAATTCTTAAAAATATTATTCTTTGGGTTCGACCCTTAACTATGCTAGGATAAGACTCATCTTCTTGCGTGTGGTAATTATTGCATGTGTGTTTTAGTAAACTCTAGGAGTTCCTACTAAATTTGTAGTGCAATAATATCCCTATCAATTAATCACCACTTTACCACATGTTTGCACTACTTACAAAATTGGGATCATAACTAAACCTTAATTATATTTTATTCAGGTTTTTCTCATTTTTATGATAAAATTTCATATATAACTCATGCTCTAAGCTACCAATAATTAATTATTATTATTGCAAAGATTACTACATTCTACTGATAAAAAAGTGCCATGTTAGCAAAAGAAGGAAATTACCTTATTTCCACATGGATTGGGCTAGGCCAATAGGCCAAAGCCACCCTAGCATGCGGTCATCTTGGGTTACATCCTAAGTCATAGAGTACAAGGAATGTTTTGCCCCTATGCCTTTGAGTTTGGGATCTCACACACTTAGGGCAGGAGGGCACTTCTCCCCTCCCTTGTTTTCTACCTTCCCTCACCTCCCGCTCGCGAACCCAATACTTGGGTGGTCAACTAGGTCATTGACGACAATCTTTTGGGTGCTTAAGGGACGACAACTGACGCTGCATCCTTCGAGGGGCTCTACTGAGTCCAAAGGTAGGCTCATCTTCGATCGAGGAGGAAAGAACTAGAGGGACAGAGAACCAGTTCTTCAGAGCCAACCAAAGGTTTTACAAAGATCATAGTTTTGGATAGAAGGGGTGATCCCGACTCATCCAAGAATGGTTAGGTTTGTTTTCCTCTCCCAACCCCAATTGGAATGTTTTCAATCCCAATTGTTGATAAAAGTGAGATGGAGAGAGTTTGGGGAGGCCGGTTTACTATAGTCGGGACTGCATATTTGGACGAGGGGTAGAAGCTAACTGGTGGTCCATCAATTTTGGATCTAAAGTCACAAAGTGTGTACCATATCCATGTCTGTCACTTAACAAGAGATAAAGTCCAATTATTCAATTTATTTTCCAAATATGGGAAATGAGTATTAATTGCAATTAAAACCCTTTTTCTTCTTGAATTTCTCTAGGCCATTACAAACATGCTTTTAATCGCAAATTTAAAGGAAAACTAATTAATGTATTTCATATCCTTTTTTCTCATTTTGGGATTTCTTGGAAAAAGTTAAATAGTTGAATCATGCTCTTTTGAAAAATCCTTAATTTAATTACCCACTTATGATGGAAAGTACTTTTTCCTAAAAATTCTAGATTTATCTTCTATTTGTTATAATCTTCAATTTTACCAAACGTCAGGCAACGATATCCTTGTTTGATACCCCCAAACATTGTGCTTCTATTCTTGGCTAGATAATTACTCTTTTAAATATCTAAAATACCACATGTCTTATTTTCTTTCAGAAACTTGCACATTATATTAAGATTTAGTTATTTAATAATTAATAATGTCACCATCCTTTATTTATGCATGAAATTATTTTATTTCTTTAACTTGTGCCACAAGGACCTATTTACAAACAAAATAGTCTAATGGGACTTTATATTGGTCATGGGTTTCACCCATGCCAAACAGTGAAGTGCTTCATTATTCCTTTATTTATATTTAAGGAATTTCCTTATAAAACCAAGTCTTTAATTTATATTATTCAAATTTATCAACTAGAGATTTTATATTCACCCATCCTTAAAAGGAATTTTGTCCCCAAAATTCACACCCAGTAAGGTTAAGGTGAAAGATTACTGAAGTTAGTTCCAAATCTTAGGGTAAGCAACCCTACTTAGTTATCATAAACAACTTTTAATGATATGCATATTCCTCACATTATTTCTATGTTTGGTACCTAAATTCAATTCAGAGCATCCCCAAATTTGTAGTATTTACATGATATCATCAGTAAGTGTTACATCTTCATTCGTGATTTCAATTTCACTTAGTCATAACCTTTTCTCCTAGGTTTCTAACCTATTGCTCATTTATTTTCACTTAAGGTCGAGGTAACACCTCAAACCTTAGATTATGTCATTAACTCAACTTTGGGTATTCTTTTCTCACATTTCAATTAAGCATAACATGTATCTACCCAATCTCTCTCATAATGAGATGAAATAAGAACTTGAATGTATCACAAATACAAAATGCATACCATTACATTGGTAAAAATGGTGTATCAACACATTATCTCTAAATTTCACATTTTAGGTTGAATCATTCTCAACATGACTATAAACCATACATACCTTCTAGTTCTACAATATTCTTATACTTCTTGAACTCAAGCGTATTTCTCACTCTTGAGTGTGCATGATGATGCGATGATTTTGAGTCGCATTTATAGACCTGTTTTATATGTGTTTTATGCTTTAATTAGTCATTTCTATGGTTAATATCGCATAATTCATCCATTTTGGTCTTTGCCATCATTTTATGTCAAATCCCCTTAGTTTTATCATTTTGAGCATTAATTATCACATTATTATTATTTGTGTGGATTTATTTGATCCTATCTTTGAATTGCAGAAAAAACGAGTATTTGCTTCCGTCGATACTATCGAAGGAAGTCGATACTATCGACGGAAGTCGATACCATCGACATGGTCACAGGTTGCCAGCCGAAAGGAGCAGCAAAGAGTCGATACCATCGACGCTGATGTCGATGGTATCGAGACGTCTTCAGATTGCTGGCGAAGAAGCAGTCGATATTATCGACACCAAGTCGATACCATCGACGCACGGAGGCTACAGCGTCGCAAAATGACAAAATCGACGCCAAAAGGAAGTCGATACCATCGACCCGAGTCGATGGTATCGAGATGATGTCGGGCACGACAAAGGAAGGGTTTGCAGCCAGTCGCTACTGTAGCGAGTCGATACCATTGACTCGCGTCGATGGTATCGACGCCGTAGGATATGAGTTTGCTTTCTAATGATCTCAATCGGACGGCTGGAGTTAATTAGCGACCTAATTAGGGACTTATACCTAAGGACGACCGCCTGAGACAAAGGGAGCATCAGATTAGCCATTGCACAAGTGTCGAGGAGCAAGAGAAAGGAGAACGGAGGCCAGAAGTTCATACCAGTCGATCTGGACGCTGCCGAAGACGGATTTCACCACCGAGAGGCGGGAAAGCACGTGTTCTACGCAAAGGATCAATCGGTTCTTCTCCGTTCAGGGGTTTTCCCATTCAATTCACGTTTTTCATATGATTTCCCCTATTTCCACCATGTACTTGTGTGAGATGAACATGCGGGGCTAATCCCCTCCATCTTTAGGACCGGGAGTAGCCCGAAAATTCATTGTATGACAGTTTTATAATAGTAATTCATATTTTCTCTCTTAAATCCGTGGTATAGCTTCGTTTTCTCCATATATTGTTATGCTTGATCACCATAATAATAACCTAACGCCCTCAATCACTTCGACAGAAGGATTAACGGCTGAAAAGAGATGAAACCTACATTAATCGATAAATCCCTTGAACAAGGTGGTGTAAAATTAATGGTGGATACTGAGAGATCGTTCGTAATGCACTTAGTTTAGGGGATAGGTTACTACGACGGTGGAACCAACCTAAACCTAAGTAGTGAATTGTACCATGACAGTGGGCAATTCTGTTTGCAGGCCACTACCCAGATAGAGAGAGAAGAGTGAGGCATTATATAAAACCTAATGCAATGAAAACCCGCGGTGAAACCGCAATCCTAAAAATTCCTTTTTGAATTGATTAAATTAACCTTTAATCGATTGTTTTCTTTGTTTTATTTTTATTTTCTTTTAATCTTGACAAAAAACCCCAATTTGTTATTCGGCTTAGCTGATCGCAAAGAGTTAGTAGGAGTCTCTGACAATTCTGAGTATCCCTATGTTCGACTCGGGCCTCACAAAGGCCTGTACTACTCGACGCGTATACTTGCATTTTTAGCACGTAGTAAAATACACGTCAAGTTTTTGGTGCCGTTGCCGGGGATACGGCGAATTGTTGGCACTTCGAGTGCTACGCGCGGCCACTCTAGGCCACAATTTTTTTTATTTTTCATTCAATTTCAAATATTTTTACATTTTGCTTTAATTGTTTAGACTTGTCTAAGCTTAGTACTGAACTCGAATTTTCTTATTTCAGGTACTGTGTATGGTGTATACGCGTAGTACTGACTACGCGGAACGCGCACCCGAGGTTCCATTTTCGGGACCTGAGGACGAGGAGCATTCCGAGCAAGAGTACCAAGAAGAGGTAGATTCTGAATCTGAACCAGAAGAGATGGCCGAGCCACAGACCATATGGGAGAAGATCAAAGCTTCTTCCTCATCAGCTTCAAAGGGGCCTATAAAGAAGCAGGCGATCGACATACCGACATATAAGATCAATCCAGTGTTGATTAATTTGGTGAAATCAAATGCGTTTCATGGGCTGAAGAATGAGGATCCTGTTGCACACATCAGCTAGTTTGTTGAAAACTGCGACATGGTAAAAATAGACAGGTTTCCACAAGATGCATTGTATCTCAAGCTTTTCCCAAGTACCTTGGCGGGAGCAGCAAGAGAGTGGCTGCATAATCTAGACGATGAGTTCGTGGAGTCTTGGGACCATATGGTGGAGGTCTTCTTTGAGAGGTTCTTCCCTCCTGAAAAGACTAACGACATGATCCGGAAGATTCATAATTTCACCCAACAGGCTCGTGAAACATATTCTGAGACCTGGGAGTGATTTCAGGTTATGTTGAGGAGGTGTCCGCATCACGGGCTAGACAAGGAAACGTAGGTGAAAATCTTCTATTTTGCTCTCTCCGAGCATGATAGGAGTAATCTGGATTTAGCCGGGTCGGGATTTTTTCTAAACAACACAGACACCAGATGCTGGGAAATACTCAAGAACATGGCTAGAAAGTAGTCCTGGGGAGAAAGAGAGAGAGGCCCAGTTGAGCAAGCACGAGTCGCCAGTGAATCAAAGGCAATGAGAGAGCTAAATGAGAAGATGGATCTTCTCACAAAGAAGTTACTGCAATAGGAAGATAATGAGTCCGAGGCTGAGGCTCAAGTCAAGTACATGAGACAACAACAACGGTATAGGAACAATGACTACTCATGGAGAAAGGACAAAAAGTTCTCATGGAAGGATCCAAACAATTTTCTGCAGGATCCGGAAGCCAAGCCCGCGTCGGCTGCAGAAGATAAGAGCACGGAGTTGCTCAATCAGGTCATCAAGCAAAATCAAGAGTTAATGAATACATTCGGGCAGCAAATCAAGCAACAAGGAGAATACATGAATCAATTTGGGCAGACATTGCAGAGCCATGGGGCTCAAATGAGGACCATAGAGACATCCATGGCAAGATGGCAGCCGAGATTGCCAATTTGAAGAAGCCGGCACATCCGGGTTTTCTGGGGAATACTAATGTTCCCGGGGGAAACCAGCAAGCCAAGGCTATCCTGCTTAGAAGCGGTAAGAAAGTGTTGAATCCAAGAACTAATGAAACAAGCACACCGCGAGATGAAGTTGAAGGTGAAACCAATGTGGAGCAGCCCACACTAGTCTCAGGACAAGTTGAAGACATAAGTGTGGAGAGTACTGAAGAACAGGATGCTGAGGAGGAACCGTAGAAAAAGACGCCTTATGTGCCACCTCATCAAAGGGCACAAGCTGTTCCGGTCCCGTATCTGAATAGCGTGAAGGCAAGGAAGGTAGATGCACAGTTCAAGAAGTTCTTGGACAGTTTTAGGAAGCTTTCAGTCAATATCGTGTTACTGGAAGCCATTGAGAAAATCCCTTCATACGGGAAGTTTCTAAAAGATGTCATTACCAAGAAGAGGAAAATACCAGATACTGAGGTCGTTGTGCTAAAGGAGCAAGTGAGTGCCTTCATTATGGGCACTTTGTCGCCAAAGAGACAGGATCCAGGGTGTTTCAACATTTCTTGCTATATCGGGAAGTGTAAATTTGGAGAAGCATTGTGTGATTCAGGGGCAAGCATCAACTTGATGCCCCTTTCGACATTTAAAAAGTTGGGACTGAAGGAGTCACGACCGAGCAATATGACTATTCAATTGCCCGACAACTCTGTGGTGAAGCCTTATGGAATCTGTGAAGATGTCTTAGTAAAGGTGGATCGATTTGTCTTTCCGGCTGATTTTGTGGTTATGGAGATGCAGGATGAACATGGCAATGAACTGTTACTTGGACGTCCCTTCCAAGCTACAGCCGACATGATCCTAGAGATGGGGAGAGGTCGCTTGACCTTGGGCATAGCAGATGACCGCTTTGAGATGGTCATGCCTTCTAGCACTGCGCCATCTAAAGAAAAAGAACAATGTAATTTGGTGAAACATATGGATCGCAATATCTCACTCTACCTTGGAAAACCATTTCTGGACATGGCTCATGTGATGAGCAAGGTGGATAATGGAACCTTAACTGTGGATATCATGGAGCAGACTAAGGTTGTTTCTTTGTGTAAAGCTGTGGGATTTCCGAATGATGAGAATGAGGACATTCCGCCTTCTTGGGAGGATGATGTGATTGCTATTTCTGTTGTTGATGCACATCCGGAATTACCACTGGAGGCTTGTTTGTTGAATATTACATATGATTGGATGCGGAGTAAATCACTCAAGGAGTGCGCTAAAATGCTTCAGATGCTTCCATGCTTCTATGCGAGGCACTATGAAGATTTAGGTGCACTTCCCCCACCGCTGCAATCATCTCTTATCAGCCCGCCGGATTTGGAATTAAAGCCGCTGCCCCCACATCTCAAGTATGTCTTTCTCGCTGAGAAAGATAAGTTACCAGTGATCGTTTCTGCTTATTTGAGTGCGGAAGAGGAGGAGCAACTGTTGATAGTGCTGAAAAACCACCGAGGAGCTTTTGGGTGGTCCGTTGCAGACATCAAGGGGATTTCCCCTACTCTATGTCAGCACAAGATTCGGCTCGAGGAGGGAGCCAAGCTAGTGATTCAGCCTCAGAGACGTCTAAATCCAAGCATGATGGAGGTTGTGAAGAAAGAGGTCATTAAACTTCTTGCTGCAGGGATTATCTATGCCATATCAGACTCGACATGGGTGAGTCCCACACAGGTAGTCCCTAAGAAGGGGGGAATTACTGTCACTCAAAATTTATTGAATCAACCTGTCACCACCCGATTGGTAACCGGGTGGCGAGTTTGTATTGACTATCGTCGTTTAAACGCTGCCACTCTTAAGGATCATTTTCCTTTACCATTCATTGATCAAATTCTAAAGCGTCTTGTTGGGCGATCGCACTTTTGTTTTCTAGACGGGTACTCGGGGTACAACCAGATCTCGATTGATCCTTTGGATCAAGAGAAATCTACGTTCACTTGTCCCTATGGGACTTTTGCTTACCGTCAAATGCCGTTTGGTTTATGCAATGCACCGGCGACGTTTCAACGCTGTATGCTCGCCATATTTTCTGACATGGTAGAGCGTTGTCTTGAGGTTTTTATGGATGACTTCTCAGTTTATGGTGCATCCTTTGATGAATGTCTCTATAACCGAGACAAAGTGTTGCAGCGTTGTGAGGACACACACTTGGTCCTTAACTGGGAGAAATGTCACATGATGGTGACAGAGGGAATAGTGCTAGGACACAAGGTGTCTAGCAAAGGTCTTGAGGTGGACCCGGTGAAAATTGAGGTCATTTCCAAGTTGCCCCCACCAAATTCTATAAAAGGGGTGAGAAGTTTTCTAGGACACGCCGGGTTCTATCGGCGATTCATAAAGGATTTTTCTAAAATTGCAAAACCTTTATCCGAGCTTTTGGAGAAAGATGCGGTTTTCGATTTCAATGATAAGTGTCTACATGCATTCGATATTTTGAAAGAAAAACTGATTTCTGCCCCGGTTGTTCAAACACCGGATTGGACAAAACCTTTCGAATTGATGTGTGACGCTTCAGATTTTGCGGTAGGAGCCGTATTGGGGCAACGGGTAGATAATAAGCCAGCTGTGATTTTCTATGCTTCAAAAACTCTGAATGGTGATCAATTGAATTATACAACTACTGAAAAAGAATTACTTGCTGTTGTGTTTGCTTTCGAAAAATTCCGGCAGTATTTAGTTGGATCTAAAGTAGTTGTATGGACTGACCATGCTGCAATAAAATACTTGATGGAAAAAAAAGATGCAAATCCTAGACTCATTAGGTGGATTTTGCTCTTACAGGAATTTGACATTGAAATCAAGGATAAATCTGGGATTGAGAATGTAGTGGCTGATCATTTGTCTAGGTTAGAAAGGGTGGATGAAAAAGATTTACATATACCCATAACCGAGACGTTTCAAGATGAACAACTTTTAAAAATTAACTCTAAAGAGCCTTGGTTCGCTGAAACAGTAAATTATTTAGCTTGCGGGATCATCCCGGAAGATTGGTCATATCGGGAGAAGAAGAGATTATTTCACTCTTTGAGATACTATTTTTGGGATGATCCAATTCTTCTTAAGCAATGCAGGGATGGTATTTTACGCAGGTGTGTGCCTGAAGTGGAGTACGAGAGTGTTCTCCATCATTGCCATGCATCACCTACGGGAGGACACCACGCCAGCTCGCGAACGGCAGCTAAAGTTTTGGAAAGCGGCCTTTATTGGCCAACTTTGTTTTGGGATGCCTACGATTTTGTGAGGCAATGTGATCCTTGTCAGCGAGCAGGTAATATCTCAAAGCGACAGGAGATGCCCCTGAATGTATTTCAGGAAGTTGAGGTATTTGATTTGTGGGGCATAGATTTCATGGGACCCTTTGTGTCCTCGAACTCCAATTTATATATCTTGTTAGCAGTTGATTATGTGTTGAAGTGGGTGGAAGCAATCCCCACAAGGACTAATGATTCCACTGTAGTGTGCAGGTTCGTGAAGGAGAATATTTTCTGCAGGTTTGGGATACCCCGAATGATAATCAGTGATGGGGGTACACATTTTAGGAATAAGAAGTTCTCGACATTATTGAAGAAATATGGGGTCAAGCACAACATTGGCACCCCATATCATCCGCAGACTCAAGGCCAAGTGGAGGTCTCCAACCGTGAGATTAAGAAGATTCTAGAGCGAACGGTGGCATCCACGAGGAAGAACTGGAGTGTCCTACTACCAGATGCACTGTGGGCGTACAGAACGGTCTACAAAACACCTATAGGCACCACACCTTTTAGGTTGGCGTATGGTCGGGCTTGTCACCTACCGGTGGAGTTGGAGCACAAGGCCCATTGGGCGCTTAGAAGACTAAATCTAAGTTATGATGAAGCTGGGAGAAAGAGAATGTTTGAATTGAATGAGCTAGATGAGTTACGGATGACGACATATGAGAATGCCCGGATATACAAGGAGCGCACAAAACTGATCCACGATCACCACATCGAGTTGCGCACGTTCAAGAAAGGAGATAGTGTTTTGTTGTTCAACTCCCGACTCAAGTTGCATCCTGGGAAGCTAAAATCCTGGTGGAGTGGACCGTTCGTGGTGGAAGAGGTCAAACCACACGGCGCGATTCTAGTGCGTGATGGTGATACCACGTTCTTAGTGAACGGACAGAGGCTGAAGCTCTATTTTGGTGAGAATTACAAGAGGAAGGTGAATGAGGTTAAACTCATTGCACTTTTGGATGAATGAGATGACCGAAAGCCGTCTAGCCTAAGACATTAAAGAAGGGCGCTTGTTGGGAGGCAACCCAACCATCGGTACATTAGGATAGTTTAATTATAATCATAGGTTGCTTTATTTTTGTTCAATTTTTAGTATAAAGAAGATACCTTGATCCGTTTCTTCATTGTGTAGGCTGAGGCAGAGTCGATACCATCGACACCCTTGTCGATGGTATCGACAAGCGTATAGGTTGATGACTACAGATTCCGTTCTGAGTCGATACCATCGACGGCCTCGTCGATGGTATCGACATACCTACAGGTGGTCGAGAAGGGAACGTCGATAGTATCGACACAGGCGTCGATACCATCGAGATCTCTGGTGAAGTTCAGATCGATTTGTCTCAGTCAACTCGATACCATCGACCGCCTTGTCGATGGTATCGACATGGTTCCAGGTTGAAATGCAAAAAGGAGGTGTCGCAATGAAGCCAAGTCGATACTATCGACACCTGTCGATGGTATCGACCATCCATGTCACCGATCCGAGCAAAGAAATCGACGGCGATCGCAGCTTCCACGTCATCGATCCGGGTGCAGCGTCGATACCATCGACCCGTGTCGATGGTATCGACACGACAGCGATCCGGGCTACAAGATCCAGCAATCGACGACCGTCGATACCATTGAGGGGCAGATAGCATCGACCCAAGTCGATACCATCGACGCGCGTCGATAGTATCGACGGGCCAATAGTAGCACCGGCCAAGTCTATTTAAGGAGAATATTACGTCATTTTACGTCACACCTTCAGAGTGATCTCCTCCCTTTGTGCCGAGCACTCCCCCGAGCCATCCAAGAGCAAAGACCAGCATCACCGAGCGACGATCGTCACCGAGCGGAGATTCATATCTCCATTCTGCACCGAGCTCTCTCTTTCTAATCCCTTTCTCTTCACCAACATGGTTCACGTCGCTGGAGCATCTTCTTCACGTGCAGACCCGAAGGAGATTCAGGAGTTTGTGCCACCTCCTCCCGAGTCGGTTGCACGGCCGCGCGTGATGCATCCCTCCACAGAGGTGAAGAAGATCTATGAGGAGATCTTAAAAAGGAAGATCAAACCCACCCAGTATGTGGACCGGGAAATGATCTGAGACCTCATATTCGAGGCCAATCTGGCCTATATTATGTAGGGACAGGCGAAACGTACAAGCAGGAGACCCGATGAGTTACAGTACCATGCAGATGGCCAACCGTTTTTCGGCGAGTGGCCAACCTACAAAGAGTTGGTGGCGGAGTTCATGGCGTCACTTGACGTCTGCGTCGTGCCTAACGACATCGTCGCCACCGACTGTGAATGGATAAAGGGCCGGGTGTCTTTCCGGCTGTACAACCGTGACTATACCCTCACGCTTCGCCAATTCAATAGGATCTTCAATTGGATGCATTCTCTATATGACCACCGGCGGCCGGATAACCGCACCAACTACGACACTCTCTTCTCCGAGTTGGTGACGGTGCCACAAGGGAGGTCGGTGAGCTACCACAACGCTGCGGTAGCCGACTTTGAGCACCCGTTTGTTCGTGTATTGCACCGGATGTTGAGTTCCACCATCTTTGCTCGAAGTGATCTGGCGCTAAGCAAATTTCAGGAGACAGATCTTTTCTTCTTATATCAGCTCCTGAAGCGCCAAGAATGCAACTAGGGTGCATTCTTTCTACAACGAGTGTTGGCAGTGAAGAGGAGCATGAGAAAAGCCCCGATTCATTTTGGGGGGCTTGTCACCAAGGTATCCCTCTACTTGGGCTTGAATCTCAATCAGCTCACTCCTCTTTCTACGAGAAGCAAGGTCAACTTGCAACATCTACACCGAGCCAATCTCATTCTTCTCCGAGCTGGCGTGGCTTTTGCGCATTGCCACGTAAATCAAGCGTACCAGGAGTGCGCGCTGCCGGATCCCGTCTTCAACATCGAAGGCGCACAACATTTCAGATGGCCGATCATAGCCATCGACTCCGATGATGAAGAAGGCGGCAATGACGGCGGCGACGACGGATAGGACGACGAGGCTGAGGAGGAAGAAGAGGCCTTTACACCTCTTCGAGCACAAGTAGCACCCCGGAAGCGTCCTCGGATGCATCCGGGTGCGTCTTCATCATCTCAGCCTACGCCGCCATCACCACAGCCTTCACAGCCTAGCGAGGATGCCTATTCCATGCAAGGCATGTACAACATGCTCCAAGATATTCAGCAGACGCAGCACAGCCACACCGCTGCGTACGCCGGTATTCAAGATACCACCAACCGGCTTTTTGTCAACCAGCAGGCGATCTTCGAGAATGAACGCCTTCTTTTCGCAAATCAAGAGAACATCCATGATCGGCTGCATAGGATGGAGCAGCAGCAGCAGCCGTTTTACGATCATTACTGGAGCCAGAGTTATTTTGGGGGGTATCCACAGCCTCCTCCGATGCCCCAGTATGATCCGACTTTTCAGGGGCAATACCCGTCTTGGGACCTCACGGCGCCGCAGTACCCGCCTCCACCACCACAAGAGTGATCTAGTATCCCTGTTCCAATCTTTAAGTTTGTTTTTGACTATGAGGCCATAGTCGAATTCAAGCTTAGGGGGGTAGTTGGAACAACTCTATCTTTTATCGTTTTCAGTTTTTAGCGTTATTGCTTTTGTTCTCTTGTTATTTGTTTTCTTGCAATTTTAGCTTTTGTAGGATCCACATGCTATCTAGTGTAATTGTGGATGTCATAAAAGTTGTGTCATCTTGCTATTAGTGCATGGGAAATTCAAGGGAAATTTGAAAATTTTTGTGTGTTTGGATAGCTTGTTTTGTTTGACCTTGGGCACACATCCTATGAAAATGATTGATTATGTCAACTTGAAAACAACATTTCATACATGTACTCCTAATGATTCATGAAAGTGGCCGGAAATGGTTGTTTGAGCCTAACCTAACCAAATGGTAATGAGACCTTAATTGGATGTAAGAGAGAGAACCCTCTAAACTACTACACAGGTTAGTAAGGAGGGACGCATAATATCTTTCTAAGGTTCAGTCATCTAGTCTTGTGATCGTGCCACTTCATTTTTTTCTATAGTCCACCTAAGAATTGGAAGTAAAGTGCAGTTTTAATTCCTTTTTGTGTGCATAGCATTTAGATAGGACTTGCATTGGTATTTTCCATATGTTTGCATAAAAAAAAAATATATATAGTGATTCATGCACATTACCTTTAGGTGCATGCCATGTAGTTGCATTCATGATCTTCATTCATAAAGTATATCATGTATCTCAATTTTTCCCCAATGGTGAATTAATTGTTCCATACTTTCTAAATAGTGCAAAAATTTCTGATCAATGATAAAAATAGCCCAATAAACTTATCTTTAAGCAATTATGGATATGTGGGCTGAAAAAATAAAAGCTGAAAATCTCTCAATAATAATTAAAAAAAAAGAGAAAAGAAAAAGAATTTAGAAGAAAGTGAAATAAGAAGGAGAAAGGAACATGATATTAGTTGCATTTCAGGATAATTGAGTACATGATGTATCTTGACTAGATATCCATCTCATTTTGAGGTGGATGGTTAGTGCATGCATCATTCCACCCAATTTTAGGCATTAGGGCATTTCTAATGTGCATTTGCATCATATATGACATTTTTGTTTTATGCATGTTGAAACTGTACAATACTTCTACTTTCTTCCATGAGCCACCCATTTTCATCCATCTGTTGCTCGGATTGGTAGACCACTGTGAATTTCTCCTCACTAATGAATATCAGGAGAACTGCTTCCATGTAGATGGTAGTTAGGGCGAGCAACGTAGTATAGGCGATCACAAGATGCACCAATGTTGAATCGGCGAATTTTATTATGTTAACTGCCTTATGTGATAGTGTTCATCGGTTTGGAGGTTAATTTCTTTTATTGATGATTACTGTCACCTTTAGGGTAATTACCGTTCTGTGGTTAGAGAAGGCCGGTTTGTGAATGTTCAGTGGGAGTCATATGGAATGTTGGGTTGGTGTGTTGTTTTTCAGTTGACATTTGCAATTCTATTCTAAGGATGAGTTGCTCGAGGGCGAGCAATGTTCAAGTTTAGGGGAGTTTGATGCGATGATTTTGAGTCACATTTATAGACCTGTTTTATATGTGTTTTATGCTTTAATTAGTCATTTCTATGGTTAATATCACATAATTCATCCATTTTGGTCTTTGCCATCATTTTATGTCAAATCCCCTTAGTTTTATCATTTTGAGCATTAATTATCACATTATTATCATTTGTGTGGATTTATTTGATCCTGTCTTTGAATTGCAGAAAAAACGAGTATTTGCTTCCGTCGATACTATCGACGGAAGTCGATACCATCGACATGGTCACAGGTTGCCAGCCGAAAGGAGCAGCAAAGAGTCGATACCATCGACGCTGATGTCGATGGTATCGAGACGTCTTCATATTGCTGGCGAAGAAGCAGTCGATAGTATCGACACCAAGTCGATACCATCGACGCACGGAGGCTACAACGTCGCAAAATGACAAAACTGACGCCAAAAGGAAGTCGATACCATCGACCCGAGTCGATGGTATCGAGATGATGTTGGGCGCGACAAAGGAAGGGTTTGCAGCCAGCCGCTACTGTAGCGGGTCGATACCATCGACTCGCGTTGATGGTATCGACGCCGTAGGATATGAGTTTGCTTTCTAATGATCTCAATCGGATGGCTGGAGTTAATTAGCGACCTAATTAGGGACTTATACCTAAGGACGGCCGCCTGAGACAAAGGGAGCATCGGATTAGCCATTGCATAAGTGTCGAGGAGCAAGAGAAAGGAGAACGGAGGCCATAAGTTCATACCAGTCGATCTGGACGCTGCCGAAGACGGATTTCACCACTGAGAGGTGGGAAAGCACGTGTTCTACGCAAAGGATCAATCGGTTCTTCTCCGTTCAGGGGTTTTCCCATTCAATTCACATTTTTCATATGATTTCCCCTATTTCCACCATGTACTTGTGTGAGATGAACATGCGGGGCTAATCCCCTCCATCTTTAGGACCGGGAGTAGCCCGGGAATTCATTGTATGACAGTTTTATAATAGTAATTCATATTTTCTCTCTTAAATCCGTGGTATAGCTTCGTTTTCTCCATATATTGTTATGCTTGATCACCATAATAATAACCTAACGCCCTCAATCACTTCGACAGAAGGATTAACGGCTGAAAAGAGACGAAACCTACATTAATCGATAAATCCCTTGAACAAGGTGGTGTAAAATTAATGGTGGATACTGAGAGATCGTTCGTAATGCACTTAGTTTAGGGGATAGGTTACTACGACGGTGGAACCAACCTAAACCTAAGTAGTGAATTGTACCACGATAGTGGGCAATTCTGTTTTCAGGCCACTACCCGGATAGAGAGAGAAGAGTGAGGTATTATATAAAACCTAATGCAATGAAAACCCGCGGTGAAACCGCAATCCTAAAGATTCCTTTTTGAATTGATTAAATTAACCTTTAATCGATTGTTTGCTTTGTTTTATTTTTATTTTCTTTTAATCTTGACAACAAACCCCAATTTGTTATTCGGCTTAGCTGATCGTAAAGAGTTAGTAGGAGTCTTCGACAATTCTGAGTATACCTGTGTTCGACTCGGGCCTCACAAAGGCCTGTACTACTCGACACGTATACTTGCATTTTTAGCACGTAGTAAAATACACGTCACATGACTTCCTTGAAGAATCCATCATTACATGACATCTTGTATCTTTTTCATTTACACCTCATATCGCATTAGCCTTCGTCATCTTCTCTAGATCTCTAGGGGTATAGGTACCTTTGGGGTGATCTCCTCCTAGCCTCGTGGGCCTTATGCATTTAAGGAGTGCCTCTGACATGTTTCTTTGGGCTGCATGAACTCATGAAGGTGGCCAATCTCCTGACCCATGGGCCTCACGATAACATGGATGGCTATCTCTTGACCCTATGGTCTAATACATTGATGGAACAAACATCTCCTAATCTCATCAGTCTTATGTACCTTTAGTCATCCCTACTTGACCTTAGGATTGACTTAGGTCTCTATCATTCCAAGGGTTTATTACTAATGAGCACATTATTTTCTTATGTAATTCTTTAACTTGAATTTCCTTCATCTCTTAGGGTACACATTACTCATTTTATATCCCTTAATTGGGTTCATGTCAACCTTCCCTTCCTTGATGTGGTCTTTCATAGCAGTCTTCCTTTCCCATCTTGACCTATTAGTGATATTCCTTTCATGGCTTGGTCACTAGGCATTGCAATGACTTCCTCTCATATTGTCCTTCCTTTCCCGGCTTGACCTATTAGTGACCTTCCTATCCCAGATCAATTATTGGTCATTGCAATGACTTCCTCTTATATTGGCCTTCCTTTCTCGGTTTGTCCTGTTGGTGATTTTCCTATCCCAACTTGATTATCAATCATGCAATGACTTTCTCTTATATCGGCCTTCTTATCCTGACTTGACCTATTGATGATCTTCCTATCTCATATTGATCACCAGTTATTACATTGACTTTCCTTTCAATATCAGCCTTCCTATCCTGTCTTGGTCGATTAGTGACCTTCCTTTCCTGGCTTGGTCACATACTTTTTATTCACTACCTAAGTGACTTTCCTTGTGTCTCCCCAGAGATGGCATACTTAGGTTCAAAGAATTTATGTACTTTCATATTTTGTATACCTAATACTTAACACTTTGGGTGATATTCATGGTTACCTCAATTCTTAAATGGACTGGCCAACTCATCAGGTTCAAAAAATGTTTGTACTTCCATATTATGTATACCTAATCCTTAACACTTTGGGTGACATTCATGGTTACCTCAATTCTTAAAGTGATAGGTCAACTCAACCATTTAGGGAATGTCCTAACTTAGGGTGTCTTTTTTACTCACACAAGGAGGTTAGGTTATCTCAGCACAACCCAACCCCACAGGTTCAAAGATTTTCCTTCCTCATAGGTCTCTTTTCCCACTCTTAGTCTGGTCCACCCTAGGTCTAGACTCCAACCATAAATGATGAATTTCATTTTTATGTAACCATTGCTTGTTTATGTTTCTTAAAACCCTTTATATGTAATCCTTGCTACACATGCATATATGGGAGTTTGGGCGACCTAAACTCATTTTCCTTTTTCTCTTTCCTCTTACCCTAATTAGGGTTCTTATGGGTAGCATTTTTATAGCACTCACATCACTACCATCACCCAGGATTTGGGTTTAGAGTTAGGGTCAGGGACTACCCCGACACTCTAGGGTTTTATGACTCCCTTGACTCACTAAGGGTTTTCCTAAACCAACCCTAACTCGATCTTGAGTTTACCCTTGCAAGGAAAAACTCAAAAAACATTTTACTTTACTTTATCATTATTTCCACATTACATTTTCATTATTTGGTGGAGGATGTCTTAGTCCTACTTCTTCTCCAAAAATCTAACTTGAGATGAGGAGGGAAATTCCTTTTAGGGTTTATTAACAAAGAGGATGAAAAGTGGGTGAAATTTGAGATTAGAAGACTTAGAGGAAATATTACGTTAGGCAAACCCTAGACTCTGGCATGTCCAGTATCACATTGGCTAAGGGATTCCACATATACCAACCTAATGGTACAGAAGAAAATATTGACAGCCCCCAAAACTATGATCCATTCTAGACACCATTACTGTTAGGCCATGCCTTAATAATTATCCTTTTATTTCTAAAGATTAATTGAAATTACCATCTATTAAATATTATTTGAAAAATATGGGGCTCTAATAGCAAATGTAAAAGCCTCAGTTTTCAGTGTCTCCCGGTTAAGGAAAGACCCAAAAAGTTAAGAGCCATTCCTGAAATTCCCAAGGATCCAGATTTAACCAAATAACAAATAGTAGCAAATAATCTCCATTAATTTAAATATTTTTTACAAAATGCTCTTCTTAGGAGTTACATGAATTTATATCATCAGAAATGTACATATGAGAATAATTATCTATCTAATCCTTCTTACAAGTTAGCTTTAATGTATTCATGTAATTTTATCTATCCATCATATCTTGATATCTTCATATTTAACATGTATAAAAAATGGTGTGAAACAAAAATACAGCCCAATATATTTCTATATTGTGTATAAGTGGTGCATGAAAAAGTGTCCAAGTATTATAACAACATATAATCGATAAATTACTTGAAAATAAGAACTAACTTTTTCTTCACATATTCTCATCTTTATGTGATACTCATAGTGGCATTATAATTGAACAGAACATAAATAAACTTCCAACAATTGTTTTGTTCAATCCTCAAGAAAACCTCGACAAACTATATTGTGGGTATTCATAAACGTAACCAAAACCCTTCATGTAAACCATGCAGATTATGTAGTCATATTTTAAGCGTATTCAAGCAATCTGATAAATAGATCCAAGCAATTTAACATTTAATCTACATGTATGTAAATCCTAAAGTGCCACCATCACATTAATCACATTAAACCCTACTCGATCCTAATCTTATTTTAGGGTTATCTTGGGCTTCAATTAAGGAATAAGGGTACAAACCCTAGTTCCATCACATAATATTTTATTACAGTTACTGATCTGCATTTTACATCATGTTTAACCCTAATTTTCAAGTTAGGCCTTTTATATCATTAGGAGCAACTGTGTTAGACTATGCATCTTAAGATCCTAATGATAAAGGAGATTAGGTTCTAAACTCCAATTAATAGATCCATCATATCCTTTCAATATGATCAAATAGATTCCATTATATTTCCTAATAACATAGAAAGTTGTGACTTCTAACCCAAATTATCCTTATTCTTTCTAAATAGCACTCTAATTATGATCATTATGGTCATAATCATGTTAAATCACCATTATATTCCACATTATTAGTTTACATCTCAAAGAATCATATTTAACATGATAAATAACCTATTCATCAAAAACTAAGGTTTGTGTGCATTAATCACCAATTTACCACATGTTTGCACTACTTTTAGAATTCAAATCACAACAAAACCTTAATTATATTTAGTTCATGTTCCTCTCAATTTTTGATAAATTTTCATATATAACTTCTCATGATTGGAGCTACCAATAATTAATTATGATTATTGCAAAGATTACTACATCTTGGCCAATAAAAAAGCACCATGTCAACAAAAGAAGGAAATTACCTTATTTCCACATGGATTGGGCTAGGCCAATAGGTGACAAACACCTTAGCATGCGACCTTCTTGGGTTGCAGCCTAAGTCAGAGAGTACATCGGCTCTTTTCCCCTGTGCCTCTGAGTTTGGGACCTCACACTCTTGGGGAAGGAGGGCACTTCTCTCCTCCCACATTTTCTACCTTCACTCACCTCCCATTCACGAACCCAGTACTTAGGTGGTCAACCAAGAAATTGACACTAGCCTTGTGGGTGCTTGAGGGTCAGGACATGCACCACATCCTTCAAGGTGCTCTACTGAGTCAAAAGGTAGCTTATCTTTGATTGAGGAGGACAAAACCAAAGGGAGAAAGAACTGGTTCTTCAGAGGCGACCATAAGTTTTATAAATACCACATATGTATATGGTGGGGGTGATCTCAACTCATCCAGGGATGGTTTGATTTTGTTTCCTCTCCCTATCCCTATTGGAATGATTTCAATCCTAATTGTGGACCAAAGTGAGAGGGAGAGAGTCACAGGGTTCCAGTTTACTGTAGCCAGGATTGCCTATTTAGGCAAGGGGTAGAATATCATTGTTGGTATGTAGATTCTACATCTAAAGGTCACAAAGGGCATGCCACATTCATGGGTGTCTCTTAACCAGAGATTAAGTCTGGTTATTCAATTGATTTTCTAAATATGGAGACATGTGTACCAATTGCAATTAAAACCATCTTTTGCCTTAGATTTCTCTATGTCACTAGAAACACCCTTTAGATCCCAAATTTGTTGGAAAATTAATTAAAGTCTTTCCCATCCTTTATATATTTTTTGAGATGTATTGGAGTAAGTTAAATAGCCAAATCTTGCTCCTTTCAAAAATACATAATTTTATTACCCACTCCTAATGGAAATTCTTTTTCCAAAAAAATTTAGATTTCTCTTCTATTTGTGATTATCTTCAATTATACCAAAAGTCAAGCCACAATATCCTTGTTTGATGCCCCAAACATTGCATTGACATTCTTGGCAAGATAATTACTCTCTTAATTATCTAAAATACCACAAATCTTATTTTTGTTTGGAAACATGCACATTATCTAATAATTTACTTATCTAATAATAATCAAACTCACCTTTCTTTATTTATGCACGAAATCTCTTATTTCTGTAACTTGTTCCACAAGGACATATTTGTAAAGAAAAAAGTCTCATGGGCCTTTATGTGGGCCATGGGTTGCATCCATCCCACAAAGTGAAGAGCATCATTATTCCTTTATTTATGTTGAATAATTTTCTTATAAAACCAAGTCTTTAACTTATATAATTCAAATTCACTAAATTGGACGATATTATAAAAGTCATCCTTCACCTCTAGACTCCCAAATACCATGATCTATATTTTCTTCTATACGAGCTTTTGATGGCGACAACATCTCTTATCTATTAGATGATCCTGAGCCATTCCCAGTATATGGGCCAACAACAAATTTCAAGCTCAATTTCACAAATTTTGATAAAAGTACTTGTTGGAAACTCTCACATGTTGATCCCAATCTCATAAGATGCGATTCAAAGACGACGAGGAAAATTCTCTTGTTTTCCACCATGATGACCTGATGGTTAATAAAGATCATTTTAGAGATACTCTCAAACTAGGTAGTTATTTGACACATGTAGCCGTACGACTACATATCAGTTCCTTCTGAGTCATTACCTTGATGACGTCTATATGACCAGGCTTGATCTAAAGAATGACCTATCTGACCAAGCCAACTGCATAGAAAAAGAGTTGTTGATTTAGTGGCCAAAGACATCCATTCCAAGATATATTTTCCTATCTTAGTTAAACGATAATCATTGGATGATGTTGGTAATTTTTAACCAATAATGTCAAGTTATTTTTATAATAGCTCCCAATTTTCCATCAATTTCGAGGGTCTTGAACTGTCTTCCTTGATAGAGGATATACATCAATGCATCACTGACACTTGCACTAGAGGAATCACTTCTCTCGTTTGTTAGTATGGAAAGGACTACGACTCTCAAGGCACAATGAAATGGATCAAGCCCCATGTTTGTCACCACGTCCCATTGAAAAGACATCTTTTAAATGATTGTATATTTTTTATTCTTCACTAGATGTATTCTATCTCTATTCTTCATTCTATAGCAGAAGAAAGTTACAGGGAAAACTACCATTTCCTATGCGAAAAATATGCAATGATGCTCCTACATACTGAATTGGGGAATGAAGATCACTGCTGTTGAGTGTAATTGATAATCTCACATCATTACATTTTTATTATTATTTTATAACTTTATAAAAGAGTCTGTTGTAAGTTTGAGGGAGTGTAATCTTGTTAGATAGGCATCACTAATACCAAACAATATTCATTTATTTTCATTTTTCTTTCATATTTTTGAACATCTTATTGAAATTTTTCCTTGTACAAAATGAAGATGAAGATAATCAACTTTTCTCTCCTAGAACTTATTCTAGTTTCTAGAATCTACAACTATACAAATCTAATATAAAGAAACAACAAGTTAGGAGAGGTTTTGAAATTTTGATATTGATGATGAAATTATTTTATATCCTTATATCATTAAAATATTAATTATTTTAAACGTGGTTCCAATCTTACAACACAATCAAAAGACTCTTGCCAAAATGCCATACAAAGTAAAAGATAGACTCATATTCAAATAAAAGACACACTCTCATCAAAGAGAAATATCTACCTCATCTCCTATTCTACATATACATCATAGAAAATCCCAAAAATAGAATGGAATGAAAAGCAGAGGGTAAATGGGAACCTAAGAGTTGTTCCCTATTTTTAGTCAAAGGAGCTACTAGAATGTGTATATCTATGTTCATGAACGTAGATATGTCATTTTTGGTAGTTTGTAAGACCAAAGAAAAAATTTCTCCCCTATTTCCAATGGTGTTCATTAAAGATATAGCAAATCTAGGTAGTGGTACTTAGGATGTGCAATAACGTCTCTAAAATCATCTAGTTTGGATTGTAAGGGTCACTTGCTTATTTAATGGACCTATAGTTGAATTACCTAAAGGAAGAAAAGGGATATCTGCTAACTTTCAGCCTACACCTTCATCTACCTCTCATCAAATCATAAAGACGAGAGTGAAAGCTACTTTAACTAGAGAGATGTGTATCGGAGAAACTATATGAGTAATTGTTGGGTTTTAGGGGAGATAGAGAAGGAAGCAGAACCAAACATTTTCTTCTCCCAAACCCATAATAAAGGCATCGTGTCAACGTCTATACAATAGGAAGAAAGGTTTGTAGAGGCGTACCTTGTCCCGAGGCTTGATCAGTGACTTTACCTCGTGGCTTGCACGGTCTTCACCTCCGGTCTTGGACGACATCTGTGCAACTCCTGGTCTCACCGGGACTGTCAGGATTGACAACTGTCCTCTGAGCGGCAGAAGTCTCCCGCCTCTGAAGTAGTCCACACGGACCACCTGGAACTCTGTTCTCCTTATCCTACAAGGAATCAAAAGGAGTCGCACCCTCCTATCAGGGTACTAGTCACCGACTCACTCTTCTGCAACCAGTTGCTTTCTGCAGTTGTCTTTCCCTTGTTGTGCCTCCCTTATTAGGTAGCACATTCTCAGGCTCTCTCTTGGTTACCAAAACTAGAGAGAATGACAACATTGCAGAGTAACTGGTGTTCTGAGTTGTTGTTCCTAAGAAACCCCCACTACCCCTATATATAGGAGGGTCATGGGATAGGGTTCTCTATCCTGGGCAATGCAGCATTAAAGCAGTAGTAGAAGGGTTCGAGATTTTCCACAAAAACAACCAACTGTGCCACTTGAACCGATCATTTCATACATGAAACGGTCAGTTGGGGAGTTGAGCCGATCGGTTCACACCTCAATCGATCCATTGGGGCACCTGAGCCGATCGGTTCACTTCTGATCTGATCGGTTCACTTATGAGCCGATCGGTTCGTAGTCCTGATCCAACTCAAATTGGCTTTCATATTTGTTTCTGATTAATCAAATATTAATCCTTATCCAAATCAAATTTGTACAAGTGAAACAAATTGTATTTGCAAAATAGTCTTCTGACTTTCCAAATTATCTCGATTAGACCAGTTGAGCTGATCAGTTCAACCCTTGAATCGGTCCGTTCAGCTTGTCTTGAGCCGATCGGTTCATCACATGAGCCGATCGGTTCACCAACTTGAGCCGATCGATTCATCACATGAGCTGATCGGTTGGGGCAACAGACTGTGTAAAATCAGTCAATTGCAGTTTCAATCAATCTGATACTCTAATCAATTGGTCAAACACCTTGAACCCTATGATCTGATTGAGTGTTTAATTGAACTACTAAACTCATTTAGTAATCAATCTAAACATCGTTTGTGGAAAAACTCCTCTTCCAGGTTAAATCCTATGTGTGTGACCCTGTAGGTCCATTTCATGTTGGCAGTAAAAGTCCATAACACTTATCACTTCACAAGCAAAGAGCGGTGCCTAGTAACAGATCAGTGCTACCCAAGTGAAATAGAAAGTTGGAGAAAAACTTTCAATCCTACAATCCTTGAATGGTGTTACAGCGAATGTATAATTCCTTTGTCAGTGATATCCTGAATGAACTCAAGGCGTGGAACAATCATCCTGTCAATATTCATTCACTTTCTTGATGTCATAGTAGATTGGAGGAGATATGTATGCCATCAATATCATATACTGATCAACACATGCATGCACACGCCTGTCTCAATCCTACCCATCAAGTGGCCATGAATATCAAACTCCCTTAGGAGGGACAAATCCCATATCTATCACTCACCCCTTAAAAGCCCCATGTGTCAAAGCCACCCAATCATCACCTTTATAACAACCTATATTTCAGGACTGCATTTGATGATGTCAAAGTGTACCCAATGACATGTGTTGAGTGTAGTGATTTCAGGTCAAAGAATCACACTCACCACCATCACTGTGAGAACTGACTGTGACTACCATGTCATGGTTCCATGTGTCAAACTCATGGTGGGTCTATCTGGTACACTTGTGCTCTAACAAGTACCTATGTGTTTGGTTTGATATCTCCATATCATGACTAATGAGATTCTGTCATCAACCAACACCACAATCTAGTCTTGTGTGTCATTGTTGTCTATCTACATTCTACAATGACATCTGACTAGGGACATAATTAGGATGTACAAACTCTTATCATCCGTATGATCTCATCATTCAGGTCCTTAACCTAAAATCATACGTCATTGAGTACTGCCATTCTCTAGACATTCAATATGTTCTATCACTATCTTGTATGATTGAACCAGAAAGAATTGGAAGCTTGCCTTTGATCTTTATCAAATCATTCTTAATGTATCCCACCAATCATCCCATGATTGGCTCTCAGGGAATACATACCAACAGACTCCCACTTGCACTGCGAGCCAATCACCCTTGAATCATATTCTTAGTTATCTTCAAACATGTCCCACATGTTTCTGTTCTCTAGTGCTAACATAGTGAGTTATGGAAACACCTTACCATAGTCGGTATTAACTGCATGTCTCTCATCTCTTCCCTATACATCACACATATGAGATGGAGTTGTCATAATATGCAATCTAATATTCCTTTGCTAACCTTTAGCCACATTGCATGACCAAGTACTCCTTACTTGTCATCAGTGACTGTAATATCTATAAGTTCATCTCATGAACTTCCAGATCCATATAGTATCCACTTATGTTCTCTAACACACCGATACTCGGCTTTTTCCTTTTAAATGACTTTCTTGGAACGTTTCCAATCATCAACAAACATTCACTTTTATATATCCCATATATATATTGTGATTAATTATTTGTCCTTTTTGGAAGTTCGCATCAGTGTAACTCTTTACAGTGAACCCTTCCTTATTTCCATAGAACTAGTACTTCTCAAGTACGTATCAAGTTCATATGGTATTCCAGTAACCCTTACTGGAACTAGACAAACATCCACTCATCATGTACGTATCAAGTAACCCTTCCTTATTTCCATAGAACTAGTACTTCTCAAGTACGTATCAAGTTCATATGGTATTCCAGTAACCCTTACTGGAACTAGACAAACATCCCCTCATCATGTCCCACATACGAGTTATCAGGATGAGCACATCATATTGTCATGTCCTACATACAAGATGATGAATGCATTTTATTCTTTCTATGTCTATACACGCAACATAATGGGATGATTACATACATGATATATCCATATCTATTCTTAGTGTTTCCAGAGACGACCCAACACCAGATCAGACCGTCATAGTGTAATTAATTTCGAAATTAAAACATAAGCAACATAATTACTGAAAATCACTAAAAATTAAAACCATTTGTAAAGAGATCCAAACACAGGAAAACTCTTTTATAAAGAACCAATGTATTTTATTTCCATCTTGGTTCATAAGTACATATTTTGTACCGTCTCTTCTCGAGGATTACAAGCTTCAGCTGCCTTGATAAAACTATACATAGACAACATAAGAACCTCGAAGCATCAAGCCATAAACTTAGAACGATTCATTAAAAGTACTGACTACTAATTCCGAGGACCTGAGAGTACAAAGATGACACATAGGACTCTCTATACAAAACATGACAGCTAGTGTCTCCACCTGAGATATCACTGTTGTCCCTGTTGTTGCTGCTGCTCTTCTTCCCCTACTGTAGGGTTTCTGCCTCTTCCTCTATGTTTAACTAAAAAGTTGGATCCCGCAGAGGTGAGACAATTGAAAATTGCCCCAGCGAGAGATATAACTCTCTGCCAGAAATATTATTATTGCAAGTTAATGGAATAAAACTGAGCATAAGAATCATATATTTTTAACAGCAGATAAATCAACATCTAAACATATTAGGGCATTATTCTTATTCCAAGCATTTCAGCTATAACCTGATAAAGCAGCATATCACTTATCCATTAGGGAATATGAAGAACATGTATAACATTTATCTATCTAAGATATGCTAAGAAAAGTAACTTCAACCAGTGATTCTCATATTTCAACCTTAAGCAATTATTCTACGTGGTTGATTACATTTTACAATCATACTTAAGCCCTGAGGAGATGAGGTATACCACTCATACTCTAACTGACCATTGCGAAATCAAAATCGGTACCATACATAGGTAAACGGAAGAGCCAGATTCCCATGACCTCATCTTCCTCAGTCAGTGTGAGGACCAAATGTAGGACATCTTGTGTCTATGCTAAATAGCTTTCTAGGGTATAGTGGCAACTTCACTATAGAGTTACAGTGGTAGTTGTACTCTCTTCGCAATTGAGAGATTTCATGTTTATCTCATATCGATCTGTTATTAACATTATCAGGAGATTCATGTTACATCCATCCCGGCATTCGGGAGATTAATGATACATCCATCCCGACATATATAATGAAGGATTGAGAGATTTAATGTTTATCTCACATCAATTCCTCCATTAGGGCGTAAGGATATTCACGCCCAAAACCCCCACATACTCAACAGTATGCCCTCCAGGAGTTCCCATAGGAAAACCTATTCCACCATCACCAAACTACTGACGATGATGGATCTATGGCCAGGGCTCTACATGATAAGATTTCACTTGATTAATTAAATACATTACCATATTCTTTTAGCATCAGTCAGGTTTGCAAATATAAATTATTATAACAAATGCTACAAAGAATGTGTAATACTTCTATTAAGTACTTTTCAAAGCTTTATAAAATATTTGGATCTCAATCCCTTGTCACATCATGGCATTCTCATCCCTTAACATCTCATCATCATGATTATGGAATATGGGTATTCAAACCCTCTATTCATTAAAGAACATTTGTTACCACTGACTAGGAGAACATATCAAGTACATATCAACACTATGCAATGTGAGAGTATCATCACTATTCCCTCATTAAAGATTAGAATTTCCCAATTCATATCAATTAGGAATACTCATCTCATTACCAAAATTAGGGTTATGGTTTATCATCATATTGCCCAAGATTAGGGCTTCATGCATTATAACCCAAGATTAGGTCTTCACAGACCTTTACCCTATATCAGGGTTAGGATTTCATATAACATTACTTAGCATCACCCTGGATTGAGTTTCACATCACATCTCTGCATTAGGGTTTCACATGAGATCACCCTTGATTAGGATTTCACAGCACATCACTACATTTGGGTTTCACATGACATCACCCTTAATTAAGGTTTCACATCGCATCACTGCATTAGGGTTTCACATGACATCACCCTTAATTAGGGTTTCATGAAGCATGCTCTTAAATTAGGGGTTTTTCATTTTATTACACTAAATTGGGATTTCTTATCTCATCACCCTAGATTAGGGTTACATCATTACCCTAGATTAGGGTTACATCATTACCCTAGATTAGGGTTTCATCGTTACCCTAGATTAGGGTTTTACGTAGCATTGCCCTAAATTAGGGATTATGGTTCATCAACCTTCTCAATTAGGGTTTCATGATCTCTTTATCAAGGATCATACCCTAACTACATATTGTATTCATGTTGAGAGTGTTGAGGTTTAACCATTACATGATTATTATACATGTATGGATCTCTATCTCTCTCTCATCCTCTCTAGGATATTAATCACTTCAAACTTGATTAAATTAGGTTAATCCTTCATTCGAGTGTATACATTTAGGGTTATCATAGAGTATTGAGGCATTGCCACCCTAAGCATCAAAGGTTAACCACTCAAAAGGTACTAATTACTTATATATTTTGAAGGTACAACCATTGTAATTACCCTTGATAAATATTATCAACAATCATGGGGTTGATTGTACTTACAAGGTTTGAATCAATTAAACCTTCAAATGGTTTTGGGGTATTAGACCTTTAAACGGTCTTGGTTCAATTCGATCTCCATACAGTCTTGAGGTTCTTGACCTCCAATCAGTCTTGAGGTTCTTGACCTCCATTCGGTCTTGAGGTTCTTGACCTCCATTCGGTCTTGAGGTGCTTGACCTACATTCGGTCAACTCTCCCAAATGGTCAACATGACCAAACAATTTTGAAGATCAAATTACCCATTCGATCTTGATCAACTTTACCCATTCGATCTTAATTGATTTTACCCATTCGGTCTTGATCACTTTCACCCATTCAGTTTTGATTGATTTTACCTATTCGGTCTTAATCAATTTTACCCATTCGGTGTTGATTGGTTTTACCCATTCGGTCCTGATCAATTCCATCAATTAAGGCTTCAATCAATTCAATCGATTGGAGTTTGTAATCAGTGGATTATCCATCACTGAACCTATTACGAGTCAATCAATTAGAACAATTAGATCATCATCCAACCATGACATTTCCTGAACTCAAATGGTCTTGAGACCATTGGGTGTCAAACGGTCTTGAGACCGTTTGTTCACCAAATGATCTTGAGATCGTTTGTTCACCAAACGATCTTGAGATCGTTTAGTCTCAAGAGTGAAACCATTTGTCCAAGATATTCATTGAGGTGTGTGCTTATGATGATGTCATCATCATCAAGCTTCGATCCTTCAAAATCTACTGCCATTCTTATGGAAATTTCATCAATTATTCAAAGGAATTTCAAGAAGAACAAAATGATCAACAAGTGATGAAGAATTGAATGTAATAATAACATTTAAGGGTTCAAGTTATATAACCCGCCTTCAAAATTGAATCCAAGCTTCAACCTTCATGTCGTCAATGGTGAATGAATCTTACTCAACTTTACAAGACTCTTCCTCAAGTCTTTGAGTGAAAAGAAATGGCTAGGATTGAAGATTGAATGGAGAATAGAAGAAATCAAGCATTGATTTTCGATTTCCACCATGAAATCAAGGTTCAAGATGATTAAGGAGCTTACCTACAGGTTGGGGCACGTCCTCCTATTTCTCCTAAGATTCCTTGTGTTCAACCAAAGCAAGGAGAGAAAGAAAATCCGAAAAGAGTCTTCAAGTGGGTGGAAAATGAAGTGTTTATAAGAGAATTTCAATGAGAGAGAAAGTGATATAAAAATACTTTAACTCCCAAAATTGGTGCCACATCTCCCCCTCAAATCCTTGCATGCAAATCCATCTTCCCCACCTTCAAATTCCTCTTCATTATCCATGAATTAAAGGAAAAGCAATTAAGCACCTTAATTCATATAATACTAATATCCCATTTTTAGTCAATATTACTTTTTAGTTAACTAATGTGAGTGGGCTCGCCACTCACTTAGGATATTTTCGGTGCTATAGCAAGGCACAAGGACGTTCACACTTATGAAAATTCAACCATCTCATTTTTGGTTGAAGGGCACTTCCATTATTATATTTATTTTTTTTGCATTAAATTGAATTAGGGTTTCAATTATGCTTAAATCTTGATTATTTTAATATCAAGATTCTCTCTCCTCCAAAGTGATTCAAATGAGACACCCTTATAATTTTATTTTCTGTACTTGATGCCAAGGAACATGAGGAACTCTCTAGAGGTGGTATTTTGCATATTGAACCCTAGGTTTTGGGTAAATTGCACATTACACCAAAACTAGGTTTTAATGCACAACTTGGGTAATTTGCACTTTAGTCCAAAACAAGCAAAACAATATTTAAAAGGACTAAAATGAAACACAAGTTACTCTTGAGCCTTAATTACTTTTAAAGAGATAATAGCAAGCATATAATTAACTTTATTAAGCAAAACATCTAGGGTTAAGGCATAACGCAGGTCAGGGATGTTACAAATTATCCACCCCTAATAGGGATTTTGTCCCCAAAATCATCAAGAGAAAAGAGAAGGGTACTTCCTCCCCATCTCTTCCTCCAGCTCCCATGTGGCTTCTTCAATGTCGCGATGATGCCAGAGAACTTTCACAAGACATATGTCTTTCTTTTTCAGCTTTTTAATTCTTTTATCAAGGATCATCACAAGTCCTTCAACATATGATATATCATCATTTAATTCTACTTCCAAAGGTTGCAAAACTAACTTGGTGTCAGGATGGCACTTTCTCAACATGGAGATATGGAATATTGGATGCAACTTATGCAGCTCAGGTGGCAATTCCAGCTTATAGGCTACCTTTCCAACCCATTAAATGATTAGATAAGGACCTATAATTCTAGGAGCTAACTTCCCCTTCTTTCCAAATCTAAGAACACCTTTCCAAGGTGAGACTTTGAGATATACTCTGTCTCCAACTTGGAATTCTAAAGGTCTTCGCCGTTTGTCGGCATATGACTTATGTTTATCCTGTGCAGCCTTTAACTGTTGTTGGATTACTTTATTCTTATTAGTTGTCAACTACACAAGCTTAGGACCCAAAAGTTGATATTCTCCTATTTCATACCAATATAAGGGAGATCTACAACATCTACCATATAGCTTCATATGGTGCCATATCAATACTATGATGATAGCTATTATTATGAGCAAATTCTATCAAGCTCAGATGTAGATCCCAACTTCCTACAAACTGAAGGACACATGCCCTAAGCAGATCCTCCAAGGTAAGTATGGTCCTCTTAGATTGTCCATCTATTTGTGGGTGAAAGGATGTACTAAACCTTAAATGTGTACCCAAAGCTTTATGTAATCGTTCCCAAAAATGATTTGTGAACTGGGGACCTCTATCAGAAATGATAGTAGCTGGAACCCCGTGCAACCGCACTATCTCATCTATATATATTTGTGCAAGCTTCTCAGTAGTGTAGGTTGTTTTGAGAGGAGGGAAATGTGATGTCTTAGTCAACCTATAAACTATCACCCATATGGAATCATGACCTTTGGTTGTTGTAGGCAAACCAACCACAAAGTCCATAGTCACATGATCCCATTTCCACTGCGGTATAGGAAAAGGTTGCATTGCTCCTGTGGGCTTCTAATGTTCAGCTTTAACCTGCTGACACACCGGACACTGCATAACAAACTCAGCTACATCCCTCTTCAATCTTGGCCACCAATACATATCCTTCAGGTTATGATACATTCTGGTGCTTCCTGGATGCATTGCATACATCGAAGAATGAGCTTCCTCCAAAACTAATTTCCTAAAGTCATTGGCATCAGGTACTACCATCCTACCATGGTAATAGACTACCTAATCCTATGACTCATGAAAGCCATCTCATTTCTCACTAACATACTCTGACCTGATCTGTTGAACCACAATATCAACTTGTTGTGCTTCTTTAATCTGTTGTCTCATAGTAGGTTTTACTTGCATCTTAGCTAACTGCCCGTCTAACAATGATACCTTAAGTTGTACATTGTTTTTCCTCAAGGAGATAAGCATATCTCTTTTAAAACACACTAAGGAATTCAACTGTGCTTTATCTAAGGCTGGTGATGATGATTTCCTACTTAGTGCATCAGCCAATACATTAGCCTTCCCTGGATGATAATCAATTGTACAATCATAGTCCTTGATTAACTCCATCCAGCGGTGTTGCCTCATGTTGAACTCATGTTGTGAAAAGATATATTTTAGACTCTTATGGTCTGTGAAAATCTGAAATGTTTCTCCATAGAGATAATGTCTCCAGATCTTCAAAGCATGGACCACGGTAGCTAGTTCTAGATCATGTGTCAGATAATTCTCCTTGTGTTTCTTAAGCTGTCGAGAGGCAAAAGAAATCACTTTATTATCCTACATCAACACGCATCCTAGACCCTTCTTAGATGCATCACAGAAAACTATGTACCCCTTCCCTTGCTCAGGTAACACCAACACATGTGCACTTGTTAACCTTTCTTTCAACAACTGGAAAGAATGTTGACACTTGTCATTCCAGAAAAAAGGAACCTCCTTCCTGGTCAACTTGGTTAGGGGTAAAGCTATAGAACTAAAGTTCTTAATGAACCACCTATAATAGCTTGCCAGTCCTAGGAAACTGCATATCTCTGTAGGTGTCTTTGGCTATTCCCATTGTAGGACAGATTCTACCTTCTTAGGATCAACACAGATATCTGAGGCAGATATTACATGTCCTACAAAAAGAAACATCTGGTAACCAGAACTCACATTTGCTAAACTTAGCATACAACTTATGCTCTCTTAGTAAAGTTAAAGCCTGACGAAGATGCAACTCATGTTATTGTGCATCTCTATTGTATATCAAGATGACATCTATGTAGACTACTATGAACTGATCAAGAAAAGGTCTAAAGATTCTATTCATGAGTTCCATGAATGCAGTTGGTGCATTAGTTAGTACAAATGACATAACTATGAACTCATAGTGGCCATACCTTGTCTTAAAGGCAGACTTAGGTATGTCACTCTCCTTAATACGCAACTGATGGTATCCTGACCTCAGATCTATCTTAGAGAAGATAGTTGCACCACACAATTGATCAAATAGGTCATCGATCCTTGGCAGAGGATACTTGTTCTTTATGGTTACTTTATTCAACTGTTTGTAATCAATGCATAACCACAATGATCCATCCTTCTTCTTAACAAAGAGAACTCGAGCACCCCATGGTGAAGTACTTGGTCAGATAAAGCCCTTCTCAAGAAACTCCTGTAGTTGTTTCTTGAGCTCTGCCATCTCAACAGGTGTCATTATATACGGTGTTTGTGCTATTGGTTGTGTGCCCAGAATTAGATTAATCTCAAAATCAATCTCTCGGGGCAGAGGTACACTTGGAAGTTCCTTAGGAAACACATATTCAAACTCCCTGACTATCGGAACTTTAGAAGGATTAGGGCTCTCTATTGTGGTGTCTACCACATGTGCCAAGAATGCAAAGCATCCTTGTCTCATCAGCTTCTCAGCTACCATATCCGACACAAGATAGGTTGGAAGAATCTTTCTATCTCCCTTAAAGATCCATGTGTCACCATCATTAGTGAACATAGCTTGCTTGGAATTACAATCCAAGACAACCTTATAATTTTCTAGGGTGTCAATCCCAAGGATTATATCAAACCCATGCATCTCAAGCGGTATAAGATCCACATGAATGTGATGTTGAGAAAAGGAAAGAATGCAGGGAGAACACACCTCCCGCAATACTGCAGATCCCAATAAAGGGGTTTCTAACAACAGATTCTCTGCCCTATGACCAACTGTCATGTTGCAGTCAAGAATCACTTCTCTAGTGATGACAGAATGTGTAGCACTCAGATCAATTAAAATAAATACGAAGCAGGATGAAGACATATCAGAATGAAATAGTTTCATATGACCTATCACAACTCGAGGGTTGACACTGCTTCTGGTTGATTCATTGCATAGAATATCATTGTTGCTTGCTTTTGACCCTGTGCTCGGTTGTTTAGTGCCGACGTACTAGCTTGGGATGCTTGTCCACATCCTCTAGCGCTACTCGGAAATTGTCACCTCTGAGAGCCTTGTTGACTCTACCTCTAAGGTTGAGTCACACTTGCTTCTCTAGCTCGACAATCTTTCATCAAATGCCCCATCTTTCCGCATATAAAACAGCCTCTGTTCCCCGACTGTGGCCTGGGTGGTCTTTTTATCGACACTGATGCTATGATGTGGGCTCCTTCTGGTGGTAAACTACGACCTCTACCCCTATTCGACATCCATTATGTCTGGGTATTGAACCTTGGTGGTGCTATTGGTGCAGAAAATCTTGTTTTCTTGAAACTTTTGGACCCTTGTCCTTGAAACTAAGTATACACCTTCTTACTATTAGTTTAACGCTTCTCAGTTACCTACCTTTCTATCCGTCTCACGGACTCCACAAAGGTGGTGAACCTCTCCTTGTTTTCTAAGGCAGACACAAGAGTGGTCAAATCAGCAGTTAGCCCCTTCTCAAAATGATAAATCCTCTCTTCATCAGTAGCTACCATATGTGGACAAAACCACAAAAGCTCCATGAACTTAGCTTCATACTCGCTAATGTTCATTGGTCCTTGCCTTAACCTCTCAAACTGAGAGATCTTCTCATCTAGAAACGTCTTAGGGAAGTATCTATTGACAAATTCTTGTCGGATTCTTCCCATCCGATCTCAACACCTGGCCTCCTGCCCTCTTCTATAGTCCACCACTGGCCATCACTCCCCTTCAACAGATACAACGCATGTCTAACCTTCTCATCTTCTAGGATATTAAGGATTTGGAAGGCCTTCTCTAGCTCAGTCAACCATAAGTCAGAGTCTGTTGGGTCAACTGTACCAACATACTTTGTAGCTCCTACCCGGTGAAGCCTCTCAAAAGTTTTACCAGCTCCCTGTCCCTCATTATGGGTCAGTGCCTTTGGTGCAGGTGGTGGCATCCTATCCTCCATATTCATCATGGTTGCCATGAAATGCCCAAACAAATCATCGAAGGCTGGGATTTCCAATGCAGCTTGGTTAAGTTGGGGATGTTTAGGTTCTGGTTCATCCCTATTCTGGTCCCTTGCACCTCTTCCCAGTGTAGCAACACTGCTCTCCACATCATGTTCTTTGTGTGATCTAGACATCTTTAAGTTCTTCTTCTCCTCCTATATGAGCAGAAGACACTATCAGATTACTGGATGATACTAAAACTAACTCAACAACCTTAATCCTATGTCTCTATAGACTCAAAGAACCTAGAGCTCTGATACCAACTAAACTGAGATGACCCAACACCAGATCAGACCATCATAGTGTAATTAATTGCAGAATTAAAACATAAGCAGCAGAATTACTGAAAATCACTAAAAATTAAAACCATTTGTAAAGAGATCCAAACACAGGAAAACTCTTTTAATAAGAACCAACATATTTTATTTACATCCTGGTTCATAAGTACATATTTGATATTGTCTCTTCTCAAGGATTACAAGCTTCAGTTGCCTTGATAAAACTATACATAGACATCATAAGAACCTCGAGACATCAAGCCAAAAACTCAGATTGATTCATTAAAAGTACTGACTACTAACTCTGAGGACCTGAGGATATAGAGATGACACATAGGAATCTCTATACAAAACATGATAGCCAGTGTCTCCACCTGAGATATCATTGATGTCCCTGTTGCTGCTGCTATTGCTCTTCCCCTAATGTAGGGTTTCTGCCTCTTCGTCTTTGTTTACCTAAAAAGTTGTATCACGCGGGGGTGAGACAATTGAAAATTGCCCCAACGAGAGATATAACTCTCTACCAGAAATATTATTATTACAAGTTAATGGAATAAAACTGAGTTGAAGAAGCATATATTTTTAACAGTAGATAAATCAACATCTAAACAGATTATGGCATTATTCTTATTCCAAGCATTTCAGCTATAACCTGATAAAGCAACATATCACTTATCCATTAGGGAATATAAATAACATGTATAACATTTATCTATCTAAGATATGCTAAGCAAAGTAACTTCAACCAGTGATTCTCATATTTCAACCTTAAGCAATTATGCTACATGGCTGATTACATTTTACAATCATACTTAAGCCCTGAGGAGATGAGGTACGCTCATACTCCAACCCACCATTGCAAAATCAAAATCGGTACCATATATAGGTCAATGGAAGAGCCAGATTCCCATGACCTCATCTTCCTCAGTCAGTGTGAGGACCAAATGCAAGACATCTTGTGTCTCTACTGAATAGCTTTCCAAGGTATACTGGAAACTTCGCTATAGAGTTAAAGTAGTAGTTGTACTCTCTTCACAATCGATAGATTTCATGTTTACCTCATATCGATCCGACATTAACATTATCGGGAGATTCGTGTTACATCCATCCTGACATTCGGAAGATTAATGATACATCCATCCCAGTATATATAATGAAGGATTGAGAGATTTAATGTTTATCTCACATTAATCCCTCCATTAGGGCGTAAGGATATTTGTGCCCATAACCCCCAAATACTCAATAGTATGCCCTCTAGGAGTTCCCGTAGGAAAACCTATTTCACCATCACCAAACTATTGACGATGATGGATCTATGGCCAGGGCTCTACATGATAAGGTTTCACTTGATTAATTAATTACATTACCATATTATTCTAGCATCAATTAGGTTTGCAAACATAAATTATTATAAAAAAATGCTACAAACAATGTGTAATACTTCTATCAAGTACTTTTCAAAGATTTATAAAATATTGGGATCTCAATCCCTTATCACATCATGGCATTCTCATGCCTTAACATCTCATCATCATGATTATGGAATATGGGTATTCAAACCCTCTGTTCATTAAAGAACATTTGTTACCACTTATCAAGTAACTAATACCTTCAGGTCATCTGACCAACATAAACATGATACTTGCTACACAAGCATCTCACATGGATCCCAAAGCCCATTTAATTTCTTATTACCTCTCACTAGGCAAAAAAGCATGTAATGGCTCACAAGGCCCATAAGATAGTTTCAATAATAAATCATCATAGCTCATACCTGGCTCTGTCTAACATCTCATGATACCTGCTTGATTAGTACACATGATAACAGTTATATGAAGTACATATCAGCACTATGCAATGTGAGAGTATCATCACTATTCCCTCATTACAGATTAGAATTTCCCAATTCGTATCAATTAGGAATACTCATCTCATTACCGAAATTAGGGTTATGGTTTATCATCATATTGCCCAAGATTAGGGCTTAATGCATTATAACCCAAGATTACGGATTGACATACCTTTACCCTATATCAGGGTTAGGATTTCATATAACATTACTTAGCATCACCCTGGATTGAGTTTCACATCACATATCTGCATTAGGGTTTCACATGAGATCACCCTTGATTAGGATTTCACATCACATCACTGCATTAGGGTTTCACATGACATCACCCTTAATTAAGGTTTCACATCACATCACTACATTAGGATTTCACATGACATCACCCTTAATTAGGGTTTAATGAAGCATCCTTTTAAATTAGGGATTTTTCATTATATTACACTAAATTAGGATTTATTATCTCATCATCCTAGATTAGGGTTACATCATTAACCTAGATTAGGGTTACATCATTACCCTATATTAGGGTTACATCATTACCCTAGATTAGGGTTTCATCATTACCCTAGATTTGGGTTTCATGTAGCATTGCCCTAAATTAGGGATTGGGCCGGGTTCATCAACCTTCTTAATTAGGGTTTCATGATCTCTTTATCAAGGATGATACCCTAACTACATATTGTATTCGTGTTCAGAGTGTTGAGGTTTAACCATTACATGATTATTATACTTGTATGGATCTCTCTCTCTCTCTCATCCTCTCTAGGATATTAATCACTTCAAACTTGATTAAATTAGGTTAATCCTTCATTCGAGTGTATACATTTAGGGTTAGCATAGAGTATTGAGGCATTGCTTCCATAAGCATCAAAGGTTAACCACTCAAAAGGTACTAATTACTTAAGTACCTTGAAGGTACACCCATTGTAATTACCTTTGACAAACATCATGAACAATCATGGGGTTTATTGTACTTACAAGGTTTGAATCAATTAAACCTTCAAACAATTTTGTGGTATTAGACCTTTAAACGGTCTTTGTTCAATTGTATCTCCATACAGTCTCGAGGTGCTTCACCTCCAATCGGTCTTGAGGTGCTTGACCTCCATTCGGTCTTGAGGTGCTTGACCTCCATTCGGTCTTGAGGTGCTTGACCTGCATTCGGTCAACTCTCCCAAACGGTCAACATGACCAAACAATTTTGAAGATCAAATTACCCATTCGATCTTGATTGATTTTACCCATTCGGTCTTGATCACTTTTACCCATTCGGTCTTGATTGATTTTACCCATTCGGTCTTAATCAATTTTACCCATTCGGTCTTGATTGGTTTTGCCCATTCGGTCTTGATCAATTCCATCAATTAAGGCTTCAATCAATTCAATTGATTGGAGTTTGTAATCAGTGGATTATCCATCACTGAACCTATTACTAGTCAATCAATTAGAACCATTAGATCATCATCCAACCATGACCGTTTGACCTCAAATGGTCTTGAGGTCATTTGACCTCAAATGGTCTTGAGACCGTTTGTTCACCAAATGATCTTGAGATCGTTTAGTCTCAAGAGTGAAACCATTTGCCCAAGATATTCATTGAGGTTTGTGCTTATGATGATTTCATCACCATCAAGATTTGATCCTTCAAAATATACTGCCATTTTTATGGAAATTTCATCAATTATTTAAAGGAATTTCAAGAAGAACAAAATGATCAACAAGTGATGAATAATTGAATGTAATAATAACATTTAAGGGTTCAAGTTATATAACCCGCCTTCAAAATTGAATCCAAGCTTCAACCTTCACGTCCTCAGTGGTGAATGAAGCTTCCTCAACTTCACAAGGCTTGTCCTCAAGTCTTTGAGTGAAAAGAAATGGCTAGGATTGAAGATTGAATGGATAAAAGAAGAAATCAAGCATTGATTTTCGATTTCCGCCATGAAATCAAGGTTGAAGATCATTAAGGAGCTTACCTACAGGTTGGGGCACGTCCTCCTATTTCTCATAAGCTCCCTTGTTTTCAACCAAAGTAAGGTGAGAAATAAAATCCGAAAAAGAGTCTTCAAGTGGGTGGAAAATGAAGTGTTTATAAGGGAATTTCAATGAGAGAGAAAGTGATATAAAAATACTTTAACTCCCAAAATTGGTGCCACATCTCCCCCTCAAATCCTTGCATGAAAAGCCATCTTCCCCACCTTAGAATTCCTCTTCATTATCCATGAATTAAAGGAAAAGCAATTAAGCACATATAATACTAATATCCCATTTTTGGTGGATATTACTTTTTAGTTAACTAATGTGAGTGGGCTCTCCACTCACTTAGGATATTTTCGGTGCCATAGCAAGGCACAAGGATTTTAACACTTATGAAAATTCAACCATCTCATTTTTGGTTGAAGGGCACTTCCATTATTATATTTATTTATTTTTACATTAAATTGAATTAGGGTTTCAATTATGCTTAAATCTTGATTATTTTAATATCAAGATTCTCTCTCCTCCAAAGTGATTCAAATGAGACACCCTTCTCATTTTATTTTCGCTACTTGATGCCATGAAACATGAGGAACTCTCTATAGGTGGTATTTTGCATATTGAACCCTAGGTTTTGGGTAAATTGCACATTACACCAAAACTAGGTTTTAATGCACAACATTGCTTAACAAGCTCTGTCTTGGTGCTCAGGCTACCACAAGACATACCACTGCATCATCCTCATTCTTATGATGCTTCAACACCTCAGGAACATTTTATCATGTAACATTTGCAAGTTAACCCCTCAACATGGGTAATTTGCACTTTAGTCCAAAACAAGCAAAACAATATTTCAACATTATTCAAAAAGGACTAAAATGAAACATAAGTTTCTCTTGAGCCTTAATTACTTTTCAAGAGATAAGAGAAAGCATATAATGAACTTTATTAAGCAAAACATCTAGGGTTAAGGTATAACCCAAGTCAGGGATATTTCATTTCCATTCTTCATAAGAATTGGACACTAGGCCTTGGGATACGAACTCCATTTATCATGGACGAAATTTTTCCCACTGAATCTATGTATACTGAACCCTTCAGTATAGATTGTCAATGTATGCTTTCCCTTTTCAGGTCAAGAGGTTTTCGAGAACTGTCTCTATAGATCTGTATTCGTATCACATAGGAAACGTCTCTATCTTCCATTAAGATATTTTCCACTTTGGATTTCCATTCTAGAACATTTCCATTTCACATCAACATGTGGAATGTGAATATGCTCCCACTAAATCAAAGATCCCTTCTTTATCTTTAACATATCAGTCAAACCCTTTGACTATATTATCAAAGTAAAGATCCAGCTCTGAGTTGCTTGTACTCAATCATCACATTGATTAGTTCATTATAACTTATATACTTCACTTGCATGAATGGATTCATAAGCCTTATAGGTTGTGTCACGTACACATCCTTGTTTTATTCCTCATTGGAATGTGGTTTTTGTATCCATATGCCAAATGTCTTAGTCAATAAGTTGCAATCAACAAGCATCATCCTTCTCAAAATGTTATCCATGTGTATTAATGCTTAAGACTCATTCACACTTATGGATTTCATCCCAATGGGTGCTACCATCAAGTTCATACCTTATGGTTTACATGGAAGTCATTTAGGATGTAATGGTCATAAACCATAACTCAAAATCGGGTTCCTCTTATTTATCTAGATAGTTGATTCATCACATGAGAAACTCATCACATAGATAATTGAGGTGTATATGTAAAGGATATAAGAACTAACAATTCCTTGTGATTCTTAATGTTCTTTGTTAGTGTGGGGTATTCTTTATTTAAGAAGAAATGAGTTATTTAATAATTATCCTCTAACTACTTAGAGTATGACTCCTTGTTGATTTAGACATCACCATGCCTTAATCATGAGTTAACTATGATACACTATCATAATCACTCATATGGATCTCAAACATTAGGTCCAAGTATTTCATTCATTGATCTCATCAAGAATTAGCACTTTACCAAATTCACACTTGATCTATGATATTCTTGAACACTTCAAGATATTCATATTGGTATTTCTCTAAACACTGCTTGAAGTGTTAGAATTAAATCTAATATGTATGCAAATTCATCACATGTATTATACCTAATAGGATAATCATTCTCCCACTACCACTAGTGAAGATTGATTAATCATGTCTAAGAGATTCATGTCTCTTACTGGTTCTCTAACCAAAACAGTTTAGCTTATCCATCATATGGAAACTAGAAATGAATTTCTCATTATTTATGCTAATTTGATTGTTTGAGTTATCAATAACTTTTACATATCATTTTATCTTATGCATACCAAGTACCACAAGATAAACAAGGCATTGGCACAAAGATTAAAACATCAACTTTATTAATTGCCATTATTGTCATACAATATGCAAAAATTAAGGTGTTTCTATCCACTGGCAAATATGAAATAGAAGTTCATAACTCTATTATATGCCTTCAAAAATAAACTAAAGTACTCCTATCTATGGAGGCAACACTTGCCCCATTTATTGAGTGCTTTACATTTTATATCTTGGTATCATATACCTCAAAAATGTTACGAGCTTATTTCATGACACCTTCAGGTGGAGACGTCTGTTGTCTCCTTCTTCTTTAGTTCTTCCAGATAGAGTGGAAAAATCCTTTTCCAATGTCCTGGCTTTTGACAATGGTGGCAATTGCCTCTCTTGGTCATGCCTCCCTTGGCCTTGAGAGTTGAAGATGACTTGGGTTGATGGATAGCATCATAACCTTTCTTAGCCTTGCCTTTGCCCTTGCGCTTGGACTTGCCTTTCTTGTCACTGATGATCATCACAGACTTAGGCTTGTCCTTCTTCATCTGTGTCTCGGATGTCCTCAACATGCCCAACAACTCTATCAATGGCTTGTCAAAGTTGTTCATGTTGTAGTTCATCACAAACTAAATGTAGGATTCTAGTAACGATTGCAATATCACGTAGTAGCCAACTCTTGGCTCATGGGAAATCCCAGTCTCGTCTAGTTCTCCACATACCCAATCATCTTGAGCATGTGAGGACCAACTGGATCTCCTTCAATCATGACACACTTGAACAGCGCCCTTGAGACATCATATCTCTCTTTCCATGCTTGATCTTCATACATGTTCTTGAGATGTTGAATCATCTCAATTACACCCATGTTCTCATGTTGTCTCTGCAACTCGTGGTTCATGGAGCACAACATCAAACACTTTTCATCAATGGAATAGCAGAATGCTTCTTATAAGCATCCCTTTCTACCTTTGGTGCAGTAGGAGCAGGTTCCTCTAGAACTGGAGTATCCAGGACATAGAACTTTCACTCTTGAGTGAGAACAATTCTCAATATCCTAAACCATTCGTGGAAGTTAGTCCCATTCAGCTTGTCCATCTCTAGAACCAATCACAATGAAAAGTGATTGTTTTTTGTTGTCATTTGTGCTATAAAAGGAAACATATACAATTTAGTCCAAAACTCAATTTTGACTTATTTGATTGATTTAAAAGGTTGATGATATAATTAGGACTTTAATTAATTATCGCTCCGACTATTTTGTTCAAATTGATAGCCCTCGCCATTAATTCGGAAGATTGCAGCGTACAATCTTCTAGTGGGTCAAGATCTTGAAATCCTCTGAGTCATGGACCAGCTAGGGCTGTCACCCACAACTTAGATCTTCCAGGTAGGCAACTTTTGTCAATTACATCATATGCCACTCTTGAAAGATGTCATATGCAACTCCTTGCCATGATCACCTCCATGCCTCAATGTGCTTGATCCTATCTAGGTCACCTTGTTAATTCTGACCCAAAGCCAACACGATGAATATGCACCTTGCTATGGCAGACCCACATATCCATCCTTCACGCTTCCATGAGATAGACGGTGTACCACGCTAGGGCGTGCCTGCACTTGGCCGATCAAGGTTTTCATGTGTGTCACATTTCGAAGGCATCTAAAACTTTAATATTTAATGAGGGATTTGGTTTTATAGGTACAAATACATATACAATCACCACAATACATAGTATGTATCATATACATGCTATATCCCACAGAAAACATGTGAAATGATAAAAGCGATGATTATGGCCATCCTAACGTGATTCCTCGAGCCAAGAGGAATCACAGTCATCTAGGTCTACATCACATGCAACCTGTCCAAGATGAACTGTGTGCTTTTGCCTTTACTGGGTTTGATCAACTCATCTCCATGATTGATCGGCTCTCCATCAGGTCGATCAGTTGGGTACCACCAGCCGATCGATTGGCTCCTCCAACCGATCTGTTCATCTGGTCATCATGCATCTCTTCATGGTCAACACCCGCTCGTCTCGCTCCTCAAACCGATCGTCTGGATTGCCAACCGATCGGTTCACACCATGAACCGATCATCTCAGTTGTCGTCAGATGGTCCTCCATTCTTTGACATAATAGGAAATAAAGATCTATCCTATTTACATTTGAATTGGGAAACCCCGAGTTACATTCAGGGGGAACAAAGGTAGGAAACAAACCTTGAGTTATCTTGACTTACATCAAGAATAAGGAGGTAGGGAATCGATGCGCAGACTGAGATGCAAGCAACCATATTCAACCAAGCACACATACATAGGGTTTATTTGCCAAAACCATGATATACATCCACCACAAAACGCATTTAAGGGTGACGTGTATCGAGTGCATTTACATTGCATATCATATATGTATATTGGGATTTGTGGATTTAAGATTGGACATTCATAAAGCCTATTTTATTCGCATCGTATGCTATAAATAAAGGCGACAAACCAGAATCGATCAGATTGATAATCCTAATGTATAGAGCAGTTGACGTGGCTCTGATAACACTATTGGGTTTTAGGGGAGACAGAGAAGGCAGCAGAAACAAAAATTTTCTTCTCCCAAACCCATAATAAAGGAATCACGTCAACATCTATACAATAGGAAGGATGGTTTGTAGAGGTGTACCTTGTCCCGAGGCTTGCTCAACGACATTACCTCGTGGCTTGCACGGTCTTCACCTCCGGTCTTGGACGATGTCTGTGCAGCTCCTGGTCTCACCAGGACTGTCGGGATTGACAACTGTCTTCTGAGTGGCAGAAGTATCCCACCTCTGAAGTAGTCTGCACAGACCACCTAGAACTCTGATCTCCTTATCCTATATGGAATCTGAAGGATTCGAACCCTCCTATCGGCATACTAGTCACCGACTCACTCTCCTGCAACTAGTCACTTTCTGCAGTTGTCTTTCCCTTGTTGTTCCTCCCTTATCGAGTAGTACTTGCTCAGGCTCTCTCTCGATTACCAAAACCAGAGAGAACGACAACTTTGCAGGGCAACTGGTGTTCTGAGTTGTTGTTCCTGAGAAGCCTCCAATACCCCTATATATATAGGAGGGTCATGGGATAGGGTTCTCTATCCCGGGCAATGCGAGATTAAAGTAGGAGTAGAAGGGTTTGAGATTTTCCACAAAAACAACCATCTACGCCACCTAAATTGATTGTTTCATACATGAAATGGTCGGTTCAGGAGTTGAGTCGATCGGTTCACACCTCAACCGATTAGTTGGGGCACCTGAGCCGATCGGTTCACTTCTAATCCGATCGGTTCATGAGATCCAACTCAAATTGACTTTCATATTTGTTTCTGATTAATCAAATAATAATCCTTATCCAAATTGAATTTGTATAATTGAAACAAATTGTATTTACAAAATATTCTTCTAACTTTCCAAACGATCTCAATTAGACCTGTTGAGCCGATCGGTTCAGCTTGTCTTGAGACGATCGGTTCATCACATGAGCTGATCGGTTGGGGTAGTAGAATGTGCAAAATCAGTCAATTGCAGTTTCAATCAATCTGATACTGTAATCAATCGGTCCAACACCTTGACCAATATGATATTGAGCTATCAATTGATTGAGTGTTTAATTGAACTACTAAACTCCTTTAGTAATCAATCTAAACATCATTTGTGGATAAACTCCTCTTCCAGGTGAAATCCTATGTGTGTGACCATGCATGTCCATTTCACATTAGCAGTGAAAGTCCATAACACTTATGACTTCAAAAGCAAAGAGCGGTGCCTAGTCGCACATCAGTGCTACCCAAGTGAAATAGAAAGTTGGAGAACAACTTTCAATCCTACAATTCATGAATGGTGTTACATCAAATGTATAATTCCTTTGTCACTGATATCCTGAATGAACTCAAGGCATGGAACAGTCATCCTGTCAACGTTCATTCACTTTCTTGATCTCATAGTAGATTGGAGGAGATATGTATGACATCAATATCATATACTGATTCACACACATGTGCGCACGCCTATCTCAATCCTAGTCATCAAGTTGCCATGGATATCAAACTCCCTTAGGAGGGATAAATCCCATATCTATCACTCACCCCTCAAAAGCCCCATGTGTCAAAGCCACCCAATCATCACCTTCATAACAACCCATGTTTCAAGACTGCGTTTGATGATGTCAAAGTGTACCCAATGACATGTGTTGAGTGTAGTGATTTCAGTTCAAAGAATCGCACTCACCACCATCACCGTGAGAACTGACTGTGACTACCATGTCATGGTTCCATGAGTCAAACTCACGGTGGGTCTGTCCGGTACACTTGTTCTCTAACAAGTACCTATGTGTTTGGTTTGATATATCCATATCATGACTAATGAGATTCTGTCAACAACCAACACCACAATCTAGTCTTGTGTCATTTTTGTCTATCTACCTTCCACAATGACATCCGACTAGGGACATAATAAGAATGTACAAACTCTTAGCATATGTATGATCTCATCGTCCAGGTCCTTAACCTGAAAGCATACATCATTGAGTAATGTCATTCTCTAGACATTCAATCTATTCTATCACTATCTCATATGATTGAACCAGAAAGAATTGGAAGCTTGCCTTTGATCGTTATCAAATCAATCTTAATGTATCCCACCAATCATCCCATGATTGGCTCTCAGGGCATATATACCAAAAGACTCCCACTCGCACTGCGAGCCAATCACCCTTGAATCATATTCTTAGTGATATTCAAACATGTCCCACATGTTTCTGTGCTCTAGTGCTAACATAGTGAGTTATGGAAACACCTTACCATAGTCGGTATTAACTGCATGTCTCTCATCTCTTCTTTGTACGTCACACGTATGAGATGGACTTTCCGTAATATGCAATCTAATATTATTGTGCTAACCTTTAGCCACATTGCATGACCAAGTACTCCTTACTTGTCATCAATGACTGGAATATTTATAAGTTCATCTCATGAACTTCCAGATCCATATAGTATCTACTAATGTTCTCTAACACACAGATACTCGGCTTTTTCCTTTTATACAACTTTCTTGGAATGTTTCCATTCATTAACAAACATTCACTTTTATATATCCCATATATATATATATATATATATATATATATATATATATATATATATATATATATATATATATATATATATATATATATATATATATATATATATATATATATATTGCGATTAATTATTTGTCCTTTTTGGAAGTTCGCATCAGTGTAACTCTTTACAGTGCACCCTTCCTTATTTCCATAGAACTAGTACTTCTCAAGTACTTATCAAGTTCATATGGTATTTCAGTAACCCTTACTAGAACTAGACATACATCCATTCATCATGTCCCACATACGAGTTATCAGGATGAGCACATCATATTGTAATGTCCTACATACAAGATGATGAATGCATTTTATTCTTGCTACGTCTATACACGCAACATAATGGTATGATTACATACATGATAGATCCATATCTATTCTTAGTGTTTCCATTATTCATAAGAATTGGACACTAGGACTTGGGATACTAACTTCATTTATCATGGACAAGTTTTCTCCCATTGAATTTGTGTATACTGAACCCTTCAATATAGATTGTCAATGTATGCTTTCCTTTTTCAGGTCAAGAGGTTTTCGAGAACTATCTCTATAGGTCTCTATTCCTATCATATAGGAAACATCTCTATCTTCCTTAAAGATATTTTCCACTTTGGATTTCCATTCTAGAACATTTCCATTTCACATCAACATGTGGAATGTCAATACGCTCCCACTGATTCACAGATCCCTTCTTTATCTTTACTATATTATCAAAGTAAAGATCCATCTCTGAGTTTCTTGTACTCAATCAATCACATTGATTAGTTCATTATAACTTATAGATGTCATTTGCATTAATGGATTCATAAACCTTATAGGTTGTGTCACGTACACATCCTTGTTTTATTCCTCATAGAAATGTGGTTTTCGTATCCATATGCCAAATTTCTTAGTCAATAAGTTGCAATCAACAAGCATCATCCTTCTCAAAATGTTATCCATGTGTCTTAACGCTTAAGACTCATTTTCATTTATGGATTTCATCCCAATGGGTGCTACCATCAAGGTCATACCTTATTGTTTACATGGAAGTCATTTAGGATGTAATGCTCATAAATCATAACTCAAAATCTGATTCCTCTTATTCATCTAAATAGTTGATTCATCACATGACCAACTCATCACATAGATAATTGAGGTGTATCTGTCAAGGATATAAGAACTCACAACTCCTTGGGATTCTTAATGTCCTTTATTAGTGTGGGGTATTCTTTATTTAAGAAGAAATTAGTTATTTGATAATTATCCTCTAACTCCTTAGAGTATGAATCCTCATTGATTTAGACATCACCATGCCATAATCATGAGTTCACTATGATACACTATCATAATCACTCATAAGGATCTCAAACATTTGGCCCAAGTATTTCATTCATTGATCTCATCAGAATTAGCAATTTACCAAATTCACACTTCATCTATGATATTCTTAAACACTTGAAGATATTCATATTGGTATTTATCTAAACACTGCTTGAAGTGTTATAATTAACTCTAATAGGTATGCAAATACATCACATGTATTATACCTAATAGGATAATCATTCTCCCACAACCACTAGAGAAGATTGATTAATCATGTCTAAGAGATTCATGTCTCTTACTGGTTCTCTAACCAAAAGAGTCTAGCTTATCCATCATATGGAAACTAGAAATAAATTTCTCATGATTTATGCTAATTTGATTGTTTGAGTTATCAATAACTTTTAGGTATCATTTTATCATATGCATACCAAGTACCACAAGATAAACAAGGTATTTCCACCAAGATTGAAACATCAACTTTATTAAATACCATTATTATCATACAATATGCAAAAATTAAGGTGTTTATATCCATTGGCAAATATGAAATAGCATTTCATAACACTATTACATGCCTTCAAAAATACACTAATGTACTCCTATCTATGGTGGCAACAGTTGCCCCATTTATTGAGTGCTTTACATTTTATATCTTGGTATCATATACCTCAAAAATGTTACGAGTTTATTTCATGGCACCTTCAGGTGGAGACATACGTTGCCTCCTTCTTCTTTAGTTCTTCCAGATAGAGTGGACAATTCCTTTTCCAATGTCCTGTCTTTTGACAATGGTGGCAGTTGCCTCTCTTGGTCATGCCTCCCTTGGCCTTGAGAGTTGAAGACGACTTGGGCTACTGGCTAACATCAGAACCTTTCTTAGACTTGCCTTTGCCCTTGCGCTTGGACTTGCCTTTCTAGTCATTGATCATCATCACAGAATTAGGCTTGTCCTTCTTCATCTATGTCTCGGCTATCCTCAACATGCCCAACAACTCTGTCAACAACTTGTCAAAGTTGTTCATGTTGTAGTTCATCACAAACTGACTGTAGGATTCTGGAAACAATTGTAGTATCACGTCAGTAGACAATTCTTAGATCAAGGGAAATCACAGTCTCGTCAGGTTCTCCACATACCCAATCATCTTGAACGTGTGAGGACCAACTGGATCTCCTTCTGTCATGACACACTTGAACAACGCCCTGGAGACATCATATCTCTCTTACCATGCTTGATCTTCATACATGTTCTTGAGATGTTGAATCATCTCAATTACACCCATGTTCCCATGTTGTTTCTGCAACTCGTGGTTCATGGAGCACAACATCAAGCACTTTATATCAATGGCATCATCAAAATGCTTCTTATAAGCATCCCTTTCTACCTTTGGTGCAGTAGGATCAGGTTCCTCTGGAACTGGAGTATCCAGGACATAGAGTTTTCGCTCTTGAGTGAGAACAATTCTCAATGTCCTAAACCAGTCGTGGAAGTTAGTCTCATTCAGCTTGTCCTTCTCAAGGAACGATCGCAATGAAAAGTGATTGTTATTTGTTGTCATTTGTGCTACAAAAGTACACATATGCAATTTAGTCCAAAACTCAATTTTGACTTATTTGATTGATTTGAAAGGTTGACGATATAATTAGGACTTCAATTAATTATCGCTCCCTCTATTTTGTTCAAATTGATAGCCCTCACCATTAATTCGGAAGATTGCAGCGTACAATCTTCTAGTGGGTCAAGATCCTAAAATCCTCTGAGTCATGGACCAACTAGGGTTGTCACCCACAACTTAGATATTCAAGGTAGGCAACTTTTGACAATTACATCATATGCCACTCTTGAAAGATGTCATATGCAACTCCTTGCCATGATCACATCCATGCCTCAAGGTGCTAGATCCTATCTAGGTCACCTTATTAAGTCCGACCCAAAGCCAACACGATGAATATGCACCCTGCTAGGGCAGACCCAAATATCCATCCTTCACGCTTCTACGAGATAGACAGGGTACCACGCTAGGGCATGCCCAAACTTGGCTGATCAAGCTTTTCACATGTGTCGCATTTAGAAGGCATCTAAAACTTTAATATTTAATGAGGGATTTGGTTTTATAAGTACATATACATATCTAATCACCATAATACATAGTACGTATCATATACATGCTATATCCCATAGAAAACATTTGGAACGATAAAAGCGATGATTATGGCCATCCTAATTTGATTCCTCAAGCAAAGAGGAATCACAGTCATCTAGGTCTACATCACATGCAACCTATCCAATATGAACTCTGTGCTTTTGCCTTTATTGGGTTTGATCAATTCATCTCCATGATTGATCGGCTCGCCATCAGGCCGGTTGGTTGGGTGCCACCAGCCAATCGATTGGCTCCCCCAACCGATCGGTTCGTCTGGTCATCATGCATCTCTTCATGGTCGCCATACACTCATCTCACTCCTCAAATTGGTCGTCTAGATCGCCAACTGATTAGTTCACGCCTTGAACTGATCGTCTCAGTTGTTGTCAGATGGTCCTCCGTTCTTTGACATAACATGAAATTAAAGATCTATCCTATTTACATTTGAATTGGGAAACCCCAAGTTACATTCGGGGGGAGCAAAGGTAGGAAAAAAATCTCGAGTTATCTCGAGTTACATCAGGAATAAGGAGGTAGGGAATCAGTGTGCAGACCGAGATGCAAGCAACATAATTCAACCAAGCACACATACATAGGGTTTATTGGTCATAACCATGCTATACATCCACCACAAAACTCATTTAAGGGTGACACATGTCGAGTGTATTTATATTACATATCATATATGTATATTGGGATTTGTGGATTTAGGATTGGACATTCATAAAGCCAATTTTATTTGCATCGTATGCAATAAATAAAGGCAACAAACCAAAATCGATCATATCGATAATCCTAAAGTATAGAGCAGTTGACATGGCTCTAATACCATTTTTGGGTTTTAGGGGAGACAGAGAAGGCAGCAGAAACAAAAATTTTCTTCTCCCAAACCCATAATAAAGGAATCATGTCAACATCTATAAAATAGGAAGGATGGTTTGTAGAGGCGTACCTTATTCTGAGGCTTGCTTGGAAACTTTACCTCGCGGCTTGCGTGGTCCTCACCTCTGGTCTTGGACGGTGTATGTGTAGCTCCTGGTCTCACCGAGACTGTCAGGATTGATAGCTATCCTCCGAGCGACAGAAGTCTCCCGCCTCTAAAGTAGTCCACACGGACCACCTAAAACTCTGATATCCTTGTCCTACAAGGAATCGAAAGGAGTTGCACCCTTCTGTCAGCGTACTAGTCATCGACTAACACTCCTGCAACCAATCACTTTCTACAGTTATCTTTCCCTTGTTGTGCCTTCCTTATCGAGTAGCATTTGCTCGAGCTCTCTCTCAGTTACCAAAACCAAAGAGAACGACAACTTTACCGAGCAACTAGTGTTCTGAGTTGTTGTTCTTCAGAAGCCCCCACTACCGCTTTATATATAGGAGGGACATGGGATAGGGTTCTCTATCCCGGGCAATGCGAGATTAAAGTAGGAGTAGAAGGGTTCGAGATTTTCCATAAAAACAACCAACTGCGCCACCTAAACCGATCGTTTCATACATGAAATGGTCGGTTGGGGAGTTGAGCCGATCGGTTCACACCTCAACCGATCGGTTGGCGCACCTGAGCTGATCGGTTCACTTCTGATCTGATCGGTTCATGGTCCTGATCCAACTCAAATTGACTTTCATATTTGTTTCCAATTAATCAAATATTAATCCTTATCCAAATTGAATTTGTACAAGCGAAACAAATTGTATTTGCAAAATAGTCTTCTGACTTTCCAAATGATCTCGGTTAGACCAGTTGAGCTGATCGGTTCAACCCTTGAACCGGTCAGTTCAGCTTGTCTTCAGCCGATCGATTCATCACATGAGTCGATCAGTTCACCAATCTGATCTGATCGGTTCATCACATGAGCCGATCGGTTGGGGTAGCAGACTGTGCAAAATCAGTCAATTGCAGTTTCAATCAATCCGATACTCTAATCAATCGGTCCAACACCTTGAACACTATGATATTGAGATATCAATTGATTGAGTGTTTAATTGAACTACTAAACTCCTTTAAGTAATCAATCTAAACATTGTTTGTGGATAAACTCCTCTTCCAGGTTAAATCCTATGTGTGTGACCCTACAGGTCCATTTCACATTGGCAGTGAAACTCCATAAAACTTATGACTTCGCAAGCAAAGAGTGGTGCCCAGTCACACATCAGTGCTACCCAAGTGAAATAGAAAAGTTGGAGAACAACTTTCAATCCTACAATCCGTGAATGGTGTTACAACGAATGTATAATTCCTTTGTCACTGATATCCCGAATGAACTCAAGGCATGGAACAATCATCCTGTCAACATTCATTCACTTTCTTGATCTCAGAGTAGATTGGAGGAGATATGTATGACATCAATATCATATACTGATTCACACATGCATTTACACGCCTATCTCAATCCTACTCATCAAGTGGCCATAGATATCATACTCCCTTAGGAGGGACAAATCTCATATCTATCACTCACCCCTCAAAAGCCCCATGTGTCAAAGCCACCCAATCATCACCTTTATAACAACCCATGTTTCAGGACTGCGTTTGATGATGTCAAAGTGTACCCAATGACATGTGTTGAGTGTAGTGACTTCAGGTCAAAGAATCACACTCACCACCATTACTGCGAGAACTGAATGTGACTACCATGTCATGGTTCCATGTGTCAAACTCACGGTGGGTTTGTCCGGTACACTTGTTCTCTAACAAGTACCTATGTGTTTCATTTGATATCTCCATATCATGACTAATGAGATTCTATCATCAACCAACACCACAATCTAGTCTTGTGTGTCATTGTTGTCTATTTACCTTCCACAATGACATCCGACTAGGAACATAATACGAATGTACAAACTCTTAGCATCCATATGATCTCATCGTTCAGGTCCTTAACCTGAAAGCCTACGTCATTGAGTATTGTCATTCTCTAGACATTCAATCTATTCTATCACTATCTCATATGATTGAATCGGAAAGAATTAGAAGCTTGCCTTTGATCTTTATCAAATAAGTCTTAACGTATCCCACCAATCATCCCAAGATTGGCTCTCAGGGAAAACATACCAACAATAATAAGAATTAATATGGAAAGGAAGGATATTTTGAAGAATGATGTTTTTAGGAAGCAACATTGTTTATAAGAACAAAAGGTTTTTATAAGAGTTTGGCATAAAAAACTTCTATCAGTTATCAAGTTTGTCATCCTGCTTATTCAACCTTACATGATAATTCTAGGTTATAGCATGAGGACAAGCTAAAATCTAAGTTTGAGGGAGTTGACAACATCAAATTTAGTGAATATTTCATACCTTTTACAATATAAAATCATATGAACAAGAAAATAATGATCATAAAACCCTTCACTTCACACTTAGTCACCAAATACTTTATGCTGACCAAGCTACCTTGGAAAATGCAAAAATTGGACTCAAAACCATGAAGCTCGATAGACTACCCATCAAACTCAAAGTCCAATCACTATCTATAAAAAGTATTTTGGTAAAAGAAAAGAATTCACAAATCATAAACCTCCTAGGTCGATCCAGGAACCAAACTCTAGACCTTAATGACCACCTATCGAGCTATTACAACTAGACAACTATCGAACCCAGGTCGATAGAGCTTAAACCATCACAAGCTCAATACAAAATCAATCAATATATGTAAATCGATAATGAACCCATAGAGTTGTTTTCTTATAGCCACCATCGACATTAAGGTTAATAGTTCCCAAAAATAGCCTATCTAGCTTCCAGCTAAGAGAAGAAATCGAGAAGCCAAAGTGATCAACATCTTCAAGAACTTTGATGTAACATCCCTGACTTGGGTTATGCCTTAACCCTAGATGTTTTTCTTAATAAATTAATTATATTCTTGCTCTTATCTTGAAAAGTAATTAAGGCTCAAGAGGAACTTATGTTTCAATTTTAGTCCTTTTTGAATAATGTTGAAATATTGTTTTGCTTGTTTTGGACTAAAGTGCAAATTACCCAAGTTGAGGGTTTAACTTGCAAATTTTACATGGTAAAATGTTCCTCAGATGTTGAAGCATCATAAGAATGAGAATTATTTAGAGGTATGTCTTGTAGAAGCCTGATTACCAAGAAAGAGCTTATTAAGCAATGTTTGTGCATTAAAACCTAGTTTTGGTGTAATGTGCAATTTACCCAAAACCTAGGGTTCAATATGCAAAATACCACTTCTAGAGAGTCTCTCATGTTTCTTGGCATCATGTATAGAAAATAAAATGAGAGGAGCGTCTCATTTGAATTACTTTGGAGGAGAGAGAATCTTGATATTAAAATAATCAAGATTTAAGCATAATTGAAACCCTAATTCAATTTAATAATAAATATATTAATTGAAGTGACCTTCAAACAAAAATGAGATGGTTGAGTTTGCATAAGAGTGGACGTACTTGTATCTTGCAAAGGCCACGAAAATATCCTAAGTGAGTGGAGAGCACACTCACATTAGTTAACTAAAAAGTAATATCCACTAAAAATGAGATATTAGTATTATATGAATTAAGGTGCTAAATTGATTTTCCTTTAATTAATGGATAATGAAGAGGAATTCGAAGGTGGGGAAGATGTCTTTGCATGCAAGGAATTTAGGGGGAGATGTGGCGCCAATTTGGGAGTTAATGGATTTTTATATCACTTTCTCTCTCATTGAAATTCCCTTATAAACACTTCATTTTCCACCCACTTGAAGTCTCTTTTTCGGATTTTCTTTCTCTCCTTTCTTTGGTTAAACACAAGGGAGCTTAGGAGAAATAGGAGTACGTGCCCCAACCTGTAGTTAAGCTCCATAGTCATCTTCAACCTTGATTTCATGGTGGAAATCGAAAATCAATGCTTGATTTCTTCTTTTCTTCATTCAGTCTTCAATCCTAGCCATTGCTTTTAACTCAAAAGCTTGAGGACCAACCTTGGGAGATTGAGGAAGCTTCATTCACCATTAGAGATGTGGGCTCTGATCTCCAAAACCACGATATAAAATTAGCGGAAGTGATTCGATTCACAGCGGAATACGAAAATCATGAGAAATTAAAACTTTTCGAAAACGAGATCTTAAAAACCTAAAACTCCTTTTATAAAAGTAAGATGAACTGTTTACATCTTTGATAAATCACTTCTCAAGTGATTATATACATCATGATACAAAATCTCAAGATTCCAAAATTCTCAGATCAACAAACTCCTAGGACCTGAGTGTACAGAGACGACATAAGACTATTCTGACTATAAGACTAGACCGCACAGTGTTTCCACCTGGAGTCACGGCTGCTCCTGAAATTGCTGCTATTGCTATTGTCCACCTGCAGATTGGTTCCTTCGACCTCGACGTCCACCTAAAGGCAGAATCTACGGGGTGAGACAATTTTAAATAATTGTCCCAGCGAGAGTTATAACTCTCCGCCAGAAACTTTGTTAAAGGCAATTAAAGGAAATATCATGAACAGGTAATTCAGGTTACTCACAGCAGGTTTACTAACAAATGCTCATCTTTATTTAAGAAATATGAAGAACATGTATACTAATACTTAAACAGGATAATCAATATAATATCAATCAATGTTCTTTGTAGTTCAACCTAAGCAGTTATGCTACGCGGTTGATTATGTTTTACAAACATCATTATGCCCTGCGGAGATGAGGTATACCGCTCATGCTCCAACCGATCACTAGTAAGTCGCATCGGTATCATACTAAGTCATCAAAAGATCCGGATTCTCATGACCTTCAACTACCTCAGTCAGAATGAGGATAAACTTGCAGGACATCTAGTGTCTCTACTACTATAGCTTACCAGGGTATTCTGGTACTTCGCTATTAGAGTCATAGTGGCATTCTGTACTCTCTTCGCCATCGAAAGATTTCTTGTTTGTCTCTCATCGATGTGGTATAAAAGTTTTCCTCGGGAGATTAGTGTTACATCACCCCGGCATAAACACATAGTGAAGGATTGATAGATTAAGATACATCTACATCAATTCCTACACTAGGATGTAAGGTTTTACACATCCATATACCCCACATACTCAAAAGTATGTGCTCCAGGAGTTCCCTTAGGAAAACCTATTTCACCATCATATAACTTCTGACTATGATGGATATATGATCAGGGCTCTACATGGTATGATTATACTTGATTAGTTAGGTACAATTTAGTATTCTTTTATCATCATACAAGTTCTCAAACATTAATCATTAACATAGCAGCTATGAAGGAAGAATACTAAATGTAACAAGCGTAACTCATCAATTATCATTTCTCAATACTCTCATCACAAGTCATCTCTTAAAGCATGACCTTGATGGTATTCATGGCTCTTACAGCCTATCAATCTCATAAGATGCTATTAACAAGGCATCAGGATATATGTCACTATTCATAAAGCTAACAACATTCTTGTAATGAATATAGTATCATCATCCATACCTGGATATGATTATCCTCATATAGGAACTTGCATGATTAAATCAACTGATAACAATAAATAACTCATTTAAAGAAGTTGTATCTCCCTACTCATACAAGAGCTAGATTTCCCTGATTTTTATCAATTAGGGTTTACTATTCATAATACATGTCATCACCCTAGAATTAGGGTTTACTATTCACCTATTGGTGAATTGATCTCTTAACATCACTATGTATGAGAAACATCATCATTAAAGTCCTTAGATAAGATTAAGATTCATCAATTATCATATTAAGGGTTTTCATGATCTCATCTGGAGGATCATACCCTAATCATGCACATTCATGTATATTGAAGGTATTTTACTTGAGTTTCCATCATAATTGGTACTTTCTCTCTCCTCTTACTAGTAGATGGTGATTACACCACTCTAGATTTGGTTAGATTAAGTCCTCTTTAATTAACATAGACCAAATCACTACTATTGAGTGATTAGGGTTTGGTTAGGACAAAGTATCACTCAATTGAACCTTTCAAGGGCATAATGGTAATTTACCCATTGGCCATCATCATGGGTCAATTCATTAATCATTTGGTCCCTTAACATCTTAGATTACCATTACGGTTTAGATTAGATCATCATTGAACCTTTTAGATTTGCAAGTGATTAAGTATAATCAACCTTGAAGGTCTCCAATTGGTTTAGGGTTTAACCTTCAATCTTCAACCCATTTGATTCTTAAATGACCTTGAACTCATTTAACCTCAAATGATCTTGGACCCATTTGAGCTTTAAATGAGTGTGGACCTTCTTGACCTTAAATGGTTGTGGACCCATTTGAATCCAAACGGGTGTGGACCCATTTGAGTTTAAACGGGTGTGAACCCGTTTGAGTTCAAACGAGTGTGAACCCGTTTGAGGTCAAATGAGTGTGGACTCGTTTGGGCTTAAACGAGTTTGGACTCGTTTGGACTCAAACAAGTGTGGACTCATATGGACTGAAATGAGTGTGGACTCGTTTGGACTCAAAGGAGTGTGGACCAACTTGGGTTCAAACCGCATGACCATAAAGGTGACACATAGGTTATATTTGAATAGGGTTTCTTATGTTTAAGCCTTTAATTGGTCAAGGCCATGTTAACCACATATAATTTGAGTCAATTAGGATGAGCCTCAATCAATTGGACTGCAATGTGACCCTCAATTGAAAGCCAATTAGGGTTAAGTCTAACTCAATTAGGGTTTCCAATCGGCTAATCATCAATGTTCAACAATATAATTCAAATCAGAGTTGAACCTATCAATTGACCTCCAATTGGGCCCAAACTTGGCTCAAACGGTCCTGAGGTCGTTTGTATGATCTCCAAACGGTCTTGAGACTGTTTGCCCAAAGTTTGACCAAAACTTAAGTTGATTTGATAAGGGTTGAGTCTTAATTAAATTACAAACCAGCACTTTTCATCAATCTATCAATATGTTGTAATTGGACCCTCAAACCATCACATTTCTTTAACCCTAGACCTTAAAACGGTCTTGGGGTGTCACTAAACGAGTGTGAGGTCGTTTGGATGAACCCCCAAACGGGTTTGAACTTGTTTGGGCCCTTCAAACCAACACTCACCACAATCTATATGAAAGTCAGCAAATTTAACCCGATTAGGGTTAGGGTGTTGAAATGCCTTCAACTCTTAATTGGTTAGGAATTAGATCATAATTCTTGGTAGAAATGAAATTCAATATATTATGAACACGAATCCCAAACGGTCAATGCTTTCTCAACTCCTTCAAATGGGTTGGAACCCGTTTGCCCAAAGATTCAAGTTAATCAGTTTAGAAAACAGCACTTAATTCAATTCGATTGCCTAATTGATTGACCTTCAATCTACGATTCTTTTTGAGTTAACCCCTAAATTTTGTTGGGTCATTAGCCTACATAATTGTGAACAGAAAACCCAAACGGTCAATGCTTGATCAACGCCCTCAAACAGGTTGGAACCCATTTTCCGAAACCGACCTATTGAACCCGTTTGGATTGAAACGAGTGTGAGATCGTTTGACCTATTGGTCCAAGATCGTTTAGTAAAGTTGGATAAGGACCAACATAGGTATTAACACCCCTTGTCTTCAACCTTGAAACCAAGGTCTGTTCTTCACGAAAAAGCTTGCAAGGGTATAAATAAGGATGGGGAAGAAGAAGAACTAACTATTATTTGAACGAATAAAAGTATGCATAACAAAGCAAAAAGGTTTAGAATTATAAAACCCGCCTTAAGGTCGTTCCTTGAGCTCCAAGCTTCCAGACTTCAAGTCTTTAATGGTGTCTTGAGCTCCACAGGTCGGCCAAGGTCAATCTTTCAAGAAAAAGATGGGGCTGGTCGGCTAGAACAAGGAACCTAAGTAAGAAAACTAGCAATCCAACCTTGTAACATGATATCCTCCATGAGTTTGAGCAAGATGATGATCAAAGATTACCTAGAACTGCTTGGCCATTCTCCTCTTCTCCAGAGCTCTGTCCTAAGTCAGTCTAAGCAAGGAAATAAGAAAGGAAGGGAAGGAAACGTTCCTTTACAAACAAAGGAAGGGTGTATATATATATATCTTGGGGTCATTTCCAACATAAGGACAACTAGTTTATCCTTTTCACAACTAGGTCCTTCCTTTCTTTTAGGCACGTCCCTCCTCTTCTTTCTAAGGTAAAACTCCTTCTGAAACCAAGAACTAAAGGCAAGGAAGGTCAACTTATCACTAAGGTACATATGTACACAAGGGTCTCCTTACTTACATCTTGATGATTTAATTACAAAGGTGTTCCTTATTATATGATTATTCAAAGAAAGTGCCCCCTTCATCATCATTAGTTTAAATGATGTCAAAAGTCATAAAAGATGTTCTAGATGATGTATTTTACAAGTTGCACCCCTTAAATTGGGTAAATTGCACAAGGTCCTTGTATTACAAAGCAATATTACAACATTATTCAAAAGGGAGAGAAAAAGGAATATATGTTCCTTAGAAACTTAATTACATGCCAAAAGATAATCACAAGGATTTTATTACACATTTAGGAAAAACACCTAGGGTTAATTCATAACCCAGGTCAGGGATGTTACAAATTATCCACCCCTTACAAGGATTTCGTCCCTGAAATCAACAAAACATATTAGGAGAAAAGAGCAGGGTACTTCCTCCTCATCTCATCCTCTAGTTCCCAAGTGGCTTCTTCAACACCACGGTGGTTCCAGAGGACTTTCACAAGGTTTATATCTTTCTTCTTTAACTTTTTACTTCTGTTGTCAAGGATTGACACTGGTCCTTCCTCATAAGATATATCATCATTCAATTCTACCTCCATAGGTTGTAGAACTGACTCAGTATCAGGGTGACATTTCCTTAGCATGTAAATGTGAAACACAGGGTGTAACCTTTGCATCTCTGGTGGCAACTCTAGTTTATAGGCCACTTTTCCAATTCGTTCAACGATTGGATAAGGCCCCATAAATCTAGGAGCTAACTTCCCTTTCCTTCCAAAACGAAGGACTCCTTTCCAAGGAGAGACTTTGAGATACACTTTGTCTCCAACCTAGAACTCTAAAGGTCTACGACGCTTGTCAACATAAGATTTCTGCCTATCCTGTGCAGTCTTAATCTGTTGTTGTATTACCTTAATCTTTTCTATAGTTTGTTGCACAAGATCAGGTCCTAACAACTGATGCTCACCAGTCTCATACCAACACAAGGGTGATCTACAACGTCTGCCATACAAGGCTTCATAAGGTGCCATATCAATACTATGCTGATAGCTATTGTTATAGGCAAACTCTATCAAGCTTAGGTGTAGATCCCAACTTCTGGTAAACTGGAGAACACATGCTCTCAACAGGTCTTCCAAGGTCTGTATGGTTCTTTCCGACTGTCCATCAGTCTGTGGATGAAAGGCTGTACTAAACCTTAACTGCGTGCCTAGTGCCTTATGAAGCTGCTCCCAAAAATGACTTGTGAACTGAGGACCTCTGTCAGAAACTATGGTGACAGGAACTCCGTGCAAACGCACTATCTCTTGAACATATAACTGGGATAACCTTTCAGCAGAATAGGTTGTTTTGATAGGTAAGAAATGTGCTGTCTTAGTCAACCTATCAACAATTACCCAAATGGAATCATGTCCTTTGTTTGTTCTAGGTAGACCAACAACAAAGTCCATGGTTACATGATCCCACTTCCACTGTGGTATGGGTAAAGGTTGCATTGTTCCTGCAAGCTTCTGGTGTTCAACTTTAACTTGCTAACACACTGGACACCTCAGAACAAACTCAGCTACGTCCTTCTTCATCCCAGGCCACCAATACATATCATTCAAGTTTCGATACATCTTGGTGCTTCCTGGATGCATAGCATACATTGAAGAATGAGTTTCTTCCAGGACTAACTTCCTCAGGTTATCTACATCTGGTACTATCATTCTCCCATTATAGCATGCCACTTGATCATCTGATTCATGAAAACCTTCTCGCTTCTCATCACCATACTCAGATCTGATCTGCTGAACTGCAACATCAATTTGCTGTGCCTCCTTAATCTGCTCTCTTAGGGTGGGTTTGATATGCATCTCAACCAACAGCTCGACAATCCATGACACCTTCATATGTACATTGTCTTGCCTTAAGGAGATAAGCATATCTCTCCTAGGGCATACTAAAGAGTTTAATTGTGCCCAATTAGAGGATGATGTTACTGATTTCCTACTCAAGGCATCTGCTACTACATTGGCCTTTCCTGGATGGTAATCTATTGTGCAATCATAATCCTTGGTTAACTCCATCCAGCGACGTTGCCTCATGTTAAGCTCATGCTGAGAGAAGATATACTTAAGGTTTTTGTGATCTATGAAAATCTGGAATGTCTCTCCGTAGAGATAATGTCTCCAGATTTTCAGGGCATGAACCACAGCAGCTAACTCTAAATCGTGTGTCGGATAATTCTCTTCATGCTTCTTAAGCTGTCGGGAAGCAAAAGAAATCACTTGTCTATCATGCATCTACACACACCCGAGTCCATTCTTGGAGGCATCACAGAAAATTATGTATCCTTTTCCTTGCTCATGTAGCACAAGCACAGGTGCACTTGTCAATCTCTCCTTCATCAACTGGAAAGATTGTTGGCACTTATCACTCCAGACAAAAGGAATATCCTTCCGGGTTAACTTAGGCAAGGGTAAGGCTATAGAACTGAAGTTCTTAATGAACCTTCGGTAGTATCCAGCTAACCCTAGGAAACTTCGAATCTCCGTCGGTGTTTTCGGTTGTTCCCACTGTAGAACAGATTCTATCTTTTGAGGGTCAACACGAATACCCGAGGCAGATACCACATGACCAAGGAAAGATACTTCTGGCAACCAAAACTCACACTTGCTAAACTTAGCGTATAGCTTATTTTCTCTTAGCAAGGTTAGAGTTTGACGAAGAAGTTGTTCATGTTGCTGTGCATCTCTACTATAGATCAGAATGTCATCTATGAAGACAACAACACACTGATCGAGGAAAGGTCGGAAGATTCTATTCATAAGTTCCATAAATGCAGCCGGTGCATTAGTTAGTCCAAACGACATAACTGTGAACTCATAGTGACCATATCTTGTCCTAAAAGCAGACTTGGGTATGTCACTGTCCTTAATACAAAGTTGATGATATCCTGACCTCAAGTCTATCTTTGAGAAGACGGTTGCACCACGCAACTGGTCAAAAAGATCATCAATTCTCGGTAGAGGGTACTTATTCTTTATTGTTACTTTATTGAGTTGTCTATAATCAATGCACAACCGCATTGACCCATCTTTCTTTTTAACAAACAAAACCGGAGCACCCCAGGGTGAAGTGCTCGGTCGGATAAAACCTTTCTCAAGCAACTCTTGAAGTTGTTTCTTGAGTTCTGCCATCTCAGCAGATGCCATCCTATACGGTGTCTGGGCTATAGGTTTCGTATCTGGGGTCAAATTGATTTCAAAATCAATTTCCCGAGGAAGTGGTATACCTGGAAGTTCTTCAGGAAACACGTCCTTGAATTCCCTGACTACAGGAACTTCAGCAGGGTTAGGACTCTCCATGGTAGTATCTACCACATGGGCCAAGAATGCATAACATCCTTGTCTCATCAACTTATCAGCAACCATCGCTGACACAAGATAGGTGGGTAGAATCTTTCTCTCTCCTTGAAAGATCCATGTGTTGCTTTCATCAACAAACACAGCCTGCTTGGATTCACAATCCAAGACAACTCTATACCTTTCCAGGGTATCCATCCCCAGGATTATATGAAATTCTTGCATATCAAGTAGTATAAGATCCACTTGAATGCGATGATCAGAAAAGAAGAGGATGCAGGGAGAGCATACCTCTTGCAAAACAGCAGATCCTCTCAACGGAGTTTCAAGCAACAAGCTATCTGCCCTAGGTCTAACTGTCATATTATAGTTACGAATCACTCTTTGAGTGACAAAAGAGTGCGTAGCACCCAGGTCGATCAAAACAGATACCACACAGGATTTAGACATATCAGAATATAAAAGTTCCATCTGACCTGCCACAACCCATGGATTGACTACTGCTTCTGGTGGGTTCATAGCATAGAACCTCGCTATCGCCTGGTGTTGAGGTGGTGCTGATGATCCAGCTTGAGACGCTTGTCCACGTCCTCGAGCTGCTCCTTGAGATTGCCTTCTCTGTGATCCTTGTTGATTCTTCCTCTGAGACTGTGTCACACTGACAGGCCTACACCTACAGTCCTTCATCAAGTGTCCCACCTTCCCACAGTTGTAGCAGCTCCTTTCTAGTTGTTGTGGTCTGGGTGGTCCTGTGACTAACATTGACGCTGAACTGTGAGTCTCTTGTAGTGGTAAACCTCATCCCCTACCTCTACTTGGGGACCACTGAGTCTGAGAACTCGATCTAGGTGGTGGAGGTGTAGGTGCAGAGAATCTAGGCTTCTTAAAGTCTCTAGATGAAGATCCCTGGAACTGTGGATATCTCTTTTGGGTTTGTCTTTTCTCGACTACGGATCTTTCTATCCTTCGGACTGACTCAACAAAGGTAAAGAATCTCTCCCGATTTTCTAGTGCAGACACGGGAGTAGTCATGTCGACATTCAAACCCTTCTCAAACCTCCTAATCCTTTCTTCATCTGTGGTAGCCATATGCGGACAGAATCGCAACAACTCCATGAACTTAGCCTCATACTCGCTAATGTTCATCATACCCTATCTCAGTCTCTCAAACTGAGAGATCTTCTCGTCCAAGAAGGTCTTTGGAAAATATCTGCGGACAAATTCCCGACGAAAGTCTTCCCACGATATTTCTATTCCAGGCCTCTTCTGCTCTTCCATGGTCCACCAGTGACCAGCACTACCTTTGAGAAGATAGACAACATGTACAACCTTCTCACCTTCAGGGATGTTGAGGATTCTAAAAGCTTTCTCCAACTCGGTTAACCATAGATCAGCATCTGCAGGATCAGCTGTTCCAAAGTATTCGGTTGCTCCTATACGACGAAGTCGCTCGAACGTCTTACCGATACCTTGTCCTTCAGGCTGGGCAGGTGCCCTAGGTGTAGGCATGGGCATCCTATCAGCGATATGTGTCATGACAGTCATAAACTGCCCAAACATAGTTTGAACAGCTGGGTTTCCCATGTCTACTGGGTCAAACCGAGGTGGCTCCACGGGTGGCTCAGGTGCAGGTTGCTCTATTTCTAGGTTCCTTGCACCTTCTCGAGGTGCAGAGACACTACTTTCGGCCTCGTACTCCTCCTATGGTCCAGAAATCCTTAATTATCTTCTTCTCCTGAGGAGCAGAAGACTCTATTAGATAAGAAAGAAGTACTAAGGATAGACTTGACATTCTAAGTCCTATGTCTCTGTAGACTCAGCGAACCTAGAGCTCTGATACCACTAATTGTGGGCTCTGATCTCCAAAACCACGATATAAACTTAGAGGAAGCGATTCGATTAACAGCGGAATACGAAAATCACGAGAAATTAAAACTTTTCTAAAACGACATCTTAAAAACCTGAAACTCCTTTTATAAAAGTAAGATGAACTGTTTACATCTCTGATAAATCACTTCTCGAGTGATTATATACGTCATGATACAAAATCTCAAGATTCCAAAATTCTCAGATCAACAAACTCCTAGGACCTGAGTGTATAGAGACGACATAAGACTATTCTGACTACAAGAATAGACTGCACAGTGTTTCCACCTGGAGTCACGGCTGCTCCTAAAATTGCTGTTGTTGCTGTTGTCCACCTGCAAATTGGTTCCTTCGACCTCGACGTCCACCTAAAGGCAGAATCTACGGGGTGAGACAATTTTAAATAATTGTCCCAGCGAGAGTTATAACTCTGCGCCAGAAACTTTGTTAAAGGCAATTAAAGGAAATATCATGAACAGGTAATTTAGGTTACTCATAGCAGGTTTACTAACAAATGCTCATCTTTATTTAAGGAATATGAAGAACATGTATACTAATACTTAAACAGGATAAGCAATATAATATCAATCAATGTTCTTCGTAGTTCAACCTAAGCAGTTATGCTACGCGGTTGATTATGTTTTACAAACATCATTATGCCCTGCGGAGATGAGGTATACCGCTCATGCTCCAATCGATCACTAGTAAGTCGCATCGGTATCATACTAGGTCATCGAAAGAGCCGGATTCTCATGACCTTCAACTAACTCGGTCAGAATGAGGATAAACATGCAGGACATCTAGTGTATCTACTACTATAGCTTACCAGGGTATTCTGGTACTTCACTATTAGAGTCACAGTGGCATTCTGTACTCTCTTCGCCATCGAAAGATTTCTTGTTTATCTCTCATCGATGCGGTATAAAATTTTTCCTCGGGAGATTAGTGTTACATCACCCCGGCATAAACACATAGTGAAGGATTGATAGATTAAGATACATCTACATCAATTCCTATAGTAGGATGTAAGGTTTTACACATCCATATACCCAACATACTCAAAAGTATGTGCTCCAGGAGTTCCCTTAGGAAAACATGTTTCACCATGATATAACTTCTGACTATGATGGATCTATGCTCAGGGCTCTACATGGTATGATTATACTTGATTAGTTAGGTACAATTTAGTATTCTTTTATCATCATACAAGTTCTCAAACATTAATCATTAACATAGCAGCTATGAAGGAAGAATACTAAATGTAACAAGCCTAACTCATCAATTATCATTTCTCAATACTCTCATCACAAGTCATCTTTTAAAGCATGACCTTGATGGTATTCATGGCTCCTACAGCCTATCAATCTCATAAGATGCTATTAACAAGGCATCAGGATATATGTCACTATTCATAAAGCTAACAACATGCTTTTAATGAATATAGTATCATCATCCATACCTGGATATGATTATCCTCATATAGGAACCTGCATGATTAAATCAACTGATAACAATAAATAACTCATTTAAAGAAGTTGTATCTCCCTACTCATACAAGAGCTAGATTTCCTTGATTTTTATCAATTAGGGTTTACTATTCATAATACATGTCATCACCCTAGAATTAGGGTTTACTATTCACCTATTGGTGAATTGATCTCTTAACATCACTATGTATGAGAAACATCATCATTAAAGTCCTCAGATAAGATTAAGATTCATCAATTATCATATTTAGAGTTTTCATGATCTCATCTGGAGGATCATACCCTAATCATGCACATTCATGTATATTGAAGGTATTTTACTTGAGTTTCCATCATAATTGGTACTTTCTCTCTCCTCTTACTAGTAGATGGTGATTACACCACTCTAGATTTGGTTAGATTAAGTCCTCTTTGATTAACATAGACCAAATCACTACTATTGAGTGATTAGGGTTTGGTTAGGACAAAGTATCACTCAATTGAACCTTTCAAGGGCATTATGGTAATTTACCCATTGACCATCATCATGGGTCAATTCATTAATCATTTGGTCCCTTAACATCTTAGATTACCATTAGGGTTTAGATTAGATCATCATTGAACCTTTTAGATTTTCAAGTGATTAAGTATAATCAACCTTGAAGGTCTCCAATTGGTTTAGGGTTTAACCTTCAATCTTCAACCCATTTGATTCTTAAATGACCTTGAACTCGTTTAACCTCAAACGACCTTGGACCCATTTGAGCTTTAAACGAGTGTGGACCTTCTTGACCTTAAACGGTTGTGGACCCATTTGAATCCAAACGGGTGTGGACCCATTTGAGTCTAAACGGGTGTGAACCCGTTTGAGTTCAAATGAGTGTGAACCCGTTTGAGGTAAAATGAGTGTGGACTCGTTTGGGCTTAAATGAGTGTGGACTCGTTTGGACTCAAACGAGTGTGGACTCATTTGGACTCAAACGAGTGTGGACCAACTTGGGTTCAAACCGCATGATCATAAAGGTGACACATAGGTTATATTTGAATAAGGTTTCTTATGTTGAAGCGTTTAATTGGTCAAGGCCATGTTAACCACCTATAATTTGAGTCAATTAGGATGAGCCTCAATCAATTGGACTCCAATGTGACCCTCAATTGAAAGCCAATTAGGGTTTCCAATCGGCTAATCATCAATGTTCAACAATATAATTCAAATCAGAGTTGAACCTATCAATTGACCTCCAATTGGGCCCAAACTTGGCTCAAACGGTCTTGAGGTCGTTTGGATGATCTCCAAACGGTCTTGAGACTATTTTCCCAAAGTTTGACCAAAAATTAAGTTGATTGGATAAGGTTTGAGTCCTAATTAAATTACAAACCAGCACTTTTCATCAATCTATCAATATCTTGTAATTGGACCCTCAAACCATCACATTTCTTTAACCCTAGACCTTCAAACGGTCTTGGAGTGTCACTAAACGAGTGTGAGGTCGTTTGGATGAACCCCCAAATGGGTTTGAACTCGTTTGGGCCCTTCAACCCAACACTCACCACAATCTATATGAAAGTCAGCAAATTTAACCCGATTAGGGTTAGGGTGTTGAAATGCCTTCAACTCTTAATTGGTTAGGAATTAGATCATAATTCTTGGTAGAAATGAAATTCAATATATTATGAACAGGAATACCAAACGGTCAACGCTTGGTCAACTCCTTCAAATGGGTTGGAACCCGTTTGCCCAAAGATTCAAGTTAATCAGTTTAGAAAACAGCACTTAATTCAATTTGATTGCCTAATTGATTGACCTTCAATCTACGATTCCTTTGGAGTTAACCCCTCAAATTTGGTGGGTCATTAGCCTACATAATTGTGAACAGAAAACCCAAACGGTCAATGCTTGGTCAACGCCCTCAAATGGGTTGGAACCCGTTTGCCCAAACCGACCTATTGAACCCGTTTGGATTGAAACGAGTGTGAGATCGTTTGACCTATTGGTCCAAGATCGTTTAGTAAAGTTGGATAAGGACCAACATAGGTATTAACGCCCCTTGTCTTCAACCTTGAAACCAAGGTCTGTTCTTCACGAAAAAGCTTGCAAGGGTATAAAGAAGGATGGGGAAGAAGAAGAACTAACTATTATTTGCACGAATAAAAGTATGCATAACAAAGCAAAAAGGTTTAGAATTATAAAACCCGCCTTAAGGTCGTTCCTTGAGCTCCAAGCTTCCAGACTTCAAGTCTTTAATGGTGTCTTGAGCTCCACAGGTCGGCCAAGGTCAATCTTTCAAGAAAAAGATGGGGATGGTCGGCTAGAACAAGGAACCTAAGTAAGAAAACTAGCAATCCAACCTTGTAACATGATATCCTCCATGAGTTTGAGCAAGATGATGATCAAAGATTACCTAGAACTACTTGGCCATTCTCCTCTTCTCCAGAGCTCTGTTCTAAGTCGGTCTAAGCAAGGAAATAAGAAAGGAAGGTGATGCGATGATTTTGAGTCGCATTTATAGACCTATTTTATATGAGTTTTGTGCCTTAATTACTCATTTTCATGGATATTATTGCATAATTCACTTTATTTGGTCTTTGCCATCATTTTATATCAAATCCTCTTTATTTCATTATTTTAAGCATTATTGATCATCTTATCATAAATCATGTGGATTTATTTGGTCTTGTTGTGCAATTTCAGGAAAAACAAGTATCTACATCCGTCGATACCATCGACGGATGTCGATACCATCGACCAAGCCACAGGTTGTCAGCCGAGAAGAGCAATACAGAGTCGATACCATCGACACCCAAGTCGATGGCATCGAGATGTTTCCAGGCTGCTGGCGAGGATAAAGTCGATGCCATCGACAGAAGGAGAGCTACAGCGTCGCTAAACGACAACAACCGACGCTAAAGGAGTCGATACCATCGACACCCAAGTCGATGGTATCGAGATCACCACAGGCGCCCAGAATAAAAGAAAGGAAAGCTGCCGCTAATCCGCTGGGTCGATACCATCGACCCGCGTCGATGGTATCGACGCCGGCAGATATGCGTTGGATTTGTTTTGATTTTGATCGGACGGCTGTTGTTATTTGACGACCTAATTAGGGACTTATACCTAATGACGGCCGCCCAGACGTGAGGAGGATCTGATTTTTGGATTGCACGAGTGCCGAGGAGGAGAGAAAGGAGAACTGAGGCCGAGAAGCTCATCCCGGTTGATTCGGACGCTGCCGAAGACAATTTCCACCACCGACAGGCGGGGAAAGTTTGTGTTCTACGCCAAGGATCCGCCGGTTCTTCTCCGTTCAGGGGTTTTTCCCATCTATTTCACGTTTTTCTTATGAATTCCCCAATTTCTACCATGTATTCGTGTAAGATGAACATGAGAGGCTAAAACCCTCAATCTTTAGGACCGAGAGTAGCCTGGGGATACATTGTATGATGATTTTAGATTGATAATTCATATTTTTCTCTCATATCCGTGGTATAAATTCGTTTTCTCTATTGCTATTGTTATGCTTGATCACCATAATAATAAATTAATGCCCTTAATCACTTCGACAGAAGGATTAACGGTTGAAAAGAGACGAATTCTACATTAATTAATAAAACCCTTGACAAAGGAGTTGTAAAATTAATGGTGGGAACTGAGGGACCGATCTTAATGCGCTTAGTTTAGGGGAATGATTACTATGACGATGGAATCAACCTAAATCTAAGTAGTGGATTACACCACGACAGTGGGTAATTCTCATTTCAGGCCACTACCCGGATAGAGAGAGAAGTGTGAGGAATTATATGAAATCTAATACAATGTTGACCCGCGGTGAAACCGCCATCCTAAAGATATCCCTTTTAATTGATTAAATTAACCTTTAATCGATTGTTTTCTTTGTTTGATTTTTATTTTCTTTCAATTTGAACAACAAAACCCTACTTTGTAAATTGGTCTAGCTGATTGCGATTAGTTAGTAGAAGTCTCCAATAATTCACGTATCCCTGAGTTCGACTCGGGCCTCACAAGGCCTATATTACTCGACGCGTACACTTGCGTTTTTAGCGCGTAGTAAAATACACGTCAAGTTTTTGGCGCCGTTGCCGGGGATACGGTGAATTATTGGCACTTTGAGTGCTAAGAGCGGCCATTCTAGGCCACATTTTTTTTTATTTATTTTAAAACAATTTTAAAAATTCCTTTATTTCTCTATAATTGTGTTGACTCGTTCAAAGCATTGTACTGAACCCCTATTTCCATATTTCAGGTACTTTGCATGGTGCACACACGTAGTCGAGACTACGTGAATCGCACACCTGAGGTTCCATCTGCGGGACCAGAGGACGAGGACTACTACGAGGAGGAACACCACAGGGATATACATTCTGAATCTGAGCCAAAACAAGAAGAAGTAATGGCTGAAGCACAGACAATATGGGAGAAGATCAAGGCGTCTTCTTCCTCTGCATCAAAGGGGCCTATAAAGAAACAGGGGCTAAACATACCTACACACAAGATAGATCCAGCACTAATTAACTTGGTCAAATCCAATGCATTTCACGGACTGAAAAATAAAGATCCAGTGGCACAGATTAGTCAGTTTGTGGAGAACTGCGATATGGTGAAGATAGATCGCTTTCCGCAGGATGTGCTCTATCTCAAGTTATTCCCCAGTTCCTTGGCGGGAGTAGCAAGAGAGTGGCTCTACAACCTCGACGATGAGTTTGTTGAGTCATGGGATCACATGGTGGAGGTTTTCTTCGAGAGGTTCTTCCCTCCTGAGAAGACCAATGATATGATCCGAAAGATCCACAATTTCACCCAACAGGCGGGTGAAACCTATTCTAAGACTTGGGAGCGATTTCAAGTCATGTTGAGGAGATGTCCACATCATGGATTGGACAAGGAAACCCAAGTGAAGATCTTCTACTTTGCTCTCTCCGAGCATGATAGAAGCAACTTGGACTCGGCCGGCTCTGGATTCTTTCTAAATAACACTGATACAAGATGCTGGGAAATACTGAAGAATATAGCACGAAAGCAATCTTGGGGAGAAAGAGAAAGAGGCCCAGTTGAGCAAGCAAGAGTTGCCAGTGAGTCAAAGGCAATGAGAGAGCTGAATGAGAAGATGGATCTTCTCGCAAAGAAGTTGCTACAGAAGGAAGACAATGAGTCCGAGGATGAGGCTCAGGTCAAGTATATGAGGCAACAACAAGGGTACAGGAACAACGATTACTCATGGCGGAAGGACAAGAAATTTTCATGGAAGGATCCAAACAACTTCCTGCAAGATCCGGACGCCAAACCTGCACCGGTCACGGAGGACAAGAGCACGGAGTTGCTCAATCAAGTCATAAAGCAAAATCAAGAGTTGATGAACACTTTTGGGCAGCAAATAAAGCAGCAGGGTGAATTCATGAACTAGTTCGGGCAGACGTTGCAGAGCCACGGGGCTCAGATGCGGACTATAGAGACTTCCATGGCACAGATGGCAGCGGAGATTGCAAGCTTGAAAAAGCCGGCACATCCGGGTTTTCCGGGGAACACCAATGTTCCCGGGGGAAACCAACAGGCCAAGGCCATATTGTTGAGGAGCGGTAAGAAGGTGCTTAATCCAAGGGCGGATGACACAAGCACACCGCAGGACACAGTAGAAGAAGCAACCGCTAAGGAGCAGCCTGCACCAGTCATAGAGCAAATTGATGACACAACCGAAGATGGTAAGGAAGGACAAGCCACTGAGGAGGAACCACAGAAATTAACTCCCTATGTGCCACCTCATCAAAGAGCACATACCGTTCCGGTTCCCTATCCCAATAGTGCAAAAGCAAGAAAGGTGGATGCACAGTTTAAAAAGTTTCTGGACAGCTTTAGAAAGTTATCTGTGAATATTCCCTTGTTAGAAGCAATTGAACAAATCCCGTCTTATGGAAAGTTTCTTAAAGATGTAATCACCAAGAAGAGGAAGATACCCGACACTGAGGTTGTGGTATTGAAGGAGCAAGTGAGTGCTTTTATTATGGGCACTTTGCCGCCAAAGCGATAGGATCTCGGGTGTTTCAATATTTCATGCTTTATCGGGAAGTTCAAATTTGGCGAAGCGCTTTGTGATTCCGGGGCAAGCATCAATCTGATGCCCCTTTCTACATTCAAGAAACTTGGATTGAAGGAGTCAAGGCCAAGCAATATGACTATCCAATTGGCCGATAATTCTGTGGTGAAACCATATGGAATTTGTGAGGATGTTTTGGTAAAGGTAGACCGCTTTGTTTTTCCCGCTAATTTTGTTGTGATGGAGATGCAGGACGAACACGGCAATGAGTTACTTCTTGGTCGCCCATTTCAAGCTACAACTGACATGATCTTGGAGATGGGGAGAGGTCGCTTGACCTTAGGCATTGCGGATGATCGCTTTGAGATGGTCATGCTCAGCAGCAATACATCTACTAAAGCAAAGGCACAGTGCAACATGGTGAAGCATGTGGAAAGCAATATCTCACTTTGTCTCGGGAAGCCATTTTTAGATATGGCCCATGTGATGAGCAGGATAGACAATGGGACCTTGGCGGTAGACCTTATGGAGCAAACGAAAGCTGTCTCTTTATGCAAGGCTGTCGGGTATCCAAATGATGAGAATGAGGACATTCCACCTTCGTGGGAGGATGATGTGATAATTACTTCTGTCTGTGATGCATATCCGGAATTGCCTCTAGAGGCGTGTTTGCTTAATGTCACTTATGATTGGATGCGGAGTACTTCACTCAAGGAGTGTGCCAAAATGCTTCAAATGCTTCCATGTTTCTACACGAGGCACTATGAAGATTTGGGTACACTGCCCCCACCGCTACAATCATCCCTTATCTGCCCACCTGATCTCGAGTTAAAGCCATTGCCCCCGCACTTGAAGTACGTCTTTCTAGCTGAGGAGGACAAGTTGCCAGTGATTGTTTCTACATACTTGAGTGCGGATGAGGAGGAGCAGCTACTGATAGTGCTCAAGAACCACCGTGGAGCCTTTGGGTGGTCAGTGGCGGACATCAAGGGGATCTCCCCTACACTTTGTCAACATAAGATTCGGCTTGAGGAAGGAGCCAAGTCAGTCATACAGCCTCAAAGACGTCTAAATCCAAGCATGATGGAGGTTGTCAAAAAGGAAGTCATTAAGTTGCTTGCTGCAGGGATTATTTATGCCATATCTGATTCGATGTGGGTGAGTCCCACACAGGTAGTCCCTAAAAAGGGGGGAATCACTGTCACTACAAATCTTCTGAATGAACCTGTCACCACCCGATTGGTAACCGGGTGGCGTGTATGCATTGATTACCGCCGACTGAACGCCGCAACTCTGAAAGATCATTTTCCATTGCCATTCATTGATCAGATTTTGGAACGCTTAGCCGGTCGGTCGCATTTTTGTTTCCTTGATGGTTACTCGGGGTACAACCAGATTTCTATTGATCCTTTGGATCAAGAGAAGTCTACGTTTACATGTCCCTATGGGACTTTCGCCTACCGCTGTATGCCGTTTGGTTTATGCAATGCGCCGGCGACTTTTCAACGCTGCATGCTCGCCATTTTTTCTGACATGGTGGAGCGGTGTCTCGAAGTCTTCATGGACGACTTCTCGGTTTATGGAGCGTCTTTTGATGAATGCCTTTATAATTTAGATAAGGTGTTGCAGCAGTGCGAGGACACACACTTGGTCCTCAATTAGGAGAAATGTCACATGATGGTGACAGAAGGAATTGTGCTAGGACACAAGGTGTCTAGCAAGGGTCTAGAGGTAGACCCCGTAAAAATTGAGGTGATTTCTAAGCTACCCCCACCAAATTCTGTAAAAGGGGTGAGAAGCTTTTTAGGACACGCTGGGTTTTATCGGCGCTTTATCAAGGATTTTTCAAAAATTGCAAAGCCATTATCGGAATTGTTGGAAAAAGACGCAGTTTTTGATTTTAATGAGAAATGTCTTCACGCATTCGAGGTTTTGAAGGAAAAGCTGATTTCGGCTCCGGTTGTTCAAACGCCGGATTGGACAAAGCCTTTCGAGTTGATGTATGATGCGTCTGACTATGCTGTGGGGGCTGTTTTGGGGCAAAGGGTAGATAACAAGCCTGCTGTGATTTTCTACGCCTCAAAAACACTTAATGATGCTCAATTAAATTACACAACCACGGAAAAAGAGTTACTTGTTGTTGTTTTTGCTTTTGAGAAATTTCGGCAATACTTAGTGGGTTCTAAGGTGGTTGTGTGGACGGATCACGCCGCAATAAAATATTTGATGGAGAAGAAGGATGCGAAGCCTAGACTAATTAGGTGGATTTTTCTCCTACAAGAATTCGATATTGAAATCAAGGACAAGTCGGGAATTGAAAATGTGGTGGCTGACCACTTGTCTAGGTTAGAGAGGGTGGATGAACAAGGTTTGCATATACCCATTACCGAGACTTTTCCCGACGAACAACTTTTAAAAATTGATTCTAAAGAACCATGGTTTGCGGAAATTGTGAATTATCTGGCTTGCGGGATCATCCCGGAAGATTGGTCTTATCAAGAGAAGAAGAAATTCTTCCATTCATTGAGATACTATTTTTGGGATGACCCAATATTGTTGAAGCAATGCAGGGATGGTATTCTTCGCAGGTGCGTGCCGGAGTTAGAGTACGAAAGTGTTCTACATCATTGTCATGCGTCGCCTACGGGAGGACATCATGCTAGCTCACGGATAGCAGCTAAGGTGTTGGAGAGCGGCCTTTATTGGCCCACTTTGTTCCGGGATGCCTATGATTTTGTTAGGCAGTGTGACCCGTGCCAGCGTGCAGGTAATATCTCAAGGAGACAAGAAATGCCCCTGAATGTGTTTCAGGAAGTCGAGGTATTTGATTTATGGGGCATTGACTTCATGGGACCCTTTGTGTCCTCAAATTCAAATCTTTATATTTTGCTTGTGGTGGATTATGTGTCGAAGTGGGTAGAGGCAATCCCCACAAGGACTAATGATTCGAATGTAGTGTGCAGGTTCGTCAAAGAGAATATTTTCTGCAGGTTCGGGATTCCTCGAATGATCATTAGTGACGGAGGCACACACTTCCGAAATCAGAAATTTGCTTCACTTTTGAAGAAATATGGGGTCAAGCACAACATTGGCACCCCATATCATCCACAAACGCAAGGACAGGTGGAGGTATCAAATAGGGAAATCAAGAAGATTTTAGAAAGGACCGTAGCATCTACACGGAAGAATTGGAGTGCATTACTACTGGATGCACTTTGGGCTTATCGAACGGCGTACAAAACACCTATAGGCACTACACCTTTTAGGTTGGCGTATGGCCGGGCGTGCCATCTTCCGGTAGAATTGGAGCACAAGGCCCATTGGGCGCGAAGAAGGCTGAACTTGCGCTATGACGAGGCCGGGAGGAAAAGAATGTTTGAATTGAATGAATTGGATGAGCTACGTATGACGGCATATGAGAATGCCCGCATTTATAAGGAGCGCACAAAGCTGATCCACGATCGCCACATTGAGATGTGCACGTTCAAGAAAGGAGACAGTGTCCTATTGTTCAACTCTCGTCTCAAATTGCATCCCGGGAAACTGAAATCCCGATGGAGTGGACCCTTCGAGGTGGAAGAAGTGAGACCGCACGGAGCGATTCTCGTGCGAGATGGAGAGGCCACGTTCTTGGTGAACGGGCAACGCTTGAAGCTGTACTTTGGTGAGAACTATACGAGGAAAGTGAATGAGGTTAAACTCATTTCACTTGTACATGAATGAAAAGAAGGACCGACGTCTAGCCTAAGACGCTAAAGAAGGGCGCTTGTTGGGAGGCAACCCAACCATTGGTACATTAGGATAGTTTAATGTTAGGTGTAGTTTGCTTTTATTTTGTTTACTTTTTAGTTTAAAAATGATACCTTGATCCGTTTGTTAAATGTGCAGGAACAGGCAGGGTCGATACCATCGACACATCAGTCGATGGTATCGACATGGGTTCAGGTTGATACCAGCAGAAATCGCACTGCGTCGATACCATCGACGGCCCTGTCGATGGCATCGACATGGTCACAGGCAGGTCGCAATAAAAGTGTCGATGGTATCGACATCTCAGTCGATACCATCAATATCTCTGGAGATATTCAGACGAATTTTGCTCAGTCAACTCGATACCATCGACGGCCTCGTCGATGGTATCGACATCATCACAGGTTGAATGCAATAAACGGAGGTGTCGCAATAAAAGCAAGTCGATACCATCGACACCCGTCGATGGCTTCGACGGACATGTCACCGATCCGCATGAAGACATCGACGACGATCGCAACAGCCACGTCAGCGATCCGGGTGCTGCGTCGATACCATCGACTTATGTCGATGGTATCGACCCGTTAGCGATCCGGGTTTCTCGATCCAGCAAACGTCAGCCGTCGATACCAGCGACAGATGCGGCTACCCGCGAGACATGTCGATACCATCGACTGATGTGTCGATGGTATCGACGGGTCAACAGGGGCGCCGATCAAGTCTATTTAAGGGGACTTGCAACGTCATATGACATCACACCCTCAGAGCAAGTATCTCCCATTGCGCCGAGCACTCCCCCGAGCCCTCTACACCTGCGGAGAAGCGTCATCGAGCGAAGATCTTCACCGAGCGGAGAATTTCTCTCCATCTTCACCGAGCTCTTTTCTCCCAATCTCATTCTTCTCGCACTCATGGTGCATACGGGCGGAGCATCTTCATCAAGCGCGCACCCCAGGGAGATCGAGGAGTTTGTTCCTCCTCCAACCGCTTCCATCTCTCGTCCACGCCTCATTCATGCCAACATGGATGTAAGAAAGGTATATGAGGAGATAATGAAGCGGAAGTTCGAGGCCACCCAGTATGTGGACCGGGGAATGATCAGGGACCTGGGATTCGAGGCCGACTTGGCCTATGTGTTGGCCGGGCAAGCGCGGCACACCGGTCGCATATATGAGATGGACTGTCATGCGGATGGGCAGCCGTTCTTTGGCGAATGGCCCACATACAAGGAACTGGTGGCCGAGTTCATGGCGTCTCTTGATATCTGCGTCGTACCAAATGACGTGGTGCCATCGGACCAGACGTGGATCCAGGGAAGGGTGTCCTTCCGACTCTTCAACAACAATTACAACATCACGTTGAAGCAGTTCAACGCCATCTTCAACTGGAACCACAGCCGCCACGATCACCGACGCCCCGACGCCCGCACTGACTACGACAAAATCTTCGCCGAGCTAGTTACAGTGCCGGCAGGGAAGACCGTGAGCTACCACAATGCCGCGGTAGCTGATTTTGAGCACCCGTTCGTCCGGGTATTGCATAGGATGCTTAGCTTGACCTTCTTCGGGCGGAGCGATCTTGCTTTGAGCAAGTTTCAGGAGAGCGACTTGTTCTTTCTATACGCCCTCCTGAAACGTCAAGAGTGCAACTGGGGAGCATTCTGGTTACAGCGCGTCATGGCGGTGAAGCGGAGCACAAGGAAGGCTCCAATTCATTTTGGTGGTTTGGTCACCGGGTTGGCGCTTTACTTGGGGCTGAACTTTCAGTCCATGACTCCGATTTCTACGCGGAGTAAGGTGAACGTGCAACACTTGCACCGTTCAAACCTCATTCTTATCCGGGACGGGTTGGCGTACGCTCATTGCCACGTCAACCAAGCTTACCAGGAGGCATCCCTGCCGGACGACGTCTTCCACATCGAGGGCAAGCAGCATTTCCGATGGCCCATCATAGCCATCGAGTCCTCGGAAGAAGAAGGCGGAGGTGAAGACCAAGAAGGCGAGGCCGAGGAAGACGAGGAGGCTTTCACACCTCTTCGAGCACGTGTGGCACCACGGAAGCATCCTAGGATGCACCCGGGTGCATCTTCATCATCTCAGCCCCCGCCGCCATCACCACAGCAAGAGCAGCCAGCTGCGGATCCCTACTCCATGCAAGGGATGTATACCATGCTGCAGGACATCCAGCAGACGCAGCACCAGCATATGACTTTGTATACCGGCATCCATGAGACAACGGGCCGGTTGCTTGATAATCAAAGGGCTATGTTCGAGAACGAGCGGCTCATCCTCGCCAACCAAGAACAAATGCACAACCGGTTGCAGCGGATAGAGACGCAGCAGGAGCCCTTCTTCGACCACTACTGGAGTCGAGACTACTTTGGAGGTTATCCACAGCCTCCGCCGAGGACCCAATATGATCCAAGCTTCCAGGGGGAGTACCCGTCTTGGGATCCTACGGCACCACAATACCCACCACTGCCTCCGCAAGATTGATCAGGGTATCACTGTTCCACCCTTGAGTTGGTTTTTGACTATGAGGCCATAGTCGGATTCAAGCTTAGGGGGGTGGCTGGAACAGCTTTATCTTTTATCTTTTCTTTAGTTGTTTTTAGTTTCTGCTTTGTTATTTGTTTTTGCAATTTTAAGTTTTTATTTAGGATCCACATCTATCTAGTGTAATTGTGGATGTCGTAAAAATTGTCATCTTGCTGTTTTCATGGGGAAATTAAGGGAATTGAAAATTTTTTCTGTGTCATTTGGATAGCTGTACTTGGTTGTCCTTGGGGAACTTGTTCTATGAAAATGATTGATTATGTCAACTTTGAAGCAATATGTCATACCCACACCCCCTTTGACTCATGAAAAGTGGATAGTAACGGTTGTTTGAGCCTAACCTAATCAAATGGTAATGAGACCTTAATCAGATGTAAGAGAAAGAACCCTTTAAACTACTACACATGTCAATAAGGAGGGACACATAATTTTCTTTTAAGGTTCAGTCACTTAATCTTGTGATTATTCCACCCCATTTCCTATAATCCACCCAAGAATTGGAAGTAAAGTGCAGTTTCAATTTCTTCTGCGTGCATGGCATGTAGATAGGTTTTGCATTGTTATTTTCATGTTTTTGCATAGAATAATGAAAAAATATATAGTGATACATGCATATTACCTTTAGGTGCATGTCATGTAGTTGCACTCATAACTTTTATGATTTTCATGCATAAGCACACCATGTACCTCAGTTTGTCTTGAAAAGTGATCTAAATTGTCCCATACCCTCGAAATAGTACAAAGATTTCCAATCATGAAGAAAATAGCCTAACACATGTATCTCTAAGCAATTATGGATATGTGGGCTAAGAGGAAAAGAGAAAAAATCTGAAATTTGAAAAAAAAATATAATATGAAAAAAAAGAGAATTTAGAAGGAAATGGAATAAGAGGGAGAAAGGAACATGATATCACTTACATAACAAGGAAACTGAGTACATGATGTGGCTTAATTAGATTTCTATCTCTTTTTGAGGTGGAAGGTTAGTGCATGCATCATTCCACCCAATTTTAAGCATTAGGGCATTTTCAATGTGCATTTGCATCATTTAGGGCATTTTGTTGTATGCATTTTGAAACTATGTAATACTTCCAAATTCTTTCATGAACCACCCATTCCATCCACCCGTTGCTCGGATTGGTAGGCCACCGTGATTTTCTCCTCACTCATGTTTATCAGGAGAACTGCTTCCATGTAGATGGTAGTTAGGGTGAGCAACGTAGTGTAGGTGATCACAAGATGCACTAATGCTGAATCGGCAAATTTTATTATGTTAACTGCCTTATGTGATAGTGTTCATCAGTTTGAAGGATAATTTCTTTTATTGATGGTTATTGTCGCCTATAGGGTAATTACTGTTCTGTGATTAGGGTAGGCCGATTTGAGAACGTCCAGTGGGAGTCATTTGTGAGGTGGGTTGGTGTTTTGATTGTTAGTTGACATTCGCAATTCTATTCTAAGGATTAGTTGCTCGAGGACGAGCAATGTTTAAGCTTAGGGGAGTTTGATGCGATGATTTTGAGTCGCATTTATAGACCTATTTTATATGAGTTTTGTGCCTTAATTACTCATTTTCATGGATATTATTGCATAATTCACTTTATTTGGTCTTTGCCATCATTTTATATCAAATCCCCTTTATTTCATTATTTTAAGCATTATTGATCATCTTATCATAAATCGTGTGGATTTATTTGGTCTTGTTGTGCAATTTCAGGAAAAACAAGTATCTACATCCGTCGATACCATCGACGGATGTCGATACCATCGACCAAGCCACAGGTTGTCAGCCGAGAAGAGCAATACAGAGTCGATACCATCGACACCCAAGTCGATGGCATCAAGATGTTTCCAGGCTGCTGGCGAGGATAAAGTTGATGCCATCGACACAAGGAGAGCTACAACGTCGCTAAACGACAACAACCGACGCTAAAGGAGTCGATACCATCGACACCCAAGTCGATGGTATCGAGATCACCACAGGCGCCCAGAATAAAAGAAAGGAAAGCTGCCGCTAATCCGCTGGGTCGATACCATCGACCCGCGTCGATGGTATCGACGCCGGCAGATATGCATTGGATTTGTTTTGATTTCGATCGGACGGCTGTTGTTATTTGACGACCTAATTAGGGACTTATACCTAATGACGGCCGCCCAGACGTGAGGAGGATCTGATTTTTGGATTGCACGAGTGCCGAGGAGGAGAGAAAGGAGAACTGAGGCCGAGAAGCTCATCCTGGTTGCTTCGGACGCTGCCGAAGACAATTTCCACCACCGACAGGCGGGGAAAGTTTGTGTTCTACGCCAAGGATCCGCCGGTTCTTCTCCGTTCAGGGGTTTTTCCCATCTATTTCACGTTTTTCTTATGAATTCCCCAATTTCTACCATGTATTCGTGTAAGATGAACATGAGAGGCTAAAACCCTCAATCTTTAGGACCGGGAGTAGCCCGGGGATACATTGTATGATGATTTTAGATTGATAATTCATATTTTTCTCTCATATCCGTGGTATAAATTCGTTTTCTCTATTGCTATTGTTATGCTTGATCACCATAATAATAAATTAATGCCCTTAATCACTTCGACAGAAGGATTAACAGTTGAAAAGAGACGAATTCTACATTAATTAATAAAACCCTTGACAAAGGAGTTGTAAAATTAATGGTGGGAACTGAGGGACCGATCTTAATGCGCTTAGTTTAGGGGAATGATTACTATGACGATGGAATCAACCTAAATCTAAGTAGTGGATTACACCACGACAGTGGGTAATTCTCATTTCAGGCCACTACCCGGATAGAGAGAGAAGTGTGAGGAATTATATGAAATCTAATACAATGTTGACCCGCGGTGAAACCGCCATCCTAAAGATATCCCTTTTAATTGATTAAATTAACCTTTAATCGATTGTTTTCTTTGTTTGATTTTTATTTTCTTTCAATTTGAACAACAAAACCCTACTTTGTAAATCGGTCTAGCTGATTGCGATTAGTTAGTAGAAGTCTCCAATAATTCACGTATCCCTGAGTTCGACTCGGGCCTCACAAGGCCTATATTACTCGACGCGTACACTTGCGTTTTTAGCGCGTACTAAAATACACGTCAGAAGGGAAGGAAACGTTCCTTTACAAACAAAGGAAGGGTGTATATATATATCTTGGGGTCATTTCCAACATAAGGACAACTAGTTTCTCCTTTTCACAACTAGGTCCTTCCTTTCTTTTAGGCACGTCCCTCCTCTTCTTTATAAGGTAAAACTCCTTTTAAAACCAAGAACTAAAGGCAAGGAAGGTCAACTTATCACTAAGGTACATATGTACACAAGGGTCTCCTTACTTACATCCTGATGATTTAATTACAAAGGTGTTCCTTATTATATGATTATTCAAAGAAAGTGCCCCCTTCATCATCATTAGTTTAAATGATGTCAAAAGTCATAAAAGATGTTCTAGATGATGTATTTTACAAGTTGCACCCCTTAAATTGGGTAAATTGCACAAGGTCTCTGTATTACAAAGCAATATTACAACATTATTCAGAAGGGATAGAAAAAGGAATATATGTTCCTTAGAAACTTAATTACATGCCAAAAGATAATCACAAGGATTTTATTACACATTTAGGCAAAACACCTAGGGTTAATTCATAACCCAGGTCAGGGATGTTACAAGAGACGTGAATGTTGAAGCTTGGATTCAACTTTGAAGGCGGGTTATATAACTTGAACCCTTAAATGTTATTATTACATGCAAATCTTCATCACTTGTTGATCATTTTATTCTTCTTGAAATTCCTTCGAATAATTGATGAAATTTCCATAAGAATGGCAGTAGATTTTGAAGGATCGAAGCCTGATGATGATGAAATCATCATAACCACACATCTTAAAGAATATCTTGGGAAAACAGTTTCACCCTTGAGACTAAACGATCTCAAGATCGTTTGGTGAGCAAACGGTCTCAAGACCGTTTGACACTAAACGGTCTTAAGACCGTTTAAGGTCATATGATGTCATAGGTTGATGATGATCCAATAGTACTTAATTGAATTAATTCCAAAGGGAATAATACTTTAAGGTTCCTTGAGTACAAACCCTAAATCGGGTTATTGAAGAAACCCTAATTGAATTCAACCAATTTCAGTGATTGTTGGGTCAAACGGTCTCAAGACCGTTTGACACCAAACAGTCTCAAGACCGTTTGAGGTCAAGAGGACTCAAGACCGTTTGAGATCTAAACAGTTTCAAACTATTTGAAGTGTTGAATCCAAACTGTTTGGTCATGTTGACCATATGAAGGTGTTGACCGAATGGAAGAGTTGACTGTATGGAGATGTTGACCATTTGGGATTAAACAACCTCATACCAATTGAGGTTCAATCGATCTCAATGTTGGATTGTTTATTTGGTTTCAAAACAATTGATGAGCATTCAGTTTCAAGACCGAATGGAGGTTAAGCACCTCAAGACCGAATGGAGGTTAAGCACCTCAAGACCAAATGGAGGTTAAGCACCTCAAGACCTAATGGAGGTTAAGAACCTCAAGACCGAATGGAGGTTAAGCACCTCAAGACCGAATGGAGGTTAAGCACCTCAAGACTGAATGGAGGTAAGCACCTCAAGACCAAATGAAGGTTGATCACCTCAAGATCGAATGGAGGTCAAGCACCTCAAGATCAAATGAAAGTCAAAGTACCCCAAGATTGTTTGAAGGATCAATTAATCTCAAACTTAAATGAGTGGTCATAAAGTATCTTAAGGTTTATTACAATAAAAGTATCACTAAGGTACTTAGTGAGTTAGTATGCTTAGAATAATTTACATTTGATGCTTATGGAAGCAATGACCTAATACACTATATCAACTCTTCATTCAAGTTGATTCAAATCTAATTGAGATTAAAGTAATTAACCTACTAGAAAGGATGAGAGAGAGGAACTTATACATGAATGATAATCATGTAGTGATTTAACCTCAACACTCTCAACATGAATATAATATACAATTAGGGTATGATTCTTGATAAAGAGATCATGAGACCCTAATTGAAAAGGTTGATGAGTCCTAACCCAAATTTAGAGGAATGCTACATGTAACCCTAATCTAGGGTAATGATGTAACCCTAATCTAGGATGATGAGATAATAAATCCCAATTTAGGGTAATATAATGAAAAAACCCTAATTTAAGAGGATGCTTCATGAAACCCTAAATTTTCAGGTAGAGTTACATGAAACCCTAATTTGGGAAAAGTTATAAATAAACCATAATTGAGAGTGATGTCATGTGAAACCCTAATTGAGGGTGATGTCATGTGAAACTCTAATTAAGTGTGATGTCATGTGAAACCCAACTTAAGGGTGATGTGATGTGAAACCCTAATTGATGGTGATGTCATGTGAAACTCTAATTAAGGGTGATGTCATGTAAAACCCTAATTGAGGGTGATGTCATGTGAAACTTTAATTAAGGGTGATGTCATGAGAAACCCTAATGCAGAGATGTGATGTGAAACTGTAATGTAGGCTGATGCTATATAATGGTATATGAAACCCTAACATGAAACTGTTGGTATGTATGCCCTGAGAGCCAATCATGGGATGATTGGTGGGATACATTAAGATTGATTTGATAAACATCAAAGGCAATCTTCCAATTCTTTCTGCTTCAGTCATATGAGATAGTGATAGAACAAATTGAATGTCTAGAGAATGACAGTACTCAATGACGCATGCTTTCTGGTTGAGGACCCGAACGATGAGATCATACAAATGCTAAGAGTTTGTACATTCTCATTATGTCCCTAGTCGGATGTCATTGTGGAAGGTAGATAGACAACAATGACACACAAGACTAGATTGTGGTGTTGGTTGATGACAGAATCTCATTAGTCATGATATAGAGATATCAAACCAAACACATAGGTACTTGTTAGAGAACAAATGTACCGGACAAACCAACCGTGACTTTGACACATGGAACCATGACATGGTAGTCACAGTCAGTACTCACAGTGATGGTGGTGAGTGTGATTCTTTGACCTGAAATCACTACACTCAACACATGTCGTTGGGCACACTTTGACATCATCAAACGCAGTCCTAATACATGGGTTGTTATAAAGGTGATGATTGGGTGGCTTTGACACATGGGGCTTTTGAGGGGTGAGTGATAGATATGGGATTTGTCCCTCCTGAGGGAGTTTGATATCCATGGCCACTTGATGAGTAGGATTGAGAAAGGCGTGCACGCATGTATGAATCAGTATGTGATATTGATGTCATACATATCTCTTCCAATCTACTCTGAGATCAATAAAGTGAATGAACGTTGATAGGATGATTGTTCCATGCCTCGAGTTCATTCGGGATATCAGTGAGAAAGGAGTTATACATTCACTGTAACACCATTCACGGATTGTAGGATTGAAAATTGTTCTCCAACTTTCTTTTTCACTTGGGTAGCACTGATGTGTGACTAGGCACCACTCTTTACTTGTGAAGTCATAAGTGTTATGGACTTTCACTGCCAATGTGAAATGGACCTGTAGGGTCACACACATAGGATTTAACCTAGAAGAGGAGTTTTGTCCAGAAATAATGTTTAAATTGATTACTAAAGGAGTTAGTAGTTCAATTAAACACTAAATTAATTGATAACTCAAAATCATAGTGTTCAAGGTGTAGGATTGATTGATTAGAGTATCAGACTGATTGAAACTGCAACTGACTGATTATGCACAATCTGCACTCCCAACCGATCGGCTCATGTGATGAACCGATTGGCTCAGCTTGGTGAACAGATCGGGTCAGGTGGTGAGTCGATCGGCTCATGGATACGGTGAAACGATTGCTTCAAGTGTTGAAATGATCGGTTCAACTGTTGCAACCGAGCAAGTTGGGAAAGTAGGATTGGTGAGAATTTTCCTTTCGTTTCACTTGCCCAATTTGATTGGAACAAGGATTGGTATTTGATACCAATTCGAAACAAAAGAGAAAAAGTCAATCGGGAACTGACCAGGGCCACGAACCGACCGGTTCAGAAGTGAACCGACTGGTTGAGGTGTCCCAACCGATCGGTTGAGGTGTCAACCGACCGGCTCAGGTCCCCAACCGACCGTTTCAGTTGTGAAACCACCGGTTCAGGTTGCGAGTTGGTTGTTTTTGTGGAAAATCTTGAACCCTTCTACTCCTACTTTAGTCCCGCATTGCCCGGGATAGAGAACCCTATCCCATGACCCTCCTATATATAGGGGTATTGGGGCTTCTCAAAGTACAACTCAGTGCAAACCAGTTGCTCTGCAAAGTTGTCATTCTCTCTGGTTTTGGTAACCGAGAGAGCCCAAGCAAGTGCTACTCGATAAGGGAGGCACAGCAAGGGAAGGACAACTGCAGAAAGTGGATGGTGGTAGGAGAGTGTGTTGGCAACTAGTACACTGACAAGAGGGTGGAACTCCTTCCAATTCCTTGTGGAACAAGTAGATTGGAGTTCTAGGTGGTTCGTGTGGACTACTTCAGAGGCGGGAGGTTTCTGCCGCTCAGAGGACAACTGTCAATCCTGACAGTCCCGATGAGACCAGGAGTTGTCAGTCCCGGTGCGACCAGGAGCTGCACAGACACCGTCCAAGACCGGAGGTGAAGATCGCGCAAGCCGCGAGGTATGATTCCACAAACCATCCTTTCCTATTGTATAGACGTTGACGCGTTTCCTTGTTCTGGGTTTGGGGGAGAAAAATTTTATTTCCGCTTCCTTCCCTGCCTCCCCTAAAACCCAACAGTGGTATCAGAGCCATGTCAAATGCTCTATACTTTAGGATTATTGATATGATCGATTTTGGTTTGTCGCCTTTATTTATTGCATACGATGCGAATAATATTGGCTTTATGCATGTCCAATCCTATATCCACAAATCCCAATTTACATATATGATATGTATTATAAATGCACTCGATACGCGTCACCCTTAAATGAGTTTTTTGATGGATGTATAGCATGGTTAGGGACAATAAACCCTATCTGTGTATGGTTGTATGTGGTTTCTTGCATCTCGGTCTACGCACCGATCTTCCGTCTCTTACTCCTGATGTAACTTGAAATAATTCGAGATTTCTTTCCTACCTTTTCTCCCCTCAAATGTAACTCGAGGTTTCTCCTTTTACAATGTAAAATAGGATAGAATTTTATTTCCTGTTATGTCAAAGAACGGAGGACATCTGAAGACAACTGAGACGATCGGTTCAAGGCGTGAACTGATCAGTTGACGTTCGAGACGATCGGTTCAAGGAGTGAGCCGATCGGTTGATGACCAGTTCGAGGAGTGAGACGAGCGGGTGGCGGCCATGATGAGATGCACGATGACCAGGCGAACCAATCGGTTGGAGGAGCCAACCGATCGACTGGTGGCACCCAGCCGACCAGTCTGATGGCGAGCCGATCATTCATGTGACGAGTTGATCAAACCCAGAAAGGCAAAGCACAGAGTTCATCATGTATAGGTTGCATGTGATGTAGACCTAGATGACTGTGATTCCTCTTGGCTCGAGGAATCACATTAGGATGGCCATAATCATCGCTTTTATCATTTTGCATGTTTTCTGTGGGATATAGCATGTATATGATACATACTATGTATTGTGGTGATTGGATATGTATATGTATATAAAAACCAAATCCCTCATTAAAATATTAAGTCTTATATGCCTTCCATTAGCGGCACACATGAAAAACTCGATCGACCAAACGTAGGTTACGCCAAAGTGTGGTGTGCCATCTATCTTGTGGAAGTGTGAAGGGTAGACATGTAGGTTCTGCCAAAGCAGGGTGCATGTTTACCGTGTCGGCTTTTGGGTTAGACTTAACTGGTGATTCTTAGAGCGTCTAAGCCCAGAGGCAAGGAATGTTCATGGCAAGGTTTTGTGCATGTTCATTCACCAAGAGTTGCATATGATGCAATTGGCAAAGGTTGCCTACCTAGAAGATCTAAGTTTTGGGTGACAGCCCTAGCTGGTCCATGACTTAGAGGATTTCAGGATCTTGCCCACTAGAAGGTTGTACACTGCAATCTTCTGAATTAATGGTGAGAGCTATCAATTTGAACTAAAATAGTGGGAGCGATAATTAATTAAAGGCCTAATTATATCGTCAAATTTTCAAATCAATCAAATAAGTCAAAAATGAGTTTTTGGACTAACATTGCATATTTCCTTTTGTAATACAAATGACAACAAACAACAATCACTTTTCTTTGTGATCGGTCCTTGAAAAGGACAGGATAAATGGGACAAACTTCCACGACTGGTATAGGACATTGAGAATTTTTCTCACTCAAGAGAGAAAGCTCTATGTCCTGGATACTCCAACTCCAAAGGAACCTGCTCCTAATGCACCAAAGGAAGAAAGGGATGCTTACAAGAAGCATTCTGATGATGCCATTGATGCAAAGTGCTTGATGTTGTGCTCTATGAACCATGAGTTGCAGAGACAACATGAAAACATGGGTGCCATTGAGATGATTCAGCATCTCAGGAACATGTATGAAGATCAGGCATGACAAGAGAGATACAATGTCTCAAGGGAACTGTTCAAGTGCGTCATGACAGAAGGAGATCCAGTTGGTACGCACACACTCAAGATGATTGGGTATGTGGAGAACATGACAAGACTGGGATTTCCACTGAGCTAAGAGTTGGCTACTGACGTGATACTACAATCATTGCCAGAATCCTTCAGCTAGTCTGTGATGAACTACAACATGAACAACTTTGATAGGCCACTGTCAGAGTTGTTGGGCATGTTGAGGACAGTCGAGATACAGATGAAGAAGGACAAGCCTAAGTCTGTGATGGTGATCACGAGCAAGAAAGGCAAGTCTAAGAGCAAGGTCAAAGCTAAGAAAGGTTATGATGCTAGCCAGGAGCCCAAGTCGTCTTCAGCTCTCAAGGCCAAGGGAGGCGTGACCAAGAAAGGCAATTGCCACCATTTTCAAAAGCCAGGACATTGGAAAAGGAATTGTCCTCTCTATCTGGAAGAACAAAAGAAGAAGGAGGCGACTGATGTCTCTACTTAAAGGTGTCATGAAAGTAAACTTGTAACACTTTTGAGGTATATGATACCAAGATGTAAAGTGTAAAGCACTCATAATTGGGGCAAGTGTTGCCGCCATAGATAGCAGTACTTTAGTTTATTTTCAGCCTATAAGGCATGTAATACATTTATGAACTGCTATTTCATATTTGCCAATAGATAGAAACACTTTATTTCTGCATATTGTATGACAATGATGGCAATCAATAAAGAGATGTTTCAATTTCTAAAGATACGATCTTTGTGGTAATGCCTTGTTTATCTTGTGGTATTTGATATGCATAAGATAAAATGACACCTAAAAGTTATAGATAACTCAAACAATCAAATTATCATCAATCATATTGATTGGAGGAGTATGTGCAAACAGTGGCACGAGATGCAACAATGGTATAGTGTTGATAGTCATGGTTTGGTCTGCTAATCTTCTCCTAGGACAAGACCATGGATCAACATTTGTACCGATGAAGAGGTAGTTTGGAATAAGCTGTTGTGGAGCCAGTTCCATATGCCCAAGTGGAGTACTACAACTTATAGGGTTTTACTCGCAAAATTACTTACTACGGACAGACTTAGAAGATGGGGCCCGTAGGTTGATGCTCTTTGCTGCCTTTGTAATGGTGAGGAGGAAAGCCACCAACATATCTTTGGTAGCTGCAGGTTCTTTAGAAGAATTTGGTCACTTATATGCTTGAAATGTGAGTGGGGGAAGATTTTTGAAGTGGATCTCATTAGTATTGTTATAAAAATTAATGAGAAGCTAAAGAACAGAAGCAACACTACAGTTGGGGTTTTTTGCTTGACTGGTGCTTGCTACTACATGTGGGAGGAGAGAAATAATAGGATTCATGGAGGTTTGGCTAGGGACGAGGAGAAGATCATGGCCAAGATAGCGTTGGCTTTAGGCCGCACTTTAACTTGTAAAGAAGGCTTTGCTTTAGGTCTGTCAGAGCAAGCTAAAAGATACTGGGAGTTTCGTAGATAACACCCCCATGTATACATCTTGTGTTGTTTGGTTGTGCTTTTAGTCCCTTTGGCAATATATTTACCTATTTCCAAAAAAAAATTAGCATCAATCATGAGAAATTAATTTCTAGTTTCCATGTGATGGATAAATCTAGACTCTTTTGGTTAGAGAGCCAGTAAGAGACATGAATATCTTGAACATGATTAATCAATCTTCACTAATGGTAGTGGGAGAATGATTATCCTATTAGGTATGATACATGTGATGTATTTACATACCTATTGGAACAAATGATAATACTTTAAATGGGGTTTAGAGAAATACCAATATGAATATCTTGAAGTGTTCAAGATTATCATAGATGAAGTGCAAATTTGGTAAAGTGTTAATTCTTGATGAGATCAATGAATGAAATACTTGGACCAAATGTTTGAGATCCTTATGAGTGATTATGATAGTGTATCATAGTGAACTCATGATTAAGGCATGTTGATGACTAAATCAAGAAGGAATCATACTCTAAGGAGTTAGAGAATGATTATCAAATAACTGAATTCTTCTTAATAAAATAATACCCCTCACTAATAAAAGAAATTAAGAATCACAAGGGTTGTGAATTCTTATATCCTTGAAAGATACACCTCATTTATCTATGTGATGAGTCAACTATCTAGATGAATATGAGGAACTGAATTTTGAGTTATGGTTTATGACCATTACATCCTAAATGACATCCATGTGAACCATAAGGTATGACCTTAATGGTAGCACCCATTGGATGAAATCCATAAGTGCAAATGAATCTTAAGTGTTAAGATACATGGATAAAATTTTGAGAAGGATGATGCTTGTTGATTGCAACTTAATGACTAAAGGCATTTGGCATATGGTTACTAAAACCACATTCCTATGAGGAATAAAACAAGGATGTGTACGTGACACAACCTATAAGGTTTATGAATCCACTAATGCAAATGAAGTCTATAAGTTACAATGGACTAATCAATGTGATTGATTGAGTACAAGCAACTAGAAATCAGATCTTTACTTTGATGATATAGACAAAGGGTTTGACTGATATGTCAAAGATAAAGAAGGGATCTGTGATTTAGTGGGAGCGTGTTCACATTCCACATTTTGATGTGAAATGGAAATGTTCTAGAATGGATCTCAAAGAGAACTAATAACTCAAAAACATACAAAGGATAATTGAATAACTGCACACACTTGTTTAACCTCTCATTCATCTTATTATGCCATAAACCCACATGAGGTGTACCACAACATGTGAAAGAATCGCAGCAAGCTACAACCTCACTATACAAGGCTTAGAACCATGCATGGGTTCCTAAGCCTATATTTTGAGTAAGACCCCGTCTACAGCGGGCCTCGGCACGTCTGCCTCTCGACAGCTAATGGGAGTAAATCCAAAAGTTGAAATTATCTTTAAGGAATATAGAGATGTTTCCTATGTGATAGGAATAGATATCTATAAAGATAGTTCTCAAAAACCTCTTGACCTAAAAAAGAGAAAGCATACATTGGCAATCTGTACTGAAGAGTTCAGTATGCACATATTCAGTGGGAGAAAACTTATCCATGTTACATGGAGTTAGTATCCCAAAGCCAAGTGTCCAATTATTATGAAGAATGGGGAACACTAAGAATAGATATGGATCTATCATGTATGTAATCAACCCATTATCTTGCATGTATCGACATGGCAAGAACAAAATGCATTCATCATCTTATATGTAGGACATGGCAATATGATGTGCTCATCCTAATAACTCGTATGTGGGACATGATGAGTGGATGTCTGTCTACTTCCAGAAAGGGTTATTGGAATACCATGAAAACTTGATAAGTACTTGATAAGTGCTAGTTCTATGGAGATAAGGAAGAGTTCAATGTCAAGAGTTACATTGATGCGAACTTCCGAAAGGATAGAAAATTAATCGCAAAATATATATAGGATATATAAAAGTGAAAGTTTGTTGATAATTGGCAGTGTTCCAATAAAACCATTTAAAAGGAAATGTCGAGTATCTATGTGTTAGAGAACAGCAGTGGACACTATATGGATCTGGAAGTTCATGAGATGAACTTTTAGATATTCTTCTCATTGATGACAAGTATGGAATCCTTTATCATGAAATGTGGCTAAAGGTTCGCAAAGGAATACTAGATCACATATTATGACAACTCCATCTCATACGTATGATGTACAGTGAAGAGATGAGAAACATGCAATTTATACTGACTTTGGAAAAGTGTTGCCATTACTCACTATGTTCGCACTAGAGCACAGTAACATGTGGGACATGTTTGAAGATCACTATGAATATGATTCAAGGGAGATTGGCTCGCAGTGCAAGTGGGAGTCTATTGGTATGTATGCCCTTAGAGCCAATCATGGGATGATTGGTGGGATACATTAAGATTTATTTATTAAACATCAAAGGCAAGCTTCCAATTCTTTCTGGTTCAGTCATATGAGATAGTGATAGAACAGATTGAATGTCTAGAGAATGACAATACTCAATGACGTATGCTTTCAGGTTGAGGACCTGAACGATGAGATCATACGGATGCTAAGAGTTTGTACATTCTCATTATGTCTCTAGTCAGATGTCATTGTGGAAGGTAGATAGATAGCAATGGCATATAAGACTAGATTGTGGTGTTGGTTTATGAAAGAATCTCATTAGTCATGATATAGAGATATCAAACCAAACACATAGGTACTTGTTAGAGAACAAGTGTATCAGATAGACCAACCGTAAGTTTGACACATGGAACCATGACATGGTAGTCACGGTCAGTACTCACAATGATGGTGGTGAGTGTGATTCTTTGACCTGAAATCACTACACTCAACACATGTCGTTGGGCACACTTTGACATCATCAAACGCAGTCCTGAAACATGGGTTGTTATAAAGGTGATGATTGGGTGGCTTTGACACATGGGGCTTTTGATGGGTGAGTGATAGATATGGGATTTGTCCCTCCTAAGGGAGTTTGATATCCATGGCCACTTGATGAGTAGGATTGAGAAAGGTGTGCATGTATGTGTGAATAAATATGTGATATTGATGTCATACATATCTCTTCCAATCTATTCTGAGATCAAGAAAGTGAATGAACGTTGACAGGATGACTATTCCATGCCTCGAGTTCATTCGGGATATCAGTGACAAAGGAATTATGCATTCACTTTAACACCATTCACAGATTGTAGGATTGAAAGTTGTTCTACAACTTTCTTTTTCACTTGGGTAGCACTGATGTGTGACTAGGCACCGCTCTTTGCTTGTGAAGTCATAAGTGTTATGGACTTTCACTGCCAACGTGTAATGGACCTGCAGGGTCACACACATAGGATTTAACCTGGAAGAGGAGTCTTGTCCACAAACAATGTTTAAATTGATTACTAAAGGAGTTTAGTAGTTTAATTAAACACTCAATTAATTGATAGCTCAAAATCATAGTGTTTAAGGTGTTGGACTGATTGATTAGAGTATCAGACTGATTGAAACTGCAATTGACTGATTCTGCACAATCTGCACTCCCAACCGATCGGCTCATGTGATGAACCGATCAGCTCAGGTTGGTGAATAGATCGGCTCAGGGGGTGAGTCGATCGGCTCATGGATAGGGTGAAATGATTGCTTCAAGTGTTGAAACGATCGGTTCAACTATTGCAACCGAGCAAGTTGGGAAAGTAGGATTGGTGAAAATTTTCCTTTCGTTTCACTTGCCCAATTTTATTGGAACAAGGATTGGTATTTGATACCAATTAGAAAGAAAAGAGAAAAAGTCAATCGGGAACTGACTAGGGCCACGAACCGACCAGTTCAGAAGTGAACCGACTGGTTGAGGTGTCCCAACCGATCGGTTGAGGGGTCAACCGACCGGCTCAGGTCCCCAACCGACCGTTTCTGTTGTGAAACGATCGGTTCATGTTGCGAGTTGGTTGTTTTTGTGGAAAATCTCGAACCCTTCTACTCCTACTTTAGTCCCGCATTTCCCGAGATAGAGAACCATGTCCCATGACCCTCCTATATATAGGGGTATTGGGGGCTTCTCAAAGTACAACTCAGTGCAAACCAGTTGCTCTGCAAAGTTGTCGTTCTCTCTAGTTTTGGTAACCGAGAGAGCCCGAGCAAGTGCTACCCGATAAGGGAGGCACAACAAGGGAAGGACAACTGCAGAAAGCGGCTGGCGAAAGGAGAGTGTGTTGGCGACTAGTACACTGACAAGAGGGTGCGACTCCTTCCAATTCCTTGTGGGATAAGGAGATTGGAATTCCAGGTGGTCCGTGTGGACTATTTCAGAGGTGGGAGGTTTCTGCCGCTTAGAGGACAACTATCAATCCTGACAGTCCCGGTGAGACCTGGATTCGTCAGTCCCGGTGCGACCAGGAGCTGCACAGACACCATCCAAGACCGGAGGTGAAGACCACGCAAGGCGTGAGGTATTGTTGCCGAGCAAGCCTCGGGACAAGGTATGATTCCACAAACCATCCTTTCCTTTTATTTAGACGTTGATGTGTTTCCTTGTTCCTGGTTTGGGATGAAAAATTTTTGTTTCCGCTGCCTTCTCTGCCTCCCCTGAAACCCAACAGAAACCCTAATCTTGATAAAGGGTAAAGGTATGTGAAACCCTAATCTTGGGTTATAGTGCATGAAACCCTAATTTGGGTAACAGGATTAGTATTCCTAATCGACATGAATTGGGAAATCTCAACTCTAATGAAGGAATAGTGATGCTACTCTTACATGCATAGTCCTGATATGTAATTGATGTAATTGTTATCATGTGTACTAATCATGCAGGTATCATGAGATGTTGAACATAGCCAGGTATGAGCTATGATGTTTTATTATTGAAATTGTTTTATGGGCCTTGTGAACCATAATATGATGTGTTATCTAGTAAGAAGTAACAAAACATTAAATGGGCTTTAAGAGCCATGTGGGATGCCTGTATTACAAGTATCATGTTTACCTTGGTCAGATGACCTGAAGGTGTTAGTTACCTGATAAGTGGTAACAAGTGTTCTTGATGAATTGAGGGTTTGAATACCCATATTCCATAATCACGATGATGAAATGTTAAGGGATGAGAATGCCCCTGATATGACAAGGGATTGAGATCCCAATGTTTTATAAAGCTTTGAAAAGTACTTGATAGAAGTATTGCACATTCTTTGTAGCATTTGTTATAATAAAGTATGTTTGAAAACATGACTGATGCTAAAATAATATGGTAATGTACTTAATTAATCAAGTGAAATCTTATCATGTAGAGCCCTGGCCATAGATCCATCATCGTCAATAGTTTGGTGATGGTGAAACAGATTTTATTACGGGAACTCCTAGAGGGCATACTGTTGAGTATGTGGGGGTTATGGGCGCGAATATCCTTATGCCGTAATGGGGGAATTGATGTGAGATAAACATTAAATCTCTCAATCCTTCATTATATATGCCGGGATGGATGTATCATTAATCTCTCGAATGTCGGGATGGATATAACACTATTCTCCCAATAATGTTAATGTCGGATTGATGTGAGATAAACATGAAATCTCTCGATTGCGGAGAGAGTACAGCATGCCACTATAACTCTATAGTGAAGTTTCCAGTATACCCTAGAAAGCTATTCAGTAGAGATACAAGATGTCCTGCATTTGGTCGCCACACTGACCGAGGAAGATGAGGTCATGGAAATCTGGCTCTTCTATTGACCTATGTATGGTATCGATTTTGATTTCGCAATGGTCGGTTGGAGTATGAGCGGTATACCTCATCTCCTCAGGGATTAAGTATGATTTTAAAATGTAATTAGCTGTGTAGAGTATTTGCTTAAGGTTGAAATATGAGAATTATCGATTGATGATATCATGTTTAGTATATCCTTATTGGATAAATGTTATACATGTTCTTCATATTCCTTATTGGATAAATGTTATACATGTTCTTCATATTCCTTATTGGACAAATGTTATACATGTTCTTTATATTCCTTATTGGGTAAACGAAATACTACTTATCAAGTTACAAGATGAAATACATTGAAGAACATTGCTCTTATATGCTTAGATAATTGATTTACCTACTGTTAAATACTTATGATTCTTATGCTCAGTTTTATTCTATTAATATGCAATAATAATATTTCTGGAGGAGAGTTATATCTCCCACTGGGGCAATTTTCAATTGTCTCACCCCCATGGGATCCAACTTTTTAGGTAGACACAGAAGAAGAGGCAGAAACCCTACAGTAGGGGAAGAACAACAGCAGCAGCAACAGGGACAATAGTGATACTCAGGTGGAGACACTGGTTGTCATGTTTTGTGTAGAGAGTCCTATGTGTCGTCTCTGTACTCTCAGGTGCTAAGAGTCAGTAGTTAGTTTAATGAATCATTATGAGATTTTGGCTTGATGCCTCGAGGTTCTTATACTGCATATGTACAGTTCTAACAGGGCAGTTGATGTAGGTGATCCTCGAGAAGAGATGGTACATGACATGTACTTGTGAACCAGAATGTAATTAAATTACTTTGGTTCTTTTTGAAAGAATTTTCCTATGTTTGGATCTCTTTGAAAATGGTTTTAATTTTTAGTGATTTTTCAGTAATTTTGCTGCAAATGAGTGCTTCCGTTTGATTAATAACATTTTGTGCGAACGAAGCATCACAGTTTAGTTGGTATCAGAGCTTTAGGTTCGCTGAGTCTACAGAGACATAGGATTAAGGTTGTTGAGTCTGTTCTAGTATCATCTAGTAATCTGATAGTGTCTTCTGCTCATATAGGAGGACAAGAAGAACTTAAAGATGTTTGGATCACACGAAGAACATGCTACAGAGAGCAGCGTTGCTGCACCGGGAAGAGGTTCAAGGGACCAAAATAGGGATGAACCAGAACCTAAACATCCCCAGCTTAATCAAGCTGCACTGGAGAACCCAGACTTTCATGATCTGTTTGGGCAGTTCATGGCAACCATGACGCATATGGCGGATAGGATGCCACCACCTGCACCTAGGGCACCAGCTCACCATGAAGGACAAGGAGCCGACAAGACTTTTGAACGACTTCGCCAGGTTGGAGCCACAGAATAAGTTGGGACATCCATCCCAGTAGATGTGGATATGTGGCTGACTGAACTGGAGAAGGCCTTCAGAATCCTTAATATCCCAGAAGCTGAGAAGGTTAGACATGCGGTGTATCTGTTGAAGGGGAGTGTTGACCACTGGTGGACTATAGAATAGGGTAAGAGGCCAGGTGTTGATATCGAATGGGAAGAATTCCGGCGAGAATTCATCAATAGATACTTCCCTAAAACGTTTCTAGATGAGAAGATCTCTCAGTTTGAGAGGTTAAGGCAAGGACCAATGAACATTAGTGAGTATGAAGCTAAGTTCATGGAGCTTTTATAGTTCTATCTGCATATGACATCTACTGATGAAGAGAGAATTCAGCATTTCGAAAAGGGGTTAAATGTTGATTTGACCACTCCTGTGTTCTGCTTTGGAGAATAGGGAGAGGTTTTCCACTTTTATGGAGTCCATCATACGGATAGAGAGATCTATGATTGATAAGTGACAGACCAGTTGTAAGAAGGTGTACACTCAGTTTCAAGGACAAGGGTCCAAAAGTTTCAAGAAACTGAGACTTTCTGCACCAATAGAACCACCAAGGTTTAATACCCAGACACAATGGATGTCGAGTTGGGGTAGAGGTTGTAGTTTACCACCAGAAGGAGCCCACAGTTCAACATCAGTGTCGGTAATAGGACCACCCAGGCCATAGTCAGGGAACAGAGGCTATTTTATATGTGGAAAGATGGGGCATTTGATGAAAGATTGTCGAGCTAGAGAAGCACGTGTGACTCAACCCTAGAGGCAGAGTCAGCAAGGCTCTCAAAGGAGGCAGTTTTCAAGTGGCACTCGAGGACGTGGGCCAGCATCCCAAGTTGGTTCGTCGGCACCCAACAACCGAGCACAGGGTCAATAGCAAGCAACAGTGAGATTCTATGTAATGAATCAACCTGAAGTAGTAGTCAACCCTCAAGTTGTGACAGGTCAATTGAAATTATTTCATTCTGATATGTCTTCATCCTGCTTCGTATATGTTTTAATTGATCCGGGTGCTACACATTCCTTCATCACTCGAAGAGTGATTCATGACTGCAACATGACTGTCAGTCATAGGGCAGATAGTTTGTTATTAGAAACCCCTTTGATGGAATCTGCAGTGTTACAGGAGGTGTGTTCTCCCTGCATTCTTTTCTTTTTTGAACATCACATTCATGTGGATCTTATACCACTTGAGATGCATGGGTTTGATATAATTCTTGGGATGGACACCCTAGAAAAGTATAAGGTTGTCTTGGATTGTAATTCCAAGCAAGATGTGTTCACTAATGATGGTGACACATGGATCTTATAGGGAGATAGAAAGATTCTTCCAACCTGTCTTGTGTCAGCTCTGATAGCTGAAAAGCTGATGAGACAAGGATGCTTTTCATTCTTGGCACATGTGGTGGACACCATAATAGAGAGCTCTAATCTTTCTAAAATTCCAATAGTTAGGGAGTTTAAGGATGTGTTTCCTGAGGAACTTCTAGGTGTACCTCCCCCCTGAGAGATTCATTTTGAGATAAATCTAATCCTGGGCACACAACCTATAGCACAAACACCGTATAGAATGGCACCTGCTGAGATGGCAGAGCTCAAGAAACAACTGCAGGAGTTGCTTGAGAAAGGTTTTATCTGACCGAGTACTTCACCATGGGGTGCTCCGGTTCTCTTTGTTAAGAAGAAGGATGGATCAATGTGATTGTGCATTGATTACAAACAGTTAAATAAAGTAACCATAAAGAACAAGTATCCTCTGCCAAGGATCGATGACTTATTTGATCAATTGTGTGGTGCAACTATCTTCTCTAAGATAGATCTGAGGTCAGGATACCATTAGTTGCATATTAAGGAGAGTGACATACCTAAGTCTGCCTTTAAGACAAGGTATGACCACTATGAGTTCATAGTTATGTCATTTGTACTAACTAATGCACCAACTGCATTCATGGAACTCATGAATAGAATCTTTAGACCTTTTCTTGATCAGTTCATAGTAGTCTTCATAGATGTCATCTTGATATACAGTAGAGATGCACAATAACATGAGCAACATCTTCGTCAGGCTTTAACTTTACTAAGAGAGCATAAGTTGGATGCTAAGTTTAGCAAATGTGAGTTCTGGTTACCAGATGTTTCTTTTTGTAGGACATGTAATATCTGCCTCAGGTATCTGTGTTGATCCTAAGAAGGTAGAATCTGTCCTATAATGGTAATAGCCAAAGACACCTAAAGAGATACGCAGTTTCCTAGGACTGGCAGGCTATTACAGGAGGTTCATTATGACCTTCAGTTCTATAGCTTTACCCCTAACCAAGTTGACCAGGAAGGAGGTTCCTTTTGTCTGGAATGACAAGTGTCAACATTCGTTCCAGCTATTGAAAGAAAGGTTAACAAGTGCACCTGTACTGGTGTTACCTAAGCAAGGGAAGGGGTACATTGTTTTTTGTGATGCATCTAAGAATGGTCTAGGATGTGTGTTGATGCAGGATAATCAAGTGATTTATTTTGCCTCTTGAAAACTTAAGAAACACGAGGAGAATTATCCGACACATGATATATAACTAGATGTTGTGGTCCATGCTTTGAAGATCTGGAGACATTATCTCTATGGAGAAACATTTTAGATTTTCACAGACCATAAGAATCTAAAATATATCTTCTCACAACATGAGTTGAATATGAGACAATGCCGTTAGATGGAGTTAATCAAGGACTATGATTGTACAATTGATTATCATCCAGTGAAGGCTAATGTAGTGGTTGATGCACTAAGTAGGAAATCATCATCACCAACCCTAGATAAAGCACAGTTGAATTCTTTAGTGTGCTTTAAAAGAGAGATGCTTATCTCCTTGAGACAAAACAATATACAACTTAAAGTATCATTTTTAGCCGGGTTGTTAGCTGAGATGCACATAAAACCTACTCTGAGACAGTAGATCAAAGAAGCACAACAAGCTGATATTGTGGTTCAGTAGATTAGGTCAGAGTATGGTAGTGAGAAACGGGATGGCTTTCATGAGTCAGAGGATCAGGTAGTCTGTTACCATGGTAGGATGGTAGTACCTGATGCGAATGACATAAGAAAGTTAGTCTTGGAGGAAGTCCATTCTTTGATGTATGCAATGCATCCAGGGAGAACCAAAATGTATCATAACCTGAAGGATATGTATTGGTGGCCAGGATTGAAGAAAGATGTAGTTGAGTTTGTTATGCGGTGTCCGGTGTGTCAGCAAGTTAAATCTGAACATCAGAAGCCCACAGGAACAATACAACCTTTGCCTATACCGTAGTGGAAATGGGATCATGTGACCATGGATTTTTTGGTTGGTTTGCCTAGAACAACCAAAGGTCATGATTCTATATGGGTGATAGTTGATAGGTTGACTAAAACAACACATTTCCTTCCTATTAAAACAACCTATACTGCTGAGAATCTTACACATATATATAAATGAGATAGTGCGGTTGCACAAGGCTCCTGTTACTATCATTTCTGATAGAGGTCCCCAGTTCACGAGTCATTTTTGGGAACGACTAAATAAAGCTTTGGGCACGCAGTTAAGGTTTAGTACAACCTTTCACCCACGGACAGATGGACAAATCTAAGTGGACCATACAAACTTTGGAGGATTTGGTTAGAACATGTGTCCTTTAGTTTGTAAGGAGTTGGGATCTACACCTGAGCTTAATAGAACTTGCTTACAATAATAGCTATCAACACAGTATTGATATGGCACCATATGAAGCTTTATATGGTAGACATTGTAGATCTCCATTATGTTGGTATGAAACAGGATAATATCAACTTTTGGGTCCTGAGCTTGTACAGCAGACAACTCAGAAGATTAAAGTAATCCAACAAAAGTGAAAGGCTGCTCAGGATAGACAGAAGTCGTACGCCGACAGACGGCGAAGACCCTTAGAATTCCTAGTAGGAGACAAAGTATATCTCAAGGTCTCACATTGGAAAGGTGTTCTTAGTTTTGGGAAGAAAGGAAAGTTAGCTCCAAGATTTATGGGGCCTTATCCAATCATTGAACATATTGGAAAGGTAGCCTATCAGTTGGAATTGCCACTTGAGTTGCATAAGTTGCATCCAGTGTTCCATATCTCTATGCTGAGAAAGTGTCATCCTAACACCGAGTCAGTTTTGCAACCTGTGTAGGTAGAATTAAATGATGATATATCATATGTTGAAGGACCTGTGATGATCCTTGATAAAAGAATTAAAAAGTTCAAAAACAAAGACATATGTCTTGTGAAAGTTCCCTGGCATCATCATGGCATTGAAGAAGCTACGTGGGAGCTAGAGGAAGAAATGAGGAGGAAGTACCCTTCTCTTTTCTCTTGATGATTTCAGGGACAAAATCCCTATTAGGGGTGGATAATTTGTAACATCCCTAACATGGGTTATTCCTTAACCCTAGATGTTTTTCTTAATAAAGTTAATTATATGCTTTCTCTTATCTTGAAAAGTAATTAAGGCTCAAGAGGAACTTATGTTTCAATTTTAGTCCTTTTTGAATAATGTTGAAATATTGTTTTGCTTGTTTTGGAATAAAGGTCAAATTACCCAAGTTGAGGGCTTAACTTGCAAATGTTACATGGTAAAATTTCCTCAGAAGTTGAAGCATCATAAGAATGAGAATGATATAGACGTATGGCTTGTAGAAGCCTGATTACAAAGAAAGAGCTTATTAAGCAATGTTTGTGCGTTAAAACCTAGTTTTGGTGTAATGTGCAATTTACCCAAAACCTAGGGTTCAGTATGCAAAATACCACTTCTGGCGAGTCTCTCATGTTTCTTGGAATCATTTAGAGAAAAGAAAATGAGAGGGGCATCTCATTTGAATCACTTTTGAGGAAAGAGAATCTTGATATTAAAATAATCAAGATTTAAGCATAATTGAAACCCCAATTCAATTTAATAATAAATATATTAATTGAAGTGCCCTTCAACCAAAAAAAAGATGGTTGAGTTTGCATAATAGTGGACGTTCTTGTGCCTTGGAAAGGCCACGAAAATATCCTAAGTGAGTGGAGAGCCCGCTCACATTAGTTAACTAAAATGTAATATCCACTAAAAATGGGATATTAGTATTATATAAATTAAGGTGCTTAATTGCTTTTCTTTTAATTCATGGATAATGAAGAGGAATTAGAAGGTGGGGAAGATGGTTTTGCATGCAAGGAATTGAGGGGGAGATGTGGCACCAATTTGGGAGTTAAAGGATTTTGTATCACTTTCTCTCTCATTGAAAATTCCCTTATAAACACTTCATTTTCCACCCACTTGAAGAATCTTTTTCAGATTTTCTTTCTCTCCTTGCTTTGGTTGAACACAAGGGAGCTTAGGAGCAACAAGAAGACGTGCCCAAACCTGTAGGTAAGCTCCATAGTCATCTTCAACCTTGATTTCATGGTGGAAATCAAAAATCAATGCTTGATTTCTTCCTTTATTCATTCAGTCTTCAATCCTAGCCATTTCTTTTCACTCAAAAGCTTGAGGACGGACCTTGGGAGGTTGAGGAAGCTTCATTCACCACTAGATACGTGAAGGTTGAAGATTGGATTTAACTTTGAAGGTGGTTTATATAACTTGAACCCTTAAATGTTATTATTACATGCAAATCTTCATCACTTGTTGATCATTTTGTTCTTCTTGAAATTCCTTTGAATAATTGATGAAATTTCCATAAGAATGGCAGTAGATTTTGAAGGATCGAAGCTTGATGAAGATGACATCATCATAAGCACACATATTAAAGAATATCTCGAGCAAACAGTTTCACCCTTGAGACTAATCGATCTCAAGATTGTTTGGTGAGCAAACAGTCTCAAGACCATTTGACACTAAATTGTCTCAAGACTGTTTAAGGTTAGATGATGTCATAGGTTGATGATGATCCAATAGTACTTAATTTAATTAATTCCAAAGGGAATAATACTTTAAGGTTCCTTGAGTACAAACCCTAAATCGGGTTATTGAAGAAACCCTAATTGAATTCAACTAATTTCAGTGATTGTGGGGTCAAACGGTCTCAAGACCGTTTGACACCAAATAGTCTCAAGACCATTTGAGGTCAAGAGGACTCAAGACTGTTTGAGGTTAGGTGATGTCATAATTTGGATGATGATCCAAGGGTCTCAATTTGATGGTTCAAATAGTTTCATCAAACCATATGAAGGTGTTGACCGTATGGAAGAGTTGACCGTTTGGAGGTCTAAACGGTTTCAAACTATTTGAAGTGTTGATTCCAAACTGTTTGGTCATGCTGACCATATGAAGGTGTTGACCAAATGGAGGAGTTTACCGTATGGAGATGTTGATCGTTTCGGATTAAACAACCTCAAACCAATTGAGGTTCAATCGATCTCAATGTTCGATTGTTAATTCGGTTTCAAAACAATTGATGAGAATTCAGTTTCAAGACCGAATGGAGGTTAAACACCTCAAGACCGAATGTTGGTTAAGAACCTCAAGACTGAATGTTGGTTAATCACCTCAAGACCAAATGGAGGTTAAGAAACTCAAGACCGAATGGAGTTTATGCACCTCAAGACCGAATGGAGGTTAAGCACCTGAAGACCGAATGGAGGTAAGCACCTCAAGACCGAATGGAGGTTGAGCATGTCAAGATCGAATGGAGGTCAAGCACCTCAAGATCGAATGAAGGTCAAAGTACCCCAAGATTGTTTGAAGGATCAATTAATCTCAAACTTAAATGAGTGGTCATAAAGTATCTTAAGGTTGATTACAATAAAAGTATCACTAAGGTACTTAGTGAGTAAGTATGCTTAGAATAATTTACCTTTGATGCTTATGGAAGTAATGACCTAATACACTATATCAACTCATCATTCAAGTTGATTCAAATCTAATCGAGATTAAAGTAATTAACCTCCTAGAGAGGATGAGAGAGAGGAACTTATACATGAATGATAATCATGTAGTGATTTAACCTCAACACTCTCAACATGAATATAATATACAATTAGGGTATGATTCTTGATAAAGAGATCATGAGACCCTAATTGAAAAGGTTGATGAGGCCTAACCCTAATTTAGGGAAATGCTACATGTAACCCTAATCTAGGTAATGATGTTACCCTAATCTAGGATGATGAGATAAGAAATCCCAATTTAGGGTAATATAATGAAAAAACCCTAATTTAAGAGGATGCTTCATGAAACCCTAAATTTTCGGGTAGAGTTACATGAAAACCTAATTTGGGAAAAGTTATAAATAAACCCTAATTGAGAGTTATGTCATGTGAAACCCTAATTGAGGGTGATGTCATGTGAAACTCTAATTAAGGGTGATGTCATGTGAAACCCAAATTAAGGGTGATGTGATGTGAAACCCTGATTGAGGGTGATGTCATGTGAAACTCTAATTAAGGGTGATGTCATGCGAAACCCGAATTGAGGGTCATGTCATGTGAAACTCTAATTAAGGGTGATGTCATGTGAAACCCGAATGTAGAGATGTGATGTGAAACTCTAATCCAGGCTGATGCTATATAATGCTATATGAAACCCTAACATGAAACACTAATCCTGATAAAGGGTAAAGGTATGTGAAGCCCTAATCTTGGGTTATAGTGCATGAAACCCTAATTTAGGTAACGAGATTAGTATTCCTAATCGACATGAATTGGGAAATCCTAAATCTAATGAAGGAATAGTGATGCTACTCTTACATGCATAGTCCTGATATGTAATTGATGTAATTGTTATCATGTGTACTAATCATGTAGGTATAATGAGATGTTGAACATAGCCAGGTATGAACTATGATGTTTTATTACTGAAATTGTTTTATGGGCCTTGTGAACCATAATATGTTGTGTTGCCTAGTAAGAGGTAACAAGAAATTAAATGGGCTTTAAGAGCCATGTGAGATACATGTATTGCAAGTATCATGTTTACCTTGGTCAGATGACATGAAGGTCTTAGTTACCTGATAAGTGGTAACAAGTGTTCTTGATGAATTGAGGGTTTGAATACCCATATTCCATAATCATGATGATGAAATGTTAAGGGATCAGAATGCCCCTAATATGACAAGGGATTGAGATCCCAATATTTTATAAAGCTTTGAAAAGTACTTGATAGAAGTATTACACATTCTTTGTAGCATTTGTTATAATAAATTATGTTTGAAAACCTGAATTATGCTAAAATAATATGGTAATGTACTTAATTAATCAAGTGAAATCTTATCATGTAGAGCTCTAGCCATAGATCCATCATCGTCTGTAGTTTGGTGATGGTGAAATAGGTTTTTTTACGGGAACTCCTAGAGGGCATACTGTTGAGTATGTGGGGTTATGGGTGTGAATATCCTTACGCCCTAATGGGGGAATTGATGTGAGATAAACATTAAATCTCTCAATCATTCATTATATATGTCGGGATGGATGTATCATTAATCTCCCGAATGTCAGGATGGATATAACACTAATCTCCCGATAATGTTAATGTCGAATCGATGTGAGATATACATGAAATCACTCGATTGCAAAGAGAGTAAAGCATGCCACTGTAACTCTATAGCGAAGTTGCCAGTATACCTTGGAAAGCTATTCAGTAGAGATACAAGATGTCCTGCATTTGGTCCTCACACTGACTGAGGAAGATGAGGTCATGGAAATCCGTCTTTTCCATTGACCTATGTATGGTACCGATTTCGATTTCGCAATGGTCGGTTGGAGTATGAGCGGTATACCTCATCTCCTCAGGGCTTAAGTATGATTGTAAAATGTAATTAGCCATGTAGCATATTTGCTTTAGGTTGAAATATGATAATTACTGATTGATGATATCATGCTTAGTATATCCTTATTGGATAAATGATATACATGTTCTTCATATTCCTTATTGGATAAATGTTATACATGTTCTTCATATTCCTTATTGGACAAATGTTATACATGTTCTTTATATTCCTTATTGGATAAACGACATATTGCTTATCAAGTTACAAGCTGAAATACATTCAAGAAGAACATTTCTCTTATATGCTTAGATAATTGATTTACGTGCTATTAAATACTTATGATTCTCTTGCTCAGTTTTATTCTATTAATATGCAATAATAATATTTCTGGTGGAGAGCTATATCTCTCGATGTGCCAATTTTCAATTGTCTCACCCCCGTGGGATCCAACTTTTTAGGTAGATGCAGAAGAAGAGGCAGAAAAGCTACAATAGGGGAAGAACAGCAGTAGCAGCAACAGGGACAACAGTGATACTCAGGTGGAGACACTGCTGTAATGTTTTGTGTAGAGAGTCCTATGTGTCGTCTCTATACTCTCAGGTCCTAGGAGTCAGTAGTTTGTTTAATGAATCAAACTGAGATTTTGGCTTGATGCCTCGAGGTTCTTATACTGCATATGTACAGTTCTAGCAGGGAAGTTGATGTAGGTGATCCTCGAGAAGAGATGGTACATGACATGTACTTGTGAACCAGAATGTAATTAAATTACTTTGGTTCTTTTTGAAAGAGTTTTCCTGTGTTTGTATCTCTTTGAAAATGGTTTTAATTTTTAATGATTTTTCAGTAACTCTGTTGCTTATATTTAATTCTACAATTAATTTCACTGTGACAGTTTCATCTGGTGTCGGGTCATCTCATTTGACTTAAGGTTGATGAGAATCAATCGAGATAAATACCCATCAAAGTCCTAGGTTAATGGAATAAATTCCAAGGGTTGGCATCATGTGGACCAATAAGAATTCATAAAGGGGATGTTCATACCCTATAAATACAATCCTAAGCATCAGTTTTAAGGCATCTTGTTTTTAGCAAACAAGTTGAGACACTATTGTAAAGACTAAGACCAATACTATATTGATACCCATCTTGTTCTATTGACCTAGAGCTAGCAATTGACATCTAGTCTTGCCACTAGACACTTCAACCATTAGATTAGTAGAGCCACATCAATCAAATTCTACTAGTGAAATAAGTAGAAGCAACCCAACGACCCAACGAAAATTGCAATATTAATCAACCTTTGAAAGGTTATCAAACCTATGTGATGTTTAGATGAAATGTTGGTAAATTTGTCTTAAGACGCAATCTACCCGTATATCGATCTCTTCTTCCTTCTCTTATTGTTTCATTACTTTCCTTTAAGATCTCATTTAAGATTAAATTCATTCTTTCTTGCACCATGAGTGGATAAACTCATTAACTTGGGTTGGGAGTATCCGTCGGACCTCCTAACCATAGAATGTTTCCTTCTTCCATTTAATGCATATATTCTTATAGTTTTGTTTCTATACTCCTATGAATTGTTTCACTTGTATGATTAGCACCTTCTTGAAATGTTTGATCTGAATGAATTTGGGACAATTTCTTTCACTAAGATCTAGAGTATGGACTAGCAATGAGCCACACGAGTGAGAAGTTATTATACAAAAAGTTGTTGATTTTTTTTTATTTATCTATTGGTAATTATCTCAAGAGATAGGTACCTTTGGATAGAAATCTACTCCTATCTTGAGAAAAGGAAGGCTTTCGATATCATTTATGACTTCTTGCAAAAAATTTCAAAGATATATATAAATTGGAAGAAATAGTTTCACATGGTTGAGATATGTCTAATTGGTGGTCCCCTTTATCATATTCATAATTCCTTAAGCCTATTTGTATTTCATAATCTTAGATTTATTGCCTTAAGCAGTTTAATTTGTTCCTGAATTAAAATACCAAATTCATACCTTTTTATTTGACTAATTTAACCCAAGCCTTTTTGTTCTAGGTTGTTGTTTATCCTTATCCTTTTTTCCCTTTTTCTTACTCCTTATTACTAGAACAGACTGTGTATTGAGTTCTTGGTATCTCTTGAAGTCAGGTATAAATTTAACTTCTGATATATCTATGCCTTGGAAATTGTGTTTACAATTTTGACCCATGCTTAAGAGTGATCAAGTACCAATCCCTACTATGCTGGTTACACTAGATTGAAAATGCAAATTGGATCTAAGATCGGGGATAAAAGAGGGAGGGTCATTTCCTTTCTATACGTGTGTCTTGTATTTGTAAATTGAATGCTTCAGATTGTTACTTTCTTTAATATATTGTCAGTTTGACCAAGAACACTACTAACATCTTCATGTACATGAATTTTTTCCATAGATGAAAAATATTTTTGAAAAATAAAACAATCATTCAAAGACTAAAAATTCTTTTAAAAAAACCAATCAATCTTTCAAATATTAACAATGTACTTTTGATATCAAACAATCTTTCAAATATTAGTTGTGATTTTTTTCAAAATCAATAAATCATTCAAAATTATATTTCTATTTAAGAATCAAACGATATTTCAAAGATTAACAATTTTTGTCTAAAATTTGCAACTAGTATAGTATGATCAATATATAAAAAATCCTTGAAATGTGATTTTGACATTTATAAAAAATAATATTTATTACAGGATATTAATAATCACAAATTTTATTAAATATTTAGCATTATCAATCTAATAAATATAATGTTTCTTTAATGAGAAAAATAAATAAAAACCTGATACAAAAGAATAGAAAAATATGTCCAATTGTAGAAAAATAATCAAGGATGTATAAGTAATTAGTAGGCATTAGGTGGGTTCAAATTTGTTATTTATTATTGTATACAAGCTTATAATTGTGAATTTTAGGTTAATTGGGTTAATTATTTAAGTCTAAATCTAGATCTTCCTCAAAACAATAAGATCCTAGAAGATCTGGTCAAAATTTTAAAAACCATAGACTGAAATCATTTAAAAGATTTTGGTTCGAGTCGATTTGATTGTTCCAAGTCCTTTTATCCCTAATAATGCTCATCCAAGTGCTAATTGTTCTTACCCTAGAATTTAGATCACACTGGTTGATAGCTCAAGAATTCTACAATTCAAAGTTGGTGCGAGCCAATTCATAACATACATGAATAGTAAAGTTAACATTATAAGATATGTTAATGGTAAAGTTAATTTAATGTTGTTAATATACAAAATATTATAACTAAATTATACAATTTTTTATACAACATACAATCATCAAAAAGACAAACTATACCAATGAATTTTCACATTTGCTTCAGCATAACACCAAAACATTTAACAAAAAATGGGATAAAGGAAGAAGATAGTGTGTAGATAGAGAGAAATAGAATAATAAGAGGCATAGAGGAGGTAGGTACCAATGAGAGATAAATAAAAACCTAATAAAGAGGGACAAGGAAGGATGGATTTAGGAATGAGAGATAGGAGGGGAGTTAGGGTTGCAAGAGAGTGAGAAATCAATAGAAAGTTAAGAAAACCCAACAGTATATAACAAAAATATGTTATACTCAAACATAATGTTAACATTATATGTTTTTATAGAAGTTATTAACCTTTTATTAAACTTAGTGATAAAGAGTAGGGATTGGTAACATCAATATTTCATCTAAAGGTACACTACAAACTTATGTACCCCATACTAAAAAGTTAATCAAATTACATCTTTAAGGGCTATTATCTATTCCACTAATCACCAAACCATGTTGATTGAAGATTGACCTTAGTAGAATATGACTTCGACAGAGCCAAGCGTCAAAGTCTGAGAAGAATAAATCAAATATTTTTAGGAATGTGCAAATGTTGTCACCCTTTGACTCAACATCTAAACGCAACAAAAAATAACCTTTACCAACCTGGCCAGTCCAAAGATCCAATAAGTAAATCCACAAGCTTTCTAACTTTAATGTCAATTCTAGTGTAAGTTTGTATCATGAAATGAGAGAACCTACATTTTTTTCCTTCTACTTGTATTCATCACTTAGATCAATAAGACCTTATTCTAGCTCTACACCTTCAGTTTCGAATGACATAAGAAATTTTGAATGTTTCCTTGCTTGAATTTGATTAAGATATGGACAACTTTTCATCTTGCTACTAGTATTCCTTATTTATTAACTAATCATGCTAGAGGATGTTTGTGGTTGAGGTTCAAAATGGTCCTCTTTTCCTAGTACTTCTTGTATAGGTCTATCATCATTTTAATTTAAGCATAACCAACAATTTCCATCTCCATTCCATGTATAACAACTCAATCTACTTCCAAATTAACAATAGTATTATGGCCATACATGTTAAAACTACACTGGACAATATTAGACACCGTACTCCTCTATGAAATATCTTGTAACATCTCTTGAGTTGGATCTTCATTGTCATACATAGTGACTGATTTGTCTATATGATCAAGTGCAACCTATTTCAAAATATTATTTTTAATAGCACATTATTAATATATACACATAAAAAGTGCTAGTAAATTAAAGTAAGAGCAATAATATAAAAAACAAGACATACAATATGACAAATAATGTGTATAGACAATTCAATATGTTGTGAGTGCACAACAAAAAAACTATCAAAATTATTTAAAAATTGATGAAATCAAAATCATCCTAGATTTATCTACATTTTAAAATAATTTTGCATTTAGATTTCCCATTTTTCTTTAGAATTATCTTCCATTTAAATGTAATTAGTTTATAGTTAATTAGTTATGGTTTTTATAATATTTCTCTTACATTCATGGAATGGCTAGAGTTCCATTTCTACACACTAGACTAGCAGGTGATCCTATTGATTGATCCATCAGTCCAAAGAATCTTTTTGTCAAGATCTAGAGTTTCATCAAATGTTGTTTCATGTCAACCCTCTTTGAATTCACAATGACCTAAACCCAGGCATAGTTCCCCTAATCAATAGCCCACAAAGTATTTACATCCCGCATTTTGATTAGTGTGTGTTTCCCATCGATGTACCCAGATTCATCACCGCATTGACCAATGAAGCCAATTTCTTTACAACATCAGTCGTACACACCCCATCAATCTGGCCTCCATTGATGGTTTTTTCCAATGAGGCACCTACACCCCATCGACGGGCATTTCCTGATGCAACCATTGAGAAACCTACTTTTTTTATAGACCTATATCATCACACCACACCATCTAATAAGAATAATTTGACATGTGTCAACTTAAAAGCCTAGACATGTCAACGACTCTACTATTTGATGAGGATATATATTAACCCATTGACCACTAGTCAACATGTCTGCCAATGACATGAATTCTACTTGAGAAGGCCTCAAATACAGGTAGCTATCTTTCCATCAATAAACTCCTAGCTAAGAACAACATGCACAGTGGTGAAACATGAACCAATGGGACCCCTAACTGATGACGATTCAAAATTTTGTTGTTTCATCTCATCTTCTTGCTATCTCTTAAGACAGTTTGCAATGTATAAATGAGGTCAAGGGGAATCAGAATACTAATCCTGTAAGGCACTTATAAATATACATTGTAACATCCTTATAGGGGAATCATCTTATATAATGCCTTTTTACCCCATCTTCATGTTCCTCTTCGTGTGTTGTGATCCCATTAATCTCTTCAACTAAACTCCCCTTCCTTTATTTCCAAGGCCGGACCTGAGAGTGGCAAGGATTGTAATGTCCCAAGTCTTGAGGGCTTGGATAAAATGATCCATAAAGGAATTATTGGACTACACATATCACCAAGGTGCACCTCCTATTTATGGATCCTATCACTAAGAACTTTAAAGTTAAGTGTGCTTAGCTTGAAGTAATACTAGTATGGAAGACCAGTGAGGAAGTTGATACTTGCTTGTGCGTGAGTGAGGACAAATTGCACTGTTAAGGATAGTGGTGGTCTATGGGCCAGTCGTCATTCCAGAAACACTAATACAACCTTGGGTAGTGGTCATGGGTGTTACAAATGGTATCGGAGCAAAAACCCCTCATGTAGGTGGGGCCCATGTGGGTGGTGGCATGAAAGTCTTTTTCCATGTGTTTCATGCATTTGTAAAGGGCTCTACATGGTGATGTATCCACCCTTGCACTAGAGAGCCATTATTGGGATCTTGATGCACATGGGTCATCCTATGTTTGCACAAAAATGACGAATGATTATAAGGCCTTGTAGTTGAGCCTTGACGAAGATGTTAAAAGTCTTAAGTGGGGGAGATTGTAATATCCCAGGTCTTGAGTCCTTGGATAAAATGATTTTAAAAGGAAAGATTGGGCTTCCAATGTCACCAAGGTGCATCTCCTTTTTAGGGATCCCATCAGTAAGAACACTAAATCTAAGTGGCTTGGCTTGAATTAGTACTAGGATGGGTGACTAGTGCAAATGTTGATCCAGACTTGTCTGTGAGTGAGGAAAAAGCACATAGCTAAGGCTAGTGGCGGTCTGTACGATTACTGGTGGTCTGTGGGGCCAATCGTCTTTCTTGAAATACAACTAGATCCATGGGTAGTGATCTCAGGCATTACAGGAAAGGCCTACAACACTTCCACCTTCAAGAAGGATCAAGGCCCCACGCTTCAAATGAGGCAATGGTGTTAGCGCCCATCTACCATTGAGGATTGCTACATCCTTCTATCACCTACAATTTCTTCACTGAATAAAAGCTACAATGATGGAAAGGATGAACAATGTGCACAAGGAAATCCAAATGAACATCTAGGGGTTGTCTCACTACTACATCAGTTACAACCCCAATTTTCGAGTTCTTTTGGGTGGAAATGCAATTTCCACAAATAAAGGTATAATTATGGGAATTGTATGAATTATATATATATAATGGCTTCCCTTTGCAATATTTTCTTTGTGCATGTGATTTAATGGATCATAATATCTTAATGAGTCTAATATGATTTAAAGAAAAAGAGAAAATCAATTAATGCATTATTAAAAAAGCTCCACCTGTCAACCTGGGTACTGAGGTGGTGAGTCAAGCCCTTAGGCTTATTGTGCATCAGTGGACCTAGTGATCCCTGATCATTCAACATGTTACACAGGTACCATCGGCATCCCCGGTTGGTGTTGGGTACCACACAACTGTAAGGAGTCTGCCCTACTGGTCAAGACCCCCACACCCTACTGGTGCGCTCCAACTTACCTCGATTTGGACTACCTCCAGTCGGGAAGTTGTTTCCTCCTCATAGCACAGGCCTCATCCTGTGAGGATTCTACAGTGTTCAGGGAATCTACATGTCAAATTCACTCTTTAAATTCACAATTCAATCATAACATCAACATATCTTTGTTCATCTTTGTAAACCATTCATTTCATAAACCATCTGATAACATTTACCACAACTGAACTGTTAAGCTTCACAACATCTCAAACTGAGAATCATTGATATCACAATACTTGTTTCACTGAATACCCTATCATTAGGTTTTAATTTACCTCATTCACTTATCACATAACTCGCATAAGGATTGAATTCATCATAACATCATTCAATAAGAATTGCTCTTAGCAGTTCACATATAATTGAATATATATATGAAACTGTGTAATGAACTAAACTAGGGTTTCCATGCTCTTAATGATATATCAAGCAAACATTGATATCATCAGAAGAATCCAAGATCTTATCAAAAATATATGTAATACATACACAAATAAAACATTCATTTGTAACCAAAGAGATTCAACTAGACAAACTTCTTTATTCAATTATACAACAATTTTAGTATATTCAAGTAATCTCTACAACTACTTTAAGAATTCACATTTAGATGGATTGTGCTCATTTCTAATCTGATTTCATAATCTGAAATTCATCACAACAGTGGAATAATCCATATCAAATCATCTTGCAAAAGCTAGATCAAATCGACCATTCAGGGTTGTACTTGCATACTAATCAATTGAAAATTATTAATGATTTAACTGATTTTTGTGCAATCTACTGTTTAAAGGAAGTATCCACTCACCCTAAGGTGTGAAAACACCTTAAAAACATACCCCATTGTGAAGATCTCGAATCCATTTCAAGACCCTAGAAAAATCTGTGATTTCTTCTTCCTATCAACCCTAAACGGGGCTTGTTGTAGGTAGAAGATGAGATTAGAGGTTAAACCAAACCTCTAAATCGCTGGATTAAGGGTTTTGGTCAAGGAGAAGTGAAGAGAATAAGGAATTCATAGTTATAACTACTTACCAATTCAAATTTATAGCAACCCCTTTTGATTTCTATTGTTCTTCACGTTCTTCCCCAAAAAATATCCCCATAAATCACCCTCCAGGTCTCCCCCTCATAGAGAAGATGTCTGGGATGATAGAGGATTTAATCGCAGATCCAATGCACTTTGTTTTGTTGAAAACAGATAAGTATTTCTCAATATATGATCATTTTACGATTTACTATCTAGGGCGGCGGCGACCGCGGTCATGGTGTTGACGCAACGTCGCGGTTGCGGTGTCGATGCAACGTCGGTCGCTGTTCTCAATACATGTTTACTAAAAATGTCATAACTCTCTCATTTTAACTTATATTTGGTTCATTATTTTTTTGTTGGGTTCATAATTGAATTCTCTACAATCCTAGAGTATTATTTTAATAATATTCTCAAATTAAAAATCATTGATTAATTATTTCCTCCAATGTCATTAACTCTTTTCTTGCACACATATATGAGTTAATGCTATATTAACTCCAACTCAGATCTTTATAGCATGATTAAGTGATGATTATGAGTTGCCCAAACAAGTATTTAAGGTTAACAATGTTAAGACAAAGCACAACATAGAATATTACTAACAACTCATGATAAACATTAAGATTTTCTTAAAACTCTAGAATTGCCAGCAAAGCTAGGAACGGGTTGTAACAGTTGAACCCAACACAACTTCAAATTTGTAGTGACCATTATAAGAGGAAACACTAGAAACTATTAGGCTTGGCATGGTCAAGCCCACCTTGGCCCAGCTAGGTTGGGAACAACTTTGAATCTGTAGAGACCGCTGAAGGTGTAGCGACCACCTATCACATATACTTCACATTTGCCTATAAAACCCACCCCTCAATACCTAGCAAAAGGTTCCACGTTCCACATTTTGGTTCAGTTCTGGAGTGGTTCCTAGAGCCTCATCGGAGAGTTCCAAAGTCTGAAAGGGCTAAAGAGCTTACCCTACATCCATCTATTTGGTTGTCTTTCATCCACCATCATTATCCACCACCATTCACCCACTTTCCACCATTCCCAACCATCTTCCACCTCCATACACACATCAAACAATTGTTTGGAGTGGAATCAAAGAGAAAGGAGCCAAGGAGTCTAGAATATCAAGGAGGACGACCCAAAGATGATATCTAGCCATACAGAGGCTAAGGAGAAAGATCCACCTCTCATCTATGGGCTAAATCTCTTCTTCTCCTGTCTTCTATTGTTCTCTGTTTATGTACAAATGATATTCTTTCATATTTGTTATGTTGCCAATTATGTTTTTCCATGGCTAGATGAGCTCCTTCTTGGCTATGTAGCCCATTTTTAGCATATTTATATACTTTTACCTTAAGAAAGTAGTTTCATTTTGATCTAGTACATTTTTTGTTCTATCTTCTCTTTCTGGTTATGATTGCTAGTTTGCTTGATCTCTTTCTAGGTTTAACATTTATCTCTGCCTAGATCGAGAGATTAGTTGTAGAAATTGATAAGTGGAGGTATTTTGGATCATAATCTGAAAAGAGGAAGGTTCAAGGTGATTTGTACAGAACATGAGACATAGGCACGGTCGGGCCAAGCCTCGTCCGATCTGGCCCAGTCTAACCCGCCCAGGCTCACTGTCTGGGTCATGTCTAGATCACATCTTTTTCTAGAATTTCATAATATTCTAGATCCAAGAGGGTATCTGGAATATTCTAGAAAGTTGATCTTGTTATCCTTGAGAGAGGTTTCACATCATTGATAGATTATAGTCACTCTGTGCAAAAGGAATTGGGATGAACCCCATAGGAACAGATACCACATTACATATTATCTTTAGATCTAGATTTCTTACAGAGGTGTTTGAGGGTTATCTACACACAAGAATGGGTACATAGACTTCCCAACTTGTGGTTACATATCTAGGAACTCCTTTCTAATTAATAGAATCGGATGGAGTCTGTATTATTCTCTTTACTTTGTTTTATTTTATTTTGTGACACCTCACCAGACTAGTTCTAGTTATATCCCTTTATCGACTATCAGATTGGCTTAACTGACCCAAGACTGAGATCTTAAATGTCCCAAATGTCCCCACGTCTATGTTTTCGATCCTTTATATCTACTTCAACCCCATAATAAATTTGTGGGGTCCTTGATGGTTTTCGGTTATAAATTTAAAGTTCAATCCTTCCAAATCTGCCTCTTTTCTTATGTGTGATTTGGGTCGCATCAACTTTTGTTGCTATTGTTGGGGACGTTTTGTTCCACATTTATACATCCAAAGATTTGTTTTGTCATCCATAAGCTTGTATATATATGCATAGTTCTTCTTTTTTTTGCACATACTCATTCATATATACTCAATAGCTTTCCTTTTTTCTTATATATATTTTCATCCCTGGATTGTTCTTCTGCAAGGAAAATTATCTTGTCCCTATGTCCTCCCTAATTTTTCCACAGCTCTGACTATTGGCAAATAACTAAAATTCATGCACTCCAACTTGTCAGGCTATATTCACCTCCACCTCCGTCATATGTAGACGCTCCAACAATGGAGATTTCCATTTAGACCTCGACCTCTGATTTGTCATTGGATCAAGAGCTGATCAAGAAGGGACACTAGCTGAAGAAAGTGTTGATGCATTAACCTCCTCTTTAGTTTCTAATCTCAAATAACAAGTCGATCTGCTTCAATATCTACTAGAAAAGCAGGATCATCAGCACCAAGTAGCCACCGAGATCGCAGACCACGGTATGAGTATACTTCAAACTGTTGAATAAGGATTCATCCAAAAGCATCAGTTTGATACAGTGGATGTCCAACAAAATTGAATGGAAGAATTGATGGATCTTGAAAGGATTTTGAATAGGGCAGGAGGCTTCAAGAACTCATTGATTTGGTTACCATGCAATTGCAATCTCCATTACATGACAATGAAGATTACAATCATCAAAGCCATTTCATTAGGCCTAGAGAGGAGTTTGCCACACCATCCTTTTAAGGCCATTAATTGGATTCACTGGGAATATTCTATGAAGACTCACCTACCCAGGGAATGTCTTCATTTCATCTAGATGATTGATTTGAGAAACCAATGGAGGATACACACCACCCCCAAGAATGTTTTGATGATTATGATGATCACCTTTACTCTCCTTAGGGTAGTCGAGCAACCTCACAACTTGAGGATCAATTTGAGCATCCTTATTCAACATTTATCCCAAACCAAAGTGATACCTCTCACATTGAGATTTGACACTTTGTTTCAAACAACACCCCCACTATGGTTTGGAATAACTTATTTGAGGAAGATGACGATGAATATTCAATTTGGGTGAGTGAGTATACTGATCATGATGACAAACTGGAGCAACATGAGTTGACATTCACCACCATCCCTTTTCAAGGGGTGGTTGGAATTGAACCAGTAGGATGGACAATCCATCAAAACATGGTTGATGAGCATGAAGATACCCCGAACCCCAAAGAAGTTGACAAGATTAGGGTGGTAGAACTAGAAATAGAGTCAACTAGGGACACTACATGTTCAAAAGGTGCTTTGATGACTCAGACGATACATAAAAATATACTCCAGCATCTAACCTCAAGTTCAAAGGTGGAGAGAAAATAGAGAAGTCCTCAAGAAGACTTTCATCCTCTCCCCTTCATGTCATCCTATGTCAGCATCCTAGGGCCTTCTTATTCAGATTCATATCTTGGAATGTACCTTGAGGATCATTTGTCGTAGAATTCATTTCAATGCAATTTAAGACAATTCCATCAGAAGGATGAATTAAGTGAGTCATCAGATTCTATTCCTCTACTTCAGACTTAGAAGGGACTAGATCTCCACTTCTTGTTCTCATGTGTGGCGGATCCAATCAGCAAGATACAGGTGACACTAGTCCAAAAACTTACTATTTGGGATCACAGTGTCGGTATCATGGGGAAGCCACCCATTTTCTCTTACCACTTTCTTTATTATTTTTGTTAAAATAAATTCCCTTTTCATGCTCTTGCTTAGATTGTTTCTTCCATTTATCCACTCAAATATATCCTCGCATACATGCATCATTTTAGGACTTTTATTAGATTCTTCCGCTTACATCCATGCATTCCTTCCCTACTATCCCTAATTTAGGACTTTCTCAAGGACAATCAAAGTTTTGAGCTTGGGGTGGTAGGGTTATTCACCCTTCTGTCTCTTCATTCTTCATGCATGCATGTTTATGACCTGCATTTAGGCATAAAATGTTTTTAAATTCAACAATTTAGACCAGCTTTACTATTTTGTAGGACTTTGGTTTCTAATTTTTATCTTTGCAATTAAGGCTATGTGATGTGAATTTTATAGTTAAATTCTTCTACTTGGGCCTAAGTGCCCAATTTTTATCTTAAATTGCTTGATCTCTTACTTTACTAGCTCTTTGACTCTTTCCTTAAGTTTGACAATTAAATCTAAGATTATGCCCTTTTTTCATAGATTAAAACATTATTCCCTTAGTCTATGTTGTGAATGACAAACCCGGCATTTGGAATCATTAGAAAGAGCTAGAGTATGATCAAGACTCCTAGCTACATTATTCATAAATGTTCCTCCACTCTAAGGATCCTTGAATCATAATCACAACTTTTCACACAGGTATCAAGAGGATAATGATGATTTTTTGAGCTATAATGAGGTTGAAGTGTTTTCCTTGATGGACTAGAACCCTCTCACCTTATATTGAGTCAAAACGATGAAAAAAAATAAATAAAAAATGTGCAAAAGAGGCTTGGTCACCGAAAAATCCCAAACATATTCAAAATAGTTCTCACCCATGTCAATAAATTAGAATGCAAATATGAAAAGACTAAGTGTGAATAAATGAGCTTGTTTTCTCTATCACGAGAGTTGGGGATGGAGCCCATCTGGTATATGACTGGGATCATGATCGCGTGTATGTCGTTCCTGGTACTTCCACCCCGAATGCTCATTAGAGAGTCATGAGGAACCCATCAGAGACCAATGAGAACATCCCAGTAGCAGGGTTGGTTCGAACGTAGTATGAGGAGTTCTCTCACTACTCCAGGCCAACTAGCTTGGATTGTAGGGAGTTTTGCTCATTACATGGACCAACTTGATGCAGATTGGGATCCTCAAAAGTCATTAGAGTCTTTTCCTTTTCGTTGCTTCTTAAGACCTGAATAAGTGGGAGGAGCGTTGTTCCTAATTGGTCTATGTGAATACATGACACTAGCTCATTACTTTCCTCCATTACCTACCTGATCACCTATGTGCCAATGCTTTAATGTTGTATAATTATGATACGAGCCCTCACGAGTATTGATAGGTTGCACTAAATTCGCTTAATCTTGATTGGATGATCTTTATCTCACTTTAGAAGCTTTCCCTTGATTGGTGGGGGTTTGTTCTAAAACAAAATGCGTGAGGATAATTGATGTTTTAAAATATTTTTATTAACCTTAGAATTTATCTCCCAGCTTAATTTGGATGTTATATTTTTGTTCTTTGAGCACAGTCTTGCTTGAGGACAAGCAAGGGTTTAAGCTTGGGGTAGCTGATAACACCCAAATTCAGGAATTTATGTTAAGCATTTATTTATAGTTTTGGGTAATTATAGGCTTAATATGCCTAAAATAACTCTAGAACTTATCTTTTCATAATTTCTATATCTTTTGTACATAAAGTTGCTCAACTAGCCAATTTTGAGACTTGTAGGCACCAAACTTGAAAAGACATCAATTCTCCAAGATTTCTCCCCATCAGCTCAATCGGACCCAGCTCGGTCAGATCGGGCTGAGTTCATCACATGACTTTTTGCAGCGGTTGAAAACACCAGCGACCGCTAGCCTTCCATATTTAGGAACATCTACGAAGTCCGCAATTGCTAAGAACAAATTGGCCACTATAAGAAGAAATCTCCACTAGCGACCGCTTGGATTGACATGGTCGGGTCAAGAAGAAAAGATCAATGACTACTACAACTTGGAATCTTTAGCGACCACTATAGTTATAAATCTCTAGCAATCACTGCAACTGAAACTCCATAGAGACCACTACAAAAGGAATCACTAGTGGCCTCTACAAGAGGAAATTCCAGTGACTGCTAGGCTCAGCACGATCAGGCCCAACACAACTTCAAATCTATAGTGACCGCTACAAGAGGAAACACTAGCAATGATTAGGCTTGACACAGTCGGGTCCATATCAGACCGGTCAGTTTGGGAACAACTTTGAATTTATAGCGACAGTTGAAGGTGCAGCGACCATTATCACATACAGTCCACCTTCGCCTATAAATAGCCACCCCTTGATACCTAGAAAAAGGTTCCACATTCCACGTTTTGTTTCAATTTAGGAGTGGTTTCTAGAGTCTTGTGGTAGAGTTATAAGGCCTAAAAGGGCTTAAGATATTACCCTATGTGCATCCCTTTGGTTGGTTTCCATCCACCATCAAAATCCACCACCATTCACCCACTTTCCACCATTCCCCACCATCTTCCACCTCTATACACCCACCAAGCTGCTATTTGTGATGGAATCGAAGAGAAACGATGCCAAGGACTCTAAAAGATCAACATGAATGACCCAAAGACAAGATCTAGACCATATGGAGGCTAAGGAGCGAGATCCACCTCTCCTTTACAGGCTAAATCTCTTCTTCTTCTTAGTTTTTCTACTATTCTCCTTTGATCTATACAAATGATTTTCTTTCATCTTTGTTCGGTGCCAATTTTGCTTGTCCATGTCTAGTTGAGCTCCTTCTTGGCTATGTAGCCTATTCTAGGCATGTTTGTGTACTTTTACCTTAAGCAAGTAGTTTTGTTTCAGATCTAGTATGTTTTTGTTCTATCTTCTCTTTCTGGTTATGATTGCTAATTTGGTTGAACTCTTTCTTCCTTGAACTTCTATTTCTACCTAGATTGAGAGGTTAGTTGTAGAAATGGATAATAGGAGGTAGATTGGATCAGAATATAAAAATAGGAATGTTTAAGGTGATCTATATAGAACACCAAACATGGGAAAGGTCGGGCCAAGCCTCACCTAGTTATGCCCAGTCTGAACTGCCTGGACCCACTGTATGGATCCTATCTAGATCGCATAAATTTCTATCATTTCAGAATATTCTAGATATGAGAGGGTATCTAGAATATTCTAGGATGTTGATATATTTATTCTCGAGGGAGGTTTCACATCATTGATTGGTTATATTCACGTTGTGTAAAAGTGAGTGGGATGACCCCTACAGGAACAGATACCATGATACATACTATGTTTGGATGTAGGTTGCTTGTTGAGGTGTTTGTGAGTTGTCTACACCTGAGAATGGGTACATAGACTACCCACTTATTATTATGTATCCAAGAACTCCTTATATATGATTAGTAGAATGTGACAGACTCTATTTTGTTGTCATTACTTTGTTTTGTTTTATTTCTTTACACCTCGCTAGACTAGTTCTAGTTCCATCCCTTTATTGACTATTGAATTGGCTTAACTAACTTAAGAGTGAGATCCTAAATGTCCCTACGTGTTCAAACATGTGTATCTACTTCAATCCCTTATTAAATTTGTGGGGGTCCTTGAAGGTTTTGGGTTATAAATATAAAGTTTGATCCTTTCAAATCTGCCTCTTTTGTGACACACGATTCGGGGCGCATTAGCGATATTGTTCAAAGGATGAAATTTCCTTATACTCCTATTTGTTATATTTCTTATGTATCCAGGCCTCTCTGTATATCCCTTTATGTCTCCTTTCTGAGACCTTCTTTCCTTGCATTGTAATTGAACCTCAAAATTTAAAAAATAAAAAGGAAACAGAGTTTTTGTGGAAAAATAAATTCTATATAACTCTAAACTAGACAATCAGATGAGGTAAGATAGGGAGAAACTAGTTATACTAAGCTAGAGGTTCATCTAAGAAGGCAAACATTGCACTAAACTAGAAAAAATCTAGCACACAAAAGGCTAAATACAAGATCTAACTACTCAACGAAGCACTAATTGACATGAGCAAGGAAACTGACTAAGTAAAGAAGAAAGGAATATAACTATGTTAACACTAGCTAAGGAAATGAGAAGGTGTTTAGCAGTTAATTTGGTGAGTGTGTTGTTTAGGATAAAATGTGAATATCAATCTAGTTAGGGTCATATCATGCAACAGATTCAATCAAACCATGTTATCTAACCAAGTAACATAATTTGATGATGGTGAATTGTCCTATACAACTAGTTGATCATGGTTGGTATAGGGTATACATAAAGGAATAGTCTCTATTACCCCATCCAACATTACAACATTCAATAGACTAGGATGTAGGTGCAATTCAATCGCAATCACACTATTATATATCCCTACGAGTGATTCTCTTATTGTTCTTAGTGGCAAATGGTGGCATGGGGTAGGAGAAGGGTGTTTCACCCCCTTTTACACTCTATCCAATGTATAAACATGTGCTTTGTGAATAACATTAAGTGAGGCACTACTAGATATTTTTATCTCAAGGCTAAGAGTACATGGGTAGAAAAGTATGTAGGATAAGGGTAAGCTATATACAGATATAGTAGTTGGACTTATGAGCTTTTCCTAAAAAATACACTATGCACCATTCTCATAGACTTAGGGGATTTTAGGCATCAATCACAATAGCAAGAGATGGGAGATTGATCCATAAGAATAGAGATGACATTACAATATTAATTCCCCAACATGGTATCTAGGTCACATTAATTTCCCCAAATAACCCACCATGGGGCTTAGCTACTCGTGATAATGAAAAATACAAAAAAGGAGAAGAAAGGGGTGGGACAAGCCATGTATCCCTAGTTAGTGGTTAAAGTTCACTTCTATAACAGTTTTATGCCTAAATACATCCCTCCTCCAAGGTGACATGGCATTGAAATGGGGTGGATAGTGGACAAAACCCTAAAACTTAGCATTTGGATGTGGAAGATGATGCATCAGAGAGAGAATAGTTATGTAGAAGAAATGTGGGTGGAATGATCGCCCAAGGGAGATAGTCTTATGCTCCCATCCACCACTAATCTTTATATAGTGGTGGGGTAAGCATATGGTGAAGTAGGGGCAATATGGTAAAATATTACTAGTGAAGCAGTAGGGTTTAGTAGGTAGTATGGCCATTTTTGGAAGAACGGGTGTGACGGTTGAAGGTAATAATGGTTTTTGTGGTTGAATATGGTTATGCTAGGAATGCAAAATGGTCATATTGATTTTGGGTTTTCGATTTGGGGAAACACGATCATGGTAGGGCTTGAGCACGACTATGGTGGGTATGATGTCTATGATGGATAAATTGAGGAAGGGTCGTGCTCTAAGGAATTGGAATTTCGAAGATCAACTGGAATGGCCGTGCTAAATAGCATGACCGTTCTTGCTACTAAACAACATGACCATTCTGATGAGAACAACCATACTATTGCATGTCCTGAGATAGCTTCAACATGATGTCAAGTCTAAGAATTTGTTTTAGTAGAACGATCGTGTTGGATGCATGTCTTGGGGTAGCTTGAGCATGATGTCATGTTTATGATGTTTGCTCGGTGGAATGGCCGTTCTAATCTAGCACAGACATTTTGTTGGCTTTAACCTGCACTTCAGTATTTAAGTGGACCTTTAGATATTTTTGCTTCAATGTAAACTTTTATCACTTGATGTAGATTTGGAGTGGTTTTGGCTTCATTTTGGACTACCCAAGCCTAGAGAAACCCTAGGTTCCACCTCCTCTCTATTCCATCAAGTAGTAGTTAATTACCTAAAACTCATGCATATAGCATCCATTAGTGCATTTTAATATAATACCTACTATTAGGGAATGCTTGCAATGTGAAACATCTAAATGTGAATAATGGGAAATATGATACAAGATGAAGGCCCAATAAAGTCTTCATAACCACCCTATCTTATATGCTTCATCTTAATCTCTTTTTAATTTTTTCATAACGAAGAAATGAAAATTGCATTCTAGTATATGTATATTGACTACATGGACTCTATAACAACTAGATACATGTATCCCACATCTTTTCACTCCTCTTTCATGATCCAATTGTGATCTTAGCACTGAGCCTACGAATTCTCATATAAGATATCAAATACATATGTAATCCATGCGATTTTTATATAGCTTTGAATGAAACGAAATCATGATAGTTATGCCCAAAAATGAATAGAATGTTGTTTCACCTTCATGTATTTAATTGCATACTTCAATCAACTCTAAGTTACCCATGTGGCTATATAAATGGTTAAATATCCTAGGTTTGATGTTTTCTATCTGAATGGGATTGAAATTTTTATAAGGGGATTGTTGTAATAGATAGGAGTGATATTACATAGGAGTATTCTTCTTCTCTTCATTTAGATGTTGTTACATAAGAGACTATTTTATTTTCTTTTAGTATATTTTTTTCTTTTTCTTTACCCTTGTAGTAGTTACATCATATGGTGGTTGGAGTGAAGCAGAGGTGAGGAAGTGTTTCCCACCCCAAGCTTTTGGAGCATGGATAAGGCTTACAATTTTCTATATTTTTAGCATCTTTTCATGAAGCATGGAAATATATAATGATGAAAGAAAAATGGATCATAATTGTAGTCATTACTATGGGTCCTAATACTATATTTCCTACATGAAGGTTTTTTCAACTATCTTCATCGGTGAAAGATAAAACACCTGAATGAATTTGTAATGTCCCTTAAAGCATATACATGACAGCGGAAGAAAACCCTATGTTGTCCATAACATGGCTCACTAGGCTCAGAGGAACATCACAAGACATGATATTCCATAGCAAAAAGATAAATGAAAAGCCATGCATTGATTTGGAAATAAAGATTCATACATTGTTCTTTAAAAGAGAAAACTAATAACATAAACTATCTCATCCTTGAACTAAAATCTAATACATGAAAGGAAGGACAAATATAGGGCATAAATCTTCTGTAAAATTGATATAGGATCTTCTAAGGTGTATATGGCACCCCACCAAGTTAAGTCTTGGGATCTTCTACCTTGAAGAACTCACTTCAAATACCTTTGCTCCTTGATCTAGGGACATCTCATCCGACGACCATGTGAAAACATAGACACACATTAGTAAGCGGCACAATACATTTTATAAGAACTAAAAATAAGCATATATACATGACATGAATTTAAATTAAGCATTTTTGATTACATGATAATTATTACATGAAGAATTGAACAATAATATATACTTCTCTCTATGATGCCCACTTAAGAGAACATGATTTCTAGGAAAGCCCATAAGTGGCCCGAATGCCTTTAATGACCCCTTGAGGTCCAAGATTCGAGAAGCATATACAAACTAATTCAATTCCAATTAACTTGATCATTAACATGATTTTAGCATTAACATTCACTGGATCCCTGAACTTAACATGATGGGATTTCTCCCTCTTGAAACATGAACTTCAAAATCCATTAATCATTGATCGTTAATCATAATCTCTAATTTTAATGAACATCATAACCATGTGATGTAAAATATAGCAAACATAAATAAATCTATATGATGAACATGACTTGAGCATTAAACTTGAAATTTAAAGCATAATTCCTAAATCATACATAGCATACTACTCATCCAATGTAAATATGTATAGTGGAATGACCCACTTACCTCCCTCATATAGAAGATATTAGTTGTTCTTCTTAGTTTGATGAAACCCAATCACGTTCATGGGGTTAAGAACCCTAATTATCATGTTCAACCCATTAACATCAATTAAAAATAATCTTAGCTTCTAGGGTTTCATTGTTCTTTAAACCCTATTTATACTAACTTTGATGCTTCATTAAAACCAAATCAAAATAGGGCCTAAAACCTAGTCCATCATCTAGGTCTCAAAAAGTTGAACAAAATTTATATAAGGATCGATCCCATCCGATCTACCAACTAGAAGATATGAATTTTCATGCATTGGTCAATCAAAACTCAAGAAAATCAATTAATCACATTATGGGGAAATAATATGATTCACGACCCCTTGCTTACATGGCCCAATCACGTATGGCTGGTTGGACAGGGCTCTCACTTGCGGTCACTTGATCAATCAGGCAGTAAAAGACTGAACTGCCCATGAGGGTGTGACAAATGAAAAGCATTAGACTAGTGGAAAACTCATCAAAAACCTGCTAGTCATCTTCACCCCGAAAATGACAGACCAATTTGAACAATCCTCAAGATCTCCATTCCTGTACTCCAAATTCATGAAATTCATGAGAAGTGAACCATAGGTTCATTTTCCTCACCCATTACCAAACTTGGAGAGCCACTGGAAGGGTCGCGAGGTGGCCTGAGGCCCAAAAACTCGTCATCGCCATGGATGACAAGGTAGTGAAAGTTGGATATCGAAGAAGGAGCAAAACTAGGAAAATATAGCAACTCTAGCGGATTTATATCATGTTGCCAAAGCTAAAAGGTAGGAAAAAGAGACCAAAAAAGGTCCACATAGGAGAATTGTTGAAGCAAGCTGCAATAGTAGAAAAAAAGGGGAAAACTAGAGTAACTCGAAATACCTTGAATCAGTCGGAGAAGATGTCTGGGAAAGATCTCTTGGGACTCTATGGGCCGTCATATTGCTCTTTTTAGGTTCGTGGGTGGAAGGACCCTTAGGGCGAACCTGAGGTAGATGACGAAGGCATCTAGAGTGGGTCGTCGTGATAGAGGATGATGGGGGGTGAAAAAGAGATGAAATCCAATTTCTAATTGTTCCTTGATTTTTTGGAGATACATTCTTACATAGGTGGAGTCTCAAGGATGGTTGGGTTTCCTTTGAAGGCCATAATTGGGGAAGTCTCCTATGACTCTAGGATATTGGGAGATCTAGCACACTAGAGACACACAAATCTAGGGCGGTTCAATTCGGAATGAGGAGGGGATGGTGGAGGGATCCTCATATTAGAGAGATTTTCACTGGAGAAAGAGATAAGGGAGGCATGGATATCGTATAATGATAGAGTCAATGCTTCCTTGGACTCGGGCAAAGGGGAAGCCCTCCCAGCACGCGAGTGACTCCGAAATTGAGTCCAGCCTGGCTCAGACGACTGAGGCATGTGACACTGTAATAAAAAGGGAATTTAGTCTTGGTTACAAAAATATTGAAATGATTTATTAATCTCGTTTATCAACAATATAAAATCTTCTCTGAATGAGTTAGGGGTCAAACAATGTCAAAATGACCTCAAAATTGAACCACAAGCGACCTCAAAATTGAACCACTATCTAATTAGGAAGTTTAGAATCTCACTATCCAATTAGATTTAAGTTTTTCTAACCTTTTGTCCATCAATCTCATGAAGGTCACTATCTCAATGTATAAGAATTAAGAGGAATTATATTTCCTTACTAAGTTCTCTATTGAATCAAATATCTATGACGGAAAATCACATTATATTTGGGTAACTTACATCAATGATTGAGATTTTGAAAAGAATTATTGAAAATTTGCACTAAGTACCCTAAACTTGTTTATTTAAAAATTTGGGATGTTACAATTCTACCCACCTTAGAAAAATTTCGTCCTCAAAATTTCCAAGTACAACCCACCTTAGGGTTTTACTTAGTATGTGCAGGTTAAAATTGTAATATCATCATAGAGTCTCATTAGCATACTTAAGACATGACTTACTCATAGTTAGCATAATTTTATGAAAACTCGGTTAACTTGACATGATTTCATAATAATATGTATTCTTACTTGAGTTGATATAGTCACTCTCTTGGTTGTACCCACAATGCTCATAAGGTCAATTAAGGCTCACATAAGGTCAGTTAAGGCTCACATAATGCTACCAAAGAGCTCATAAGGCCAATTAAGGCTCACATAATGCTTGCAAAGAGCTCATAAGGCCAATCAAGGCTCACATAAGGCAAGTTAAGGCTCACATAATGCTCCCACAGAGCTCATAAGGCCAATCAAGGCTCATATAAGATGATGGAGAGGACAATTAACAACATAACATGATTTCTTATACTTAAATATGATTTGCATAATTTCATAATTCATAATAATAAAAGTAATACATGATGTTCAATTCTAACACATAATCATAAAATAGTAGAGAACATTATTTAGTAGCATGTGCATGATTTTGTTTTCTTTGTATGCAAGTTTGGTCTTATTATATAACTAATTATGTTTATGTTTCTTTGTATGCATGCTTGGTCTAATTATATAACTAATTAAGTTTAGGTGACTATATGTCTCTATAACAAATTGAGTTTCAAATAATATTTGCAATTTTGACCCCATACTTTGTTCTATCTCATTTTCCCTTTTCTTCGTCCTTAATATTGAATTTATGGAAATTTAATGGTCTGGATAACATATACATGCCAACACAAGGGTTAGTGTACAAATTACCTCTATTATTATGTTTAGTAAGGTAAATGATGCAAATGTTCCCAAAAACAAAATAATTGTTGCATAAATAAGATTTTATCAGATAATGTTATTATACAAATCTCATGAATAATGGGTGAAAAATAATTAATGTTAAGGAATTAATAACCCCCTTATTTTTTCGCTCTCCTTATGAGTGAATAAAATTATGAAATGTATTTAATAGAGTGCGGAAAGCCTCTTTCTTGGCCCATCTCGAAAATACAACAAAAAATATGATAATGCCTCTTCACATTAATTTACTCAATTTATACACTAATATATATGTTAATGGGAAATAAATTTATTAACGGCCTTATATTGGGTAAAATCAAAAATTAAATGCATAGAATCGTTCTAGGTGTTTCCATAAACCTATGGTTAAAATTTTAGGTCATTTGGACTTTGTTTGACCATTCAATAAAGTGTGACTTTGCATTGAATGAATATCATTTAAGTGACACTTAAGCCAATGTCGGTTCGATTCATGTGTCACGCGTGATCCGACAGTCAGTGGGTGCTCCAGATCTGATCATACGGTCATGGAATTGTCTTCTTCCTCCAGCCGATGAACAGGCCACGCCTCCTCGGTCCGAGACCCCGTTCTTCCTCATCTCTTCACCGCTTCCCGAGATTTCTTTTCCAAAAGGTCTGTTGCTTCACGCCATTTCGTTTAATCCATTACATGCTTGCCCTCATGCACCCTAGCCAAAATGCCTAGGGGCGCTGGCCTTGGCTTCTCCTCTCCCTTGAGAGTTTGGCTCTTTGCACCGCTGCACCTATAAAAAATCCATCTCCACACCTCTGTCGGTCCCCTAACAACTTCTCCCTAACGCTAATTTGGCCCGAAGCACCCTCACTTAGCCCCAAAACATCCATTTCCTCCCTATCTTGTAGCCCTCTTCCCGCCTCCTCGGTGGTAGAAGCAACAAAATTAAGTCTTCTGGTGAGTTCATCTCATCTCCCTCTTCATTTCGAGTACATGTACGTCCGTTTTGGTCAAGAAACGTGGAAACACCCAAATGGGGGAGCTCCTTCTCTACAGCCATGGCTGGCGCGAGAGGAAGGAATCACCCGTTGTTTTTTATGATTTTGCCCCTACACGCCCATCGGTTTCTTCTTTAACATGAGGGGCATTTCGGTCACCTGCCCCCTCACTGGCTATGAGGCCCACGTGGCATTTTCTATTTTTCTAATTGCTCCAGATCATTTAATTCATAGAAAATCAATGCTTTATCAAAAAAATGCGAATAAATACTTGTTGGAAAGCTAATTTTGAGTACAATTTGAATTTGAAGTTTTTGATAACTGAATCTTAGTTTTATTTCGATATTTAATGTGTACCATCTTAATCATATTAAATATTCTAAAAATGATAACTAATGCATCCTAAGTCCAATTTTGATAAATAAATAAGTTTTCTTAACTAGAGAAATATTAGGAATTGATTGGTCAGGTTTTCAAGCCCATATTGATGGTTTGTTTCAAGGTCCAAACTTTGGGCACTTTACACTTAATTACTTTCAAATATCTAATATATGTAATGAATCTTGTACCTATGGGTTAAAAGGACTTGGAACTAATCACTTCATGGGAAAATCACATTTAGCGATCTAATATCAGGTATGTGCATTCTAATACCTAAGTTGGGAATCATTTTAATACAATCCTATTTTCCTAATGAGGCATGAGCCTATATACTTGCTACACCATATCTTTCTTATTGTAAATTGAGCTTATCCACTCATCATACATAACTTGCTTATTGTGAGTAATTTCATGTTTATTGGCTCTTGGACCCTACTTGCAATGTTGTAAATCTCCTATGTCTACCATTTCATTATTTTAAGCATGATGATGATGTAAATGACTAATTAACTAATGTAGTGTACATGAGAACAAACCACCCATAGTGGGCATGTTAAAATTCGCCCAAGGGAACATTAAAATTCTCCCCACATTTTATACATATACTGGAGGTTAGGGGATGTTAAAATTCCCCCTCTCCTCTAGGTTGAGTTAGGCATGTGCCTCAGTCATATGTTAGCTTAATGTAGTCATAAAGAATCATGTTTGCTCATTACTTATTACTTTTCTTGGTAGAAATCTAAATTGTTGACATGCCTCGGACTCTTGAAATCTCTTAGTGTATTGAATCTTTACTTTTCCATATGATAAAAATGCTACTTGTCCTTAATCATGTTTTGACACATACTTTTTATCTCCTTTTACTGGGTGACCCCCAACCACCCAGAACCAGGGCAAGGACTAGATCGAGGGCAAGTAGTACCAGGATAGGAGTAGAGTTTCCATCATGCATAGGTTACTATTTCTTGATCTTATAGTTTGTTGTTTAGGCTATGTTATAAACTTTTGATATAGATCCTTGTAATAGCATAGGCTTCTCATCTTTTTCTTATGTTGCTAATATTGACATTTATGTAATTGGCTCATGCTTATTTAAATGGAATTATTATGCAAGCATCCTTCCTCATCAAAGTTTTATGCAATTGAGGGATGTTTTGTATTTTCCATTAAATTTTAGTGAGGGGGTTATCTCGCCTCCTCACAGCATCATATCAGAGCTTATAGGGTAGCTACTACGGTACAAAGTTGAAAGTGATGGTGTCTAGAAAGGGTCAGAACCTGGGGGCTAGCAATATTTTCCTTCGCCCCACTAGTTGGTTAACGAGGACTCCTGGGTTCATATGACACTGGCCTGGCCCGATCTGATACTGAGTACCTGAAATAGCATGCCTACAAGAAATAGTAGCCTCATCTTTTCTGTCTTATACTCCTAGAATTCTTAACTTGTGACCTTGCCTTTCAGGAAGGGTAGCATGTTTGGTGAAAATTCCAACAACAACATCGACAACCTGGAGACCCTTGAGACTCCTTTGACTCTCGAGCAGGAGTTAGCTATGCTACATCAACTCCTCTCAGATACCCTTATGGGGCAACTTTCTATAGCTATTGCCAACACCAACAAGCCCAACGAGTTCCACATGTCTAACTTCATCAAGATGCAACCCCCTTACTTTAAAGGGGAAAATTATTCCAACATGGTGGACAAGGAATATGACTAGGTGTTAGCCCTAGAATGTACTTTTGAAGGCATGGCATGTCCCCCACAACAAAAGGTTCGCTTTGCAACCTATGTCCTAGATGGACCAGCCCGGATCTGGTGGAATGCAATTTCCCACACCTGTGACACTGTGGGAATGACCTGGGAATAGTTTCTCGAACTGTTCAGAGAAAAGTACATCTGTTCAGCCTATCCAAAGTAGAAGAAGGCCGAGTTCTACAGTCTGCGGCAACGAAACATGAGCATGTTAGAATATGTTCAGTTCTTCCTTATGCTGGAGCGTTATGTTGTGGACCTAGGAGAAGAGCGTAGGGAAACCATCTTTCTGCAAGGATTCAACTATAATGTGGGGTGCCATCTTATACCCCAACTTCCGCTCACCTTTCAGCAGATGCTAGACAAAGCCCTAGCTGTTGAGTCCTATCCTAGCTTTCAGTTTTCTGGACCAAGCAACAACAACAAACGGAAGAACTCTGGTGGGTTCCAAGGGTGTGATAGATGCAATAGATGTTCCCAATATCATCCTCCCAGGAAATGTTATGTAGGCAATGCACCGCCTCTTAGGGATGGTCTATCATGAATGTGGCCAAGTCATTTATATTTTGTTGTATTAACCCATGATTCAAGGTCAAGCCCCAGCCCAGTAGCCACCACAACATCAGATTCTGCCTCTGCGGAACAATAACAACAACAACAACAACTATAACCAGCAAGGACGTCACATTCCTGTGGATAGGCAGAATGGATGGGTATTTTCTTTGGATGTTGAGGAAGAGGGTGATGACAATAATGTGATTGAAGGTACTTTACATCTTAATATGTATCATGTCAAGGAACTTTTTGATTCTGGATCGTCGAATACCTTCATATCTACACAGTTTGCTGCTATGCTAGGCATAGAATCTGAGTTCATTGACCATGTGTTAGATGTCAAAACCCCTAGCAGTAGAATATGTTCCTATTATCTCAAGCTTCCAACCTTAGACCTTTGCATCTTGGGGAACATGTTTCCTATCGACTTTATCTTGTTCGAAATGTTAGTCTTTGACATTACCCTGGGTATGGATTGGCTAAAGAAGTATAAGGCAGTCCTTTTCTGTGAAGAGTCGAAGGTTAGTTTATTGCACCCTGAAGAAGGTAGAATGTGTGTTAAGGGTAGGAAATGAGATGAACGGAAATTCATCATTTCAGCCATCAAAGCCAAAAAACTCGTCTCGTAAGGGTGTAGGGCATTTCTTGCATCTATAGTTCTTGATGTCGCACCCCCTTCTCTCGATCATATAGAAGTGGTGAAGGATTTCCCTAATGTCTTTCCCGAAGAACTGCCCGGTTACCTCCAACTCACGACGTGGAATTCTCCATCAAACTCGCACCTGGGACTTCACCAATCTCGAAGCCTCCTTACCGCTTGGCACCTGCTGAACTCGTCGAGCTTAAGAAGTAGCTTCAAGAACTTATTGACATGGGATTTATTCGCCCAAGTGTTTCACCTTGGGGAGCCCCTGTCTTGTTCGTAGAGAAGAAGGATGGGTCTATGCGTATGTGCATGGACTACCGCATGATTAATCAAGTCATAGTGAAGAATTGTTATCCACTACCTCGTATTGATGATCTCTTTGACCAACTCAAGTCTGCTACTATTTTCTGAAAAATGGACTTGTGAAGTGGCTATTATCAAATGCGGGTGAAGGATGAAGATGTATCAAAGACGGCTTTTAGAACTAGGTATGGGCATTATGAATTCTTGGTTATGCCTTTTGGGTTGACCGATTCCCCAGTTGCCTTCATGGACTTGATGAATTGAGTGTTTCGTCCTTACCTTGATCGGTTTGTCGTGGTATTCATTGATGATGTCTTGATATATTTTTGGTCAGAAGAGCAACATCGTGAACATCTGAGGTTGGCACTCAATACACTGTGAGAAAATCAACTCTATACCAAATTCTCAAAGTGTGAGTTCTGGATCAAAGAAGTCATATTATTTCTGGTGGACACATTGTTGTTGACCCCACAAAAGTTGAAGCTATGACTAGATGGAAAGCACCAAAGAATCCGTCTGAAATCCATAGTTTCCTCGCTCTGGTAGGTTACTATCAGAAGTTTATCAAGAACTTCTTTGAACTAGCCCTCCCTATGACAAAGTGCACATGAAAGGAAGTCAAGTTTGTTTGGTCACCTAAATGTGAGGATAGTTTCTAGAAGATGAAGAAGTGCTTGACATCTGCTCCTGTGCTAGCATTACCTGTTGAAGGCGAACCCTATGTGATATGCATGGATGCCTCCAAGCAAGGATTGGGATGTGTTCTGATGCAAGAAGGGAAAGTGATTGCCTATGCCTCCCGCCAGTTGAAGTCGAATGAAGAGAACTGGCCTACTCATGATTTAGATCTTGCAGACATTGTACATGCCCTAAAAATTTGGCGACACTACATGTATGGGGTTCAGTTCGAGGTATTCATTGATCACAAAAGCTTAAAATACCTATTAACACACAAAAAACTGAACTTGAGGCAGCGTAGATGGATGGAACATCTCAAGGACTATGGGTTTACCATCACTTATCATCCTGGTAAAGCCAATGTAGTAGTTGACGCCTTCAATTGAAAGAAAGTCAGAACTTGTGTTACTATAACTTGTTCTGTATGGAAGAATCTGGAGTATGTTTCTGGATGGAAATCCCAACCTATAGAGATTTCAAATGGAGAAGCTAAAGACAAGCTATGTGTTCACATGTCTAGCTTGTTAATCACTCCAAGTTGGATTTCAGATATTGTTGCTGCCCAGTTAGAATGTCCTGGGCTGGAAGAAATGAAGACCTTAACCCTAAAACCACAATCTGACTTCTCCATTGGAGTTGATGGTGCACTCTGTTTTTGACAACGATCGTGGGTTCCTGAGGTCAGCGAGCTACATCAGAAGATTCTCAGTGAAGCTCATGGGTCCAAATACACTATACATTCTGGCACGACTAAGATGTACAAGGACTTACAATGTAGTTTTTGGTGGAAGAATGTGAAGAAGGATATATATCTATTTGTGTCTAGATGTTTGACTTGTCAACAAGTAAAGATAGAGAACCAATGACCTATTGGTCCTCTCCATCCACTTGAAATTCAAAATTGGAAATGGGAAAAGATAACGATGGACTTTGTCACTGGTTTTCCCAAAACCAGGAAAGGCTATGATGTTGTATGGGTTGTGATTGATCGACTCACTAATTCTTCCCATTTTTTGCCTTTCAAGTACACTTACACGGTTGAGGATATGGCACAATTGTATCTGGAATGGATAGTTTGTTTACATGGTGTACCAGAAGTGATATTTTCTGACAGTGATCCCAAGTCCACCTCTCGGTTGTGGAGTCAAATTAAAGAAGAAATGGGGTCTGACTTACGGTTCAGCACTGCCTATCACCCACAAACTGATGGCCAGTCAGAAAGAACCGTGCATATTCTGGATGATCTGCTTCATTCTTGTGTGATGGACTATGGAGTTGCATGGGATAGATATCTACCCTTGGCTGAGTTTGCATACAATAATAGCTACCAAGCCAGTATAGGGATGCCTTCGTATGAAGCTTTGTACAGAAGACCTTGTCATTCCCCATTGCATTGGGATAATGTGGGTGAACGTGCTCTTATGAAGACAAATACAAATGATGATAAAGAAGTTCAGCTGATCAAAACACATATGAAAGCCACACAGGAATGACAAAAGATGTATACCGACAAGCATAGATCTGATTGAGCTTCTTAGTAGATGACCATGTGTTTCTGAAGGTCAAGCCTATACGCTCGATTGCCCGATCCAAAGTTAAAGCCAAGCTTAGTCCTTGTTATGTGGGACCTTTTGAGATCTTGGCTAAGATATGGGATTGTGCATACCTCCTATCTCTTCCACCTACCAATGACACGATCCATAATGTCTTTCATGTCTCGGTATTGAGGAAATATGTGAAAGACCCTTCTCATGTGCTCACGATAGAACCTTTGGAAATTCATGAAAACCTAACCTATGAGGAGTTACCTATGAAGATCCGAGACACTCAGGTGAAATAGTTGAAGAATAAGGAGATTGAGTTAGTGAAGGTGTTGTGGAAATACCATGGGTTAGAGGAATCCACTTGGGAGCTGAGAGATGAAATGCTTCGATCTCACCCTTCTCTTTTTGTTTGAGATTTTGGGGATGAAATCCTTTCTAATAGGTGGAGTGTTGTAACGAACTGAGTTTCAAATAATATTTGCAATTTCCACCCCATACTTTGTGCTATCTCATTTTTCCCTTTGACTTGTGCTTAATATTGAATTTATGGAAATTTAATGGTATGGATAACATATACATGCCAACACAAGGGTTAATGCACAAATTACCTCTATTATTATTTTTAGTAAGGGAAATGATGCAAATGTTCCCAAAAACGAAATAATTGTTGCATAAATAACATTTTATCAATGGATAATGTTATTATACAAATCTCATAAATAATGGGTGACAAATAATTAATGTTAAGGAATTAATAGCCCCCTTATTTTTTTCTCTCTCCTTATGAGAGAATAAAATTATGAAATGTAATTAATATATTGGGGAAAGCCTCTTGGTTGGCCCTTCTCTAAAACACAACAAGAAAAATTATCATAATGCCTCTTCACATTAATTTACTCAATTTATACACTAATATATATGTTAATGGGAAATAAATTTATTAGGCACCTTATATTGGGTAAAATGAAAAATTAAATGCATATCATAGTTCTAGGTGTTGTCATAAACCTATGGCTAAAATTTGAGGTCATTTGGACTTTGTTTGACCATTCAAATGAATTTACAAGTTTCAATAAAGTGTGATTTTGCATTGAATCAATATTATTTAAATGACACTTAAGCCAACGCCAGTTCGATTCATGTGTCACGCACGATCCGACAGTGAGCGGGTGCTCCAGATCTGATTGAATAGTCATGGCATTGTCTTCATCCTCCAGTCGACAAACAAGTTATGCATCCTCGGTCCAAGACCCCATTCTCCCTCTCCTCTTCACCGTTTCACGAGATTTCTTTGCCAAAAGGTCTGCCGCTTCACACCATTTTGTTTAATCCTTTACACACCTACCCTCATGCACCATGGCCGAAACACCTAGGGGCACCGGCCATGGCTTCTCCTCTCCCTTGACACTTCATCTTTTTTCACTGCCGCACCTATAAAAAAGCCATATACACACCTCTATCGGTCCCCTAGAAAATTCTCCCTAGCGCTACTTTGGCCCGAAGCTCCCTCGCTTAGCCCCAAAACCTCCACTTTCTCCCTTCCTTGTGGCCCTCTTCCCACCTCCTCAGTGTTAGCAGAAACAAAATTAAGTCTTCTGGTAAGTTCGTTTTGTCTCCCTCTTTTTTTCGAGTACATGTGCGTCTGTTTTGGTCAAGAAATGTGGAAACGTCCAAATGGGGGAGCTCCTTCTATGCGTCCCACTGGTTTTTCACAATTTTTCCCCCGCACGCCCATCCCTTTCTTCTTTAACACATGGGGCATTTCGGTCACGTGCCCCGTCGCAAGCTATGAGGCCCACGTGACATTTTCTATTTTCATGATTGGTCCAAATCGTTTAATTAGTAGAAAATTGATGCTCTATCAAAACAATGTGAATAAATACTCATTGGAAAGCTAATTTTGATTAGAATTCGAATTTGGAGTTTTTGATTATGGAATCTCTGTTTTATTTCGATATTTAATGTGTGTACCATATTAATCATATTAAATATTCTAAAAATGATAACTAATGCATCCTAAGTCCAATTTTGATAAATAAATATGTTTTCTTAACTATAAAAATATTAGGAATCGATTGGTTAGGTTTTCAAGCACAAAATTGATGGTTTGTTTCAAGGTCCAAACTTTGGGCTTTACACTTAATCACTTTCAAATATCTAATATATGTATTGAATCTTGTACCTAGGGGTTAAAAGGACTTGGAACTAATCACTTGGTGGGAAAAATTACATTTAGGGATCTAATATTAGGTATGTGCATTCTACCACCTAAGTTGGGCATCATTTTAATTCAATCCTATTTTCCGAATGACACATGATCCTATATACTTGCTACACCATATCTTTCTTATTGTGAATTGAGCTTATACACTCATCATACATAACTTGCTTATTGTGAGTACTTTAATGTTTATTGGGTCTTGGACCCCACCTATAATGTTGTAAATCTCCTATGTCTACCATTTGATTATTTTAAGCATGATGATGAGGTAAATGACTAATTAACTAATGTAGTGTACATGAGTACAAACCACCCATAGTGGACATGTTAAAATTTTCCCAGGGGTGCGTTAAAATTCTCCCCACATTTTATACATATATTGGAGGTTAGAGGATGTTAAAATTCTCCATGTCCTCTAGGTTGAGGTTAGGTAGGTGCCTCAGCCCTATGTTAGCTTAATGTAGTCATAATGAATCATGCTTTCTCATTACTTATTATTTTTCTTGGAAGAAATCTAAATTGTTGACATGCCTCATACTCTTGAAATCTCTTAGTGTAGTGAATGTTTACTTTGCCATTTGATAAAAATGCTACTTGTCCTTAATCATGTTTTGACACATACTTTTTATCTCTGTTGTTGGGTGACCCCCAACCACCCAAAACTAGGGCAAGGACTAGATCAAGGGCAAGCAGTACCAGGATAGGAGTAGAGTTGCCATCATGCATAGGTTGGTATTACTAGATCATGTAGTTTGTTGTTAAGGCTATGTTATAAAATTTTGATATAGATCCATGTAATAACATAGGCTTCTCATATTTTTCTTCTGTTGCTACTATTGACATTTATGTATTTGGTTCATGCTTATTTAAATGGAATTATTATGCAATCATCCTTCCTCATTAAAGTTTTATGCAATTGAGGGATGTTTTGTATTTTCCATTAAATTTTAGTGAGGGGGGGATCTCGCCTCCTTACAGTCTCAAACTTTAATTCCCACTCTTATTTTTTTCATGCTTATCTTAGAACCTCCCTCGTGCACATGTCACATACCACATGCACTTGAAAGAACTACAGAAGTATGATTATGCACATAACATTCTCCCTACAAAACCCCATGAGTCTGTGTCCCTTATCACAAGCACGCGGGAAGAAGAGAGAGCATGCTATGTACAATTCTAGAGTTAATACAAAAATCTAAAACATCTAGGCACATAACCTTAACCTTATCTAAATTATGTCTTCTGACTAGACCTCTACTTTAGTTTCCCATATCTTTGACTTAATCTTCTATACATAGGGCTTAGAACATGTGAATCTTTAACTTAGTAGCCATCTACTCATTGCTTGGATACCATATTGTAATGCCCCTCCAAGCATATACTTGACAGTGGAAGCAAACCCTATGTTGTCCATAGAATGGGTCACTCGGCTCGGAGGAACATCACAAGACATGATATTCAATGGAAAAAAGATAAATGAAACACCATGCATTGATTTGGAAATATAGATTCACACATTGTTCTTTGAAAGAGAAAACTAATAACATAAACTATCTCATCCTTGAACTAAAATCAAATACATGAAAGGTAGTACAAATCTAGGGGATAAATCTTCTTTGAAATTGATATAGGATCTTCTAAGGTGTAGATGGCACCCCACCAAGGAATCCAGGGATCTTCGACCTTGAAGAACTCACATCAAATACCTTTGCTCATTGATCTAGGGACATCTCATCCCACGGCCATGTGAAAACAAAGATACACATCAATAAGCGACACTATACATTTTATAAGAATTGAAAATAAGCATAAATACTTGACTTGAAAGAAAACCTTGACATGAATTTAAATTAAGAATTCTTGATTACATGACTCTTATTACATGAAGAATTGAATAGTAATATATACCTCTCTCTAGGACACCCACTTAAGAGCACATGATTGCTAAGAAAGCACACAATTGGCATGAATGCCCATAATGACCCCTTGAGATCCATGATTCCAAAATAATATAAAAACTAATTCAATTTCAAATAAATTGATCATTAACATGACTTTAACACTAACATTAACATGATCCTTGAACTTAACATGATGGGATTTCTGTTACAACCCCAATTTTGGGTTCTTTTGGTGAGAAATGCAATTTCTCTTAATATAGATATATGAAGAAATAATGGTGTGGCTTGATTTGAATGAATGAATTTCATTTACTATAGCCTTGTTAGTTTCTTTGTGGGCCTTATTGTCTATTGGGCCCAATAATAAGAAAAATAAAATAAAAGAGAAAAAGAAATTTAGTTAATCAAAGAATATATATTAAGAAAGGGAGAAGAGAAAAAGGTAGAAGCCTCTAGAAGTCTAGGTATTATCCTCCAATGATGGATTTCATACCTTTGGGGTTCCTTGGGTTCCTAGTAGTCCAAGTTGCAAAGATAATGCAATAAGAAAGAGAAACGATCAATTAAATATTGCTTCATGAAGAAGGAAATATGAGATAACAATTATATTACAAGAAATATGTGGATATATGGATAATGGACCCATCTTAGATATGATTTCGTGTCCACATGGTTTCTAATGGAAAAAGGAATAAAAATCAAGAAAATAAAAGATTAAGAAAGAGGAAATACCAATTAAATTGGTTTTATTAAAGAATAACTTGCTTATGAAGGACTCTTCCTTTGGAATTTGGGTTTCAAATTTAATGCACGAGAAGATAATGCCAAAAAAAAGTTTCCTTTAAAATTTGAATGGAAAAGATTAGATGAGGAGAGAGATATATATTTTACTAGTTTCATTTGAATAATTCATTTTTTCCTTGTTTTATTAGAAAATGGAAACAAGGGATCGATGATAGCCATCACATTCCCCATGTGGTCCAGGGGACTACATATTTGACGGTGGTTGTACATCGTCCACCTTGATTCACAGAAGGAAAGGGAGAGGGGAGATCGGGATTTCAAATCCTTTTTGCTCGTGTTTTATGTGATAGGATGAGGAGAGAACAATCCCATTGTCTTTGGGAGTCTATTCTGAATCTTCTTGACCCAACTTATGGGTTGTTTCATCGACAAACAAAGAAGTCCCCAAATCGATGGACATAGGTGGTCGACCCTATATATAGGGGGGATGATCCGTGGTACCAGAACATCTTGCAAACATTCTCGTGAGACTAAACGAAGCCAACAATTGTGCATGTACCTCCAATTGAAGTTCCAGTCGTGACCTGCACCTTCGCCTAGATACAGAGGTCGTCGGCGATACAGGGAGTAGCTCGGTGGTAGGAGAGGCACCCACGGCCAATCGAGGGGCTCGTCGAGTTTGTGAGGTTAAGGCGGAGATTTTGGTGGCTTAGGTTCACGTGCAGGAGCAGAAGAGAGAAGAGTCAACCGACGAGTTGACCAGCTGCTCGTGCAGGAGGAGCCCAAGGTTGAAGAAGGCGAGTTGGTGAATTACCAAACTGCCCTGACCTTCCTTCAGTCTAGGTAAGGGCTTTCTCTCCCTTTTTTTCGTGTGATCATGAGTTAAAGCACATGGATCATGGGCCGTTGGATCCTATGTGGTCTAGTGGACCACGGATCTAGCGGCAGATGTTTTTCTAAAAATAACAAATAATTCAAGGAAATGAATTACTTTGCAAAAATCATAACCATTGCTAGGAAGCTCTGATGAATAAAGTTAATATATGAAATTTTCTTAGAAAAATACGAGGAACACAATAAAAGTAGTTTGAGAACCTGATTTCGTTGCTAATGGCAATATGCTAAGTTAATGAAAAGTGCTTTGAAATTAGGTTAGAAACCCTAACTAAGATTAATGGTTGAGTCTATGATGGTTAATTGGTTAAATTGAGTAAGAGTAGCCTATTGAATGATAAAGGTACACTTGAACCTGATCTATATGAATAATTTCATGTTTTAGGTTTTTAAACCAAGTATGAATGATAATGCATTTAGAAACCCTAATTTAGGGTAAAATAGGAGAAGATCATATTTAATTCGAAAATATGGAAATATGTTGTTAAATGATGATCCTAAGCCTGTTAGTAGAGATATGATGAGAAACTTAGGGTTTATAAGTAGTTTTGTCTAATTAGGGTTTGTGGTACTAAAAGTGAAGGTAAAACCCTAATTGCAAGTGAAATCCTAAAAAGGGGTAGAAACCCTAAAAAGGAATAGAAATCCTAAGAAGCAAGTTGGTTTGGATAGATCTTGATAAAAGGAAATTGTATGTTTATTTCAGGATTCTTGTACTTGCTTGCTTGATTGGATTTTCCTACTTGGTTAATTCCATCTCAAAAATATGTGTTATAGGTATGTGGTTATTTATGAGTAACTAATTTAGTTTCACGGAGTTTTCTCGAATGATTGATCAAATTGGATGCAACCTTACTGTTGGATGTTCATTTATGCAAATATTTAAAGTCACTATGATTAATACAATTAATTATAAATGTGCATTCTCACACGTACATGCCACCCTCATGTATGATGTGTGACCAAGCCCTGGAGGGAAGGTCAATTAGGTCAAGCCCAAGAGGGAAGACCATTGGGCACTATGAGAGGTGACCCAGGCACCAAGCTTAGGATGTAGAAGGTGGCCTTATGTTTCTTGCATGACTATTGGGCACCATGAGAGGTGACCCTAGGCACCAAGCTCAGGATGGAGAAGGTGGCCTTATGTCTAGTGCAAAGGAAAAATTCTAGAGAGGGTATTCTAGGGTTAGGGCAAAAGCGGTGGAGAATTTCACATTGAAAATGTAAATTGGATTGTTAAATAACTTAGTTGTGATATTTAGGTTGTTATCAATACTTGTGAAATTTTGGTTGTCCCCACATACTAACATATTCATTTATGCTGACTAACGTTTTGTTTGTCGGCATTTTAGGAACAATATGAAAAGGACAAATAGTAAAGTGATACATTATGAATATATGAATTAAAGTACAAGGAGGATTAATTAGAATAGACTCCAGTTGTTGATAAATGTTTAGAAATCCAAGATTTCAAAAAGGTATGCAAAGTCTTATTCTATTCCAGCTTTTCAGTATAGTTTTGGTATAATTTATTAATTATTATTGATTGTTTGTTGAACCATTGATTCGGAAAATTGGGATAATGGCTCTAACCTTTTGGTCTCCCGTAATTGGGGGTTACCAGGAGGCAGGGTTGTTACATTTGGTATCAAAGACAATGGTTTCTCATTCAGTCCTTAGTAATTATTAAATTTTACAAACTCTTTAAAACTTGAGCGAGTTATTAGAGGATTTTTCAATGATGGAGGTGTCTAGAAAAAGATCACGGTCCGGGGGCTGGCAATATTTTCCTCCACCCCGATAGTCAGTCACGAGGACTCTCAGATGCGGTGTGATTGCCTGGCCAAAGTCTGAGATTTTGACTCGAAATAAGATACCTTTAGGACTCTCTCATCTATTTCTTCCCTTCTCAACCCTAATTCAATTAAGATTCTAAGGTTTAGGGTTTTTTCTCTCTTCCCCACCCTCTTGAGGTCAGGGTAAGTACGATAAGGATTAAGGAATCCTCCACCAAATTAATAAAAAGCATGTAAATAAGAAGTCATGGACATAAGATATTAGTTTATGCATAAACTAATGATAGTTACATGTTTAGTTTGCATGATATGTGTTGCCATGCCCTTAGGAGAGACTTGAGGTTAAACCTTGTTGTCTGGAGCATGAGTAGCGAGTTAGCTTTGGAGGTAGAGGCCTCTTGGGAAAGGTAGTGACCTGGCACATCCCCTGAGGATGATGCTAACCATAACGCTAAGTGGTTGTTAGAGAGAGAGATGACATGATGACGTAGATATCATGGTCAACCATATATGTGGGTTAACATGCTTTTTTTGTTTTAAGTACCCGTGAGAAGCATGAGCTATGTGAGGTTGGTTGACCTAGTGCCTTTTGGTGACCCAACCTTGGTAGAGTCGTTCCTTTTAGGGTGAAGGATAGATCCTTCATTATAGAGGATGGTGATGACCATATAGAAACCCTTATAGGTATATATGAGCCAGGATGAGGCATGTACCTACGTAGGAGAGATCGTTAGTAGTACTGGCAGTAGGTTGAAATCTAGGTCAGAAGGGCATGCCGGTTAGCTTATGAGATAAGCATGCAGAGCTTTGAGTAATCTTGATCGAACATTGGTTTGGATCATATGTTTCACCCATAAAGGTGTATGCATGTATCCCTAATATCTTGATCCACCTTCCTAGAAATAGATCCTCCAATGGTAAGGTCGGTTGAAGGGTTAGCTCTAGAGAGAGAGCAAGACCCGAGCTAGAAGGTTGGGACCTTAGACTCCATGATATAGGGAACCATGAGAAATTGGGTATGTTATGACCTAGAATGGATGAATTAAGTGGATGGTTGTGGTTGCCTCATGCATGATCCTTGGGGGTTTGTGGTATCTTGGTTGCCTTCATAGGAACTAAACCCTAGAAGAAAGATGAGGATGTTGGTACCGATGTACAGATGTCATAGGTGCCTACCTTTTAGGTATACAAAGAGAGTTCCTTAGACCAAGGAGGTGTAGTAACAAGTAGGTGAGGCCTCATACCTAGTTGGTTGTCCTTGAGGAGGGCTCGACTCTGAGGTGTTGCTCATGTGGGAGGATAGTAGGAAGTGCATGCTATACCTCGTACATGTTTGGTATGTTGTTAAAAAGCTGAGCATGCAGTTGGACAACTCTTGCATAAGTAGTGAACCTAAGGTTCCTAGACCTAAGAGGGGAAGTAGTAGTACCTGGTGCACCTGATGCTCATGATGAGGTTTGAGTTCCTATAGATTCGAGCATGTCACCCCTCATGTTTAGAGGAAAAGGAAACCCCGTGGACTAAGGTACATGTTTGATGAATCCCTCACATATAGGTTGGTGATATATGCATGTCTGATCTTGGTCCATTATTGAGGAATGTGAAGATGTATGACATACCAAGGAGACCTAGCATGGTTTAGTAGGTGGTCTTCTTGTTAGCTACGTGCCTCAGTAGCTTGATAAGGCTAAACATACTCATGTTGATGTAAACCCTAGATGTAGGGACATTGGTGACCTTCGTTGCTATCAAGAGATAGTTTTGTCCCATCCTGGGAAGGACCCATCGGTAGGGTGAGTGTAACCTTTTGTTTAGGTTCGGGGAACCTAAAGAAGTCTCATAGGAGCTTGAGAAGCTATGTGGGGAGTACATAGTATGAGAACGAACCTATACACCCATAGATAACCATCTCTAAGGGCATGTGGATGTGTTACCATGGAGGTAACCAGTATGGGGCCTGACCGAGGTATGTAGGTCGCCATGATCCCTATGAGAGCATGTAAGTCTAACCGCAAATGCCGAGAGAGATGATGGAGAGTTGGGTAAGGTTTCAAGTTTTGAGATATACCATGATAGAATCCTAAGTCTATTCTAGGGTTAAGTAGGGATAAGACCGATGGGAGTAGGAGTTGCCTACTTCCCTAGTTGCACAAGACCATAGGGTCGGGAAGTAAGAGCTATCATTGTCTAAGGACCATGGGTTAGGAGATTGATCACCTTCATGAACTCATGGGACCCAAAGGGCAAATGAGGAGGGCACTCTCTGGTTGCATAAAGCAAGAGGGATGACCCTAAAAGTACCAGCACCCTACAGACCTAGGGGAAATGACTAAGGATTGTGTGGTAACCCAAGAGTGTTTGGGACCAGTTTTCCATGGAAGTGAACTTGGTATCGAGATGTTCATGATGTGGAGACATGTGTTACACATTTCAAATTAGATTGGAAGTGTATTGGAGATGTGGGATGCACCATCTCTACTCTTGGAATGGGAAGAAATATGTGTTTGGATGGTCTCCAAATGCTTATTTCCTCTCATTATGGGGGTGAGAGATAGGGCAGTACGCATTCCATACACTAAGGATAAAGATGATATGAGTTGAAACATTGCTTTGATGTATGAGGATAAAGATAGTAGTATACCTTTGTGGAGAGTATGATGTATGGATAGGTTACAAACACCAAGAGAACTAAGGTAGTCATCTTATAAGGACATTCTTATCATGAGTTGTATGAAATTTATGAGTTATATAAGTTTGAGTTTGATGAGCTTAGAGTTTTCTTGACTCAGTTAGACTTAAATCCGAAGTGAGGATGATGAGTGGTGTATATGAAGGTTTATGTTTTTACTGTTACCTAGCACATAAGGATATAAGATGATAATGGATGCTCCTAGTTGAAACACAACTATCTTGTCTAACCTGTAGAGAGGCTAGGAGAGATGGTCAGGTAAACCCTAAGTTCGTGAGATATATAGGGCTACCCTTCTGATACAACCAGACCCGTTGATCGAGTTAGTGGTTTCTTGGTTATCTAGCCTAGATCTTGATGAGATGGAAGGATGGTTGTAGAACCTCAGATGCACTTCTCTAGAAAAGAAGGTGATGGAACCCCTATATAGAGTGTTTTAGGGTTTTCTAAGGAACCAACCTTGAGGAATCATGACATGCAGGAGATCATGATTTTAAGTTCACCATACACCATGGTACTATTAAGATAGTAATTTGTAGTAGTACTTTGGATGCCTAAGATGAAGAAGTGTACAGAGTTGCAAGTGGCTTGTCGCCATGCATTCCAGGAGGTGAAGGACGAACACCAGTAACCTAGTGAGTTGATATAGAGGATAAAGAGTCCCCGAGAAGGAATGGGAGTTGATCACCATGGACGTTGTGGTGAGTGTCCCATGGATCAAGGAAGGTCAAGATGCAATATGGGTTATGGTAGATCTCCTTACCTAGATAACATAATCTAAGAGAAAGAGAGAGTACTGTCAGGGGATAAATTAGGTTGAACTACATATAAGAAAGAGAGATGGTTCAACTACACCATGATGTGAGTTCAAAGGTTCTTGAGTATGACCTAAAGATTCACTTCCATGTGGTGGAAGTAGGTGCACAAAGAAGTCGATGCTAGTACAACCTATCACCCCTAACTGATGGTTAGTATGATCCAGACTAGAGGGTCTGATGAGAGCATGTGTTCTTGTTCAGGGTGATACATGGAGACAGTTCTTGTCCTATGAAAGTTGTGATGATAGCCACCATAGCCATTATTGGGATGTAAGAAGCTCTATAAGGGAGGCTGTGTCGGTCACCGCTTCATGAAGATGATGTCAGTGGAAAGACCATGGGAAGGTCTGAGAGATCACATTGTGTGCAGATGAAGTCACTTTGATCATGCAATGGCAGAGAGAGCCCCAGAGCGACATGAGTCATGAGTTGATGCATAGCAGACTGACATGTAGTTCACTGTGGGAGAATATGTGATATGAAAATGCGACCCCTCTGAGTTATAGCTGGGAAATCTGAGTCTCTGATACAAAGGTCCATTTGAGATGGATTAGTGGAGATGCTTATGCTTAGCCTTACCTCTTAGGATAACGTGATGTATGATGTATTCCATGAGTCTGATATAGAGCACTATGTGAGGTACCCAAGCCATGTGATGAGCCATGAACCTATTAAGCTTCAAGAGGGGCCAAAATATCCTGAGTCACCTATAAGGGTACAAGATACCAAGGTGAGAGAGAACTCAGATGTAAGAATATAAGATGAGGAAGGTTTTTGGAAAGCACCATGGAGAGGGTGAAGCCACATGGGAGCCATGATGGACATGAGAAAGTCTTATCATGTTTGTTTATATGCTTGGTGGAATTTTGAGGGCAAAATTCCTATAAGAGGGGAAGGATGTTACAACCCCAATTTTGGGTTCTTTTTATGAGAAATGCACTTTCTCTTAATATAGATAAATGAAGAAATAATGGTGTGGTTTGATTTAAATGAATGAATTTCGTTTACAATAGCCTTGTTAGTTGCTTTGTGGGCCTTATTGGCTATTGGGCCCAATAACAAGAAAAAGAAAATAAAAGAGAAAATGAAATTCAGTTAATAAAAGAATATATAATAAGAAAGGGAGAAGATAAAAAGGTAGAAGCCTCTAGAAGGCTAGGTATTATCCTCCAATAATGGATTGTGTACCTTTGGGGTTCCTTGGGTTCCAAGGAGTCCAAGTTGCAAAGATAATGCAACAAGAAAGAGAAAAGATCAATTAAATATTGATTTATTAAGAAGGAAATATGAGATAATAATGATATTACAAGAAATATGTGGATATATGGATAATGGACCCATCTTGGAAAAGATTTTGTGTCCACATGGTTTCTAATGGAAAAAGGAATCAAAACCAAGAAAATAAAAGATTAAGAAAGAGGAAATACCAATTAAATTGGTTTTATTAAATAATAACTTGCTTATGAAGGAAATACCCTCTTCCTTTGGAATTTGTGTTTCAAATTTAATACACGAGAAGATAATGCCAAGACAGAGCTTCCTTTAAAAATAAATGGAAAAGATTAAACGAGGAGAGAGATATATTTTACAAGTTTCCTTTGAATAATACATTTTTTCCTTGTTTTATTAGAAAATGGAAACAAGGGAGCGATGACACCCATCAGATTCCACGCATGGTCCAGGGGACCACGGATCCGGCAGTGGTTCTGCATCGTCCACCTTGATTCATAGAAGGAAAGGGAGAGGGGAGATTGGGATTTCAAATCCTTTTTGATCGCATTTTATGCGATAGGATGAGGAGAGAACAATCCCATTGTCTTCAGGAGTCTATTCTAAATCTTCTCGACCCAACTTATGTTTCATAGACAAACAAAGAAGTCTCCAAATCACTTGACATAGGTGGTCGACCCTATATATAGGGGGGATGATCTGCGGTACCAGCACATCTCGCAAACATTTTCATGAGACCAGACGAAGCCAACAATCATGCTTGTACCTCCAATTGAAGTTTCGGCCGTGACCTACACCTCCGCCTGGAAGCAAAGGTCGTCGGCGGTACACGGAGTAGACCCCGCGGTAGAAGAGGCACCCACGGCCAATCGAGGGGCTCGTCGAGTTTGTGAGGTCGAGGTGGAGCTTTTGGTGGCTTAGGTTTGCATGCAAGAGCAACAGAGACAAGAGTCAACTGATGAGTTGACTTGTTGCTCGGGCAGGAGAAGAATCCCGAGGTTGAAGAAGGCGAGTTGGTGAATTACCAAATTGCCCCGACCTTCCTTCTGTCTAGGTAAGGGCTTTCTCACCCTTTTTCTTCGTGTGATCGCAAGTTAAAGCACATGGATCGTGGGCCATTGGATCTTGCGTGGTTCAGTGGACCACGCATCTAGCGGTAGATCTTTTTAAAAATAACAAATAATTCAAGGAAATGATTATTTTTGCAAAAATCATAACTATTGCTAGGTAGCTCTGATGAATAAAGTTATTATATGAAAGTTGCTAAGAAAAATATGAGGAACACAATAAAAATAGTTTGAGAACCCGATTTCATTCCTACTGGCAAAATTATGCTAAGTTAATGAAAAGTGCTTTAAAATTAGGTTAGAAACCCTAATTGAGATTAATGGTTGAGTCTATGATGCTTAATTGGTTAAATTGAGTAATAGTAGCCTATTGAATGATAAAGGTAGACTTGAACCTGATATGGATGAATAATTTAATGTTTTAGGGGTTTAAACCAAGTATGAATGATAAAGCATCTAGAAACCCTAATTTAGGGTAAAAGAGGAGAAGGACATATTTAATTCGAAAATATGGAAATATGTTGTTAAATGATGATCCTAAGCCTGTAAGGAGAGATAGGATGAGAAACTTAGGATTTATAAGTAGTTTTGTCTAATTAGGGTTTGTGGTACTAAAAGTGAAAGTAAAACCCTAATTGTAAGTGAAACCCTAAAAAGGGGTAGAAACCCTAAAAAGGAATAGAAATCCTAAGAAGAAAGTTGGTTTGGATAGATCTTGATAAAAGGAAATTGTATGTTTATTTTAGGATTCTTGTACTTGCTTTCTTGATTGGATTTCCCTGCTTGGTTGATTTTGTGTCAAAAATTAGCGGTACATGTATGTGGTTATATATGAGTAACCGATTTAGTTTCACGGAGTTTTCTCAAATGATTGGTTGAATTGTATGCAACCTAACTATTGGGAGTACATTTATGCAAATCTTTAAAGTCATTATGATTATCACAATTAATTATAAATGTGCATTCTCACACCTACATGCCACCCTGATGTATGATGCTTGACCAAGTCCTAGAGGGAAGGTCAATTAGGTCAAGCCCAAGAGGGAAGACCATTGGGCACTATGAGAGGTGACCCCAGGCACCAAGCTCAGGATGGAGAAGGTGGTCTTATGTTTCTTGCGTGACTATTGGGCACCAGGAGAGGTGGCCCCAGGCACCAAGCTCAGGATGGAGAAGGTGGCCTTATGTCTAGTGCAAAGGAAAAACCCTAGAGAGGGTAGTCCAGGGTTAGGGCAAAAGCGGTGGAGAATGTCACATTGAAAATGTAATTTGGATTGTTAAATAACTTAATTGTGATATTTAGGTTGTTAGCAATACTTGTGAAATTTTGGTTGTCCCCACATACTAGCATATTCATTTATGTTGATCGACATTTTGTTTGTCGGGGTTTTAGGTAAAATATGAAAAGGACAAACAGTAAAGTGATATATTGTGAATATATGAATTAAAGTACAAGGAGGATTAGTTAGAATAGACTCCAGTTATGGATAAAAGTCTAGAAATCAAAGATTTTAAAAAGGTATGCAAAGTTTTATTTCATTCCAGCTTTTCAGTATTGTTTTGGTAGAATTTAGTAATTATTATTGATTATTTTTCGAACCATTGATGCAAAAAATTGGGATAATGGATATGACCTTTTGGTCTCCCTTATTGGGGATTACCGGGAGGCGGGGTCATTACAATTTCTCCCTATTGAAACATGAACTTTAAAATCCATTAATCATTGATCATTAATCATTATCTCTAATCTGAATTTACATGATAACAATATGATGTAAGATATAGCAAACATCAATAAATTTTTATTATGAACATGACTTGAGCATTAAACTTGAAATTGAAAGTATAATTCCTAAATCATACATAGCATACAACTCAACCAATGTAAATATGTATAGTGGCATGACCCACTTACCTCTCTCTTAGAGAAGATCTCAGTTGCAATTCTTAGTTTTATGAAACCCTATCACGTTCATGGGGTTAAGAACCTTAATTATCATGTTCAACCAAATAACATCAATTAACAATAATCTTAGCTTCTAGAATTTCGTGGTTCTTTAAACCCTAATTTTACTAAGTTTGATGCTTCGTTAAAACCAAAAAAATAGGGCCTGAAACCTAGTCCATCATCTAGACCTCAAAAAGCTGAACAAAATTCCTATAAGGATTGATCCCAGCCGATCTACCAATTAGAAGATATGATTTTTCATGCATTGGCCAATCAAAACTCAAGAAAATCTATTAATCGTATTATGGGGAAATTTTATGATTTGTGACCCCTTGCTTACATGGCCCAATCACGACCGGTCAGTTGGACAAGGCTCTCACTTGCGGTCTCTGGATCAATCAGGCGGTTAAAGATTGAACTACCCATGAGGGCGTGACAAATGAGAAGTAACATACTAGGGGAAAATTCATCAAAAACATGCTAGTCATCTTCACCCCAAAAACGATAGACCAGGCCAAACAATCCTCAAGATCTCCATTCCCTTACTCCAAATTAGTGAACTTCGTACTAAGAGAACCATAGGTTCATCCTCCTCGCCCATGACCAAACTTGGCAAGCCACTGGAAGGGTCATGAGGTGGTCTGAGGTCCAAAAACTCGTCGCTACCATGGCTGACAAGGTAGTCAAAGTTGGATATTGAACAAGAAGCAAAATTGGGGAAAGATAGCAACTTGGGCAGGCTTTATATCGTGTCGTTGACGCTGAAAGAAAGAAAAAATAGACAAAACAAGGTCCACGGAAGCAAATTGCTGAAGCAAGCCATAATAGTAGAAAAAAGGGAGGAAAACTGGAGTAACTCGAATTACCTTGAATTAGTCAGAGAAGATGGCTGGGAAAGATCTCTTGGGACTCTATGGACCGTTAGGGTGCTCTCCTTGGGTTCATGGGTGGCATGACACTTGGGACAAACCTGAGGTAGATGACGAAGGCATCCAGAGTAAGGTTGTCATGCTAGAGGACGATGGGGGTGAAAAAGAGTCTAAATTCAATTTCTAGTTGTTCCCTGATTGTTTGGAGATAAATTCTTATATATGTGGAGGCATTGAGGATGGATGGGTTTCCTTCAAAAGCCATAACAGGGGAATTCTCCTATGGATCCAAGAGTTTGGGAGATCTAAGGCACTAGAGACCCACAAATCTGGAGAGATTCAGTTCGAAATGAGGAGGGGGTGGTGAAGGGATCGTCAGATCGAAGAAAATTTCACTACATAAAGAGATAAGGGAGGCCAGGATATCATATAATTGTAGAGTCCATGCTTCTCTACACTCTGGAAAAGGGGAAGCCCTCCCAGTATGCGACTAACTTCAAAATTGAGTTTGACCTGGCTTGGATGGCCGAGGCACGTGACACTGTGATAAAAATGAGACTTTAGTAATGGTTACAAAAATATTGAAATGATTTATTAATCTTGATTATCAACTATATAAAATCTTCTCTAAATGAGTTAGGAGGTCAAACAAAGTCAAAATGACCTCAAAATTGAACCACAAGCTAATTAGGAAGACTAGAATCTCACTATCCAATTAGATTTAAGTTTTGCTAACCTTTTGTCAATCAATCTCATAAAGGTCACTATCTCAATGTATAAGAATTAAGAGGAATTATATATCCTTGGTGAGTTCTATTTTGAATCAAAACTAGAGGTATGACGGAAAATCTCATTATATTTGGGTAACTTGCATCAATGACTAAGATTTTGAAAAGCATTGTTGAAAATTTGCACGAAGGACCCTAAACGTGTTTTATTTACAAATTTGGGATGGTATAAAACCAATATAACAACCACACTTTTAACCTGAGATCTGACAAACCCTAATATCATAGTTAAACGAAATGTTGCACAAGCATTAAAGTGGTGAGTTACACATGTGAAGTGAAAAATTGAGTTCATTTAGCAATAAACCATGAGAGTATGACATGCATTTGTCAAAGGTCAAATATTCATTTCATAATGTAGAGATTGGGTTAAAACATTCTTAAAGGAAAATGATTTCATGTTTCGATAGAATTGGCCACAATGGTGCCAAATTTCCTTATTCCATCAAGATCTATATTACTAAGAAATGTATGGCCTAAAATCAAATTCTAGCAGAGAGAACATAATGCATTCCTAAAATCTACAAGAAATGCAATGCCATGCAATGAATGACATGACATGAGAAAACAATTTTTTTCAAAAATTACACAAAAATGCAAGAAAATAAACTATATGGAATGCATGTATGCAAAAACAAAGAATGATAAAACATAACCTAGATATGGGTGATACAAATATCACATCGAAAATGGGGTGGGGTATGTGGAATGAAAAAAAGGAGGAAATGGAGCATACCACCCTACCACCCCAAGCTTTTGAATCATTTGTCCTTAGCATGAAATAAAACCTCAAAGAGTGATAGGGCAATGTCACTACTATGGTGTTGGTTGATCTGACTATCCTACCTGGGGAGGGAAATACTAGTAATAGGTGCACCAATAATCTACCTATTGAGGTGGATATGTGAATAAATATACTCATAGTGAGAATTTATTGGAAGATATTGTGGGGGAATGAATTTGAATGATGGTGGAGTTTTTTAGGATGAATGACTTTGTGGGGTTATTATGATGGCAAGGGGTTTTGGTAGTTGAATGGTGACTGTGGTGAAGCAATGGGTGCATATGTGGGTGATGGTCCTTGGGGTTGATGAGGTGGTATCACTTGCACTTGCAAGGGGACACAAGTATTTTGAGGAGTATCCACCAAAGTTGTTAAGTTTGGTCAAAGATTGTGATAATGATATTGGTTTGATTAATTCAGTCCCCAACAATCATCTAATACCTCTCTCTAGGATCATAAACAAACACCCCAAATTTTCATGGATTCCCCTCTTGGGTCCAAGGCAAGTTGGAGTGTAAGGAGCGACAATGATTTATTCATAACCAAATAATATACCCTTCCTCAAATGTCCTCTTGGGGCTCAGATACAAAAATTCCTATCTAACTATTTCAACCACTACTCTCCTGAGGTTCATAAAATCAATAACTCATGCAAAGAAGTGATCAACCAACTATGCAATCATAATCCAAAGAGAAGAAAATACATTATCTTAATAAATATATGTCTTAACTACGTGAAAAGAGCCAAAGTACATAAACAAATCCCAATCAGGATACTTCATGTAGATGATGATTAACTAGTCATGGGCAAACATTATTCCCACCAAACAAAGATGAAAGAACATCATCGTACAAGATAGAGTAAAATAAAGAAAGAGAGAGGGAGAGTATAGACTATGGAGGAGACATGCCTCTCACTCCTTAGCCTCTATAAGGGCATGATTTGGTTCTTTGGTTCTGTCTCTTCTTCCTTTTCTTTATTATTTTGTCTTCTTCTTCTTCCTCGAGTTAGTCCCAACAGAATCCATATTGGAGGATAGTAATGGAGGAATATATTGAAGGAGGATATGTATGGACGGGATGGTTGTTCGATGGTCAACAGGCAGGATGGATGGATGGATGGAGCTGTCATGGGGTGGCATGGAGGAAGCAAAAGGGATGACAATGGGGTTGTTGTTTGGAACCTAGTTCCAAAGGAGTCAGACCCCTTTGTTTGATGTAGGCTTCTTGGTATTCATAGGATTAGACAGAAGCATTAGGGAAGACTTGAGATTTGTAAATTCATGAAATAAATGCAATCAAAAGTTGCAAAGTTGTATAATTAAAGCAGTTGGGATCCAAATCATATTTGGATGGTCAAGTAGTGAAGTTGAATAGATGTTAGGGAAAAAGGTTGATAAGTGGTGCTCATTTTGGCAGGCGATCGATTAGTCAAGTGTATATTATTGAAAACTTGGATTGGTCTAGTGGCATGGAGATCTATTAATATTTGTTTTGTAGGAGGTCAATCATTTTTGCAAAGCTTGGTCGATAGTCTCTAGAGGTCAATAGGCCTTGTAGAGATTGATAGTTGGAAACTCACTCATAGAGGTCAACAAGTTTTATGCTAAAAACTTCGAAGGTTTATAGCTTGGTAGGGTCTATAGCTTCCTACTTGACCAATTTCTCAGAGTGTGGGACTTATTGAGCTGTGCATGGAGGTTATTTCCTTAGAGTTTGCATTGACATTAAATTACTGTCAATGTTGGTTGATTAGGGGATAAGGATGATAGAGTGTCTAGTGTTGTCATGTGGATGACACAATCATCATTGTCGAGGACAATTGTTCTCAAGCATTCTACATCATGGTGGTGAGCTATAAATATGGGAGCAAAGAGTTTTCATTGCTGGTGTGGGGAGCTCGACAATTTTTTCTATCAGGGTTGCATACCTTGGTCACAATGCAAAAGTTGTAGCTTGGTGTGAGCACTTTTTATGTGGCTGTCAACTACTAATATGGATAATCACAACCATTTTAGAAGTGGATGATCTTGCAGAAGTGTTGATTTGGTGAATTAAATATGAACAACTCCTTTCCATGATTACATAAAGTATGAGTGATACTATTTAATTGCAATGCAATCCTATTACAACTTTCATAGTGTGCAGGGGGTTGGTGTCTCAATTCCTTTGGTGGATTAGCAATACTAAATAAATTTGAATGCTTCCCAAAAATAGAGTATGCTATCCTTATTTCCTTTAATTTCATGTTAAGCAATAGAAATTGCTTTCTTTGGATGGGCTTTAAATTGAAATTACAGTAGACAATTAAATTGAGAAATATTTCAACATATTGATGATGGCTAGACTTCCACTACTACAGAAGTGCCTTTTAGTGTCGGTTGTTTAACCCCCTTTGGCGTCGGTTTCGGAACGATGCCTATGTGGGCGCCGCTAAAAGGGTGGACACTTCAGCGTCGGTTAAAAAACCGACGCCTATTTAATATAAAGGCGTCGGTGTTTTATAAAACACCGACGCCAAAAGGGTTCCCGCCACAGAAAACGGCGTCATCTAGGACGCTTTCTGCGTCGGTTATATACTAAACAACCGACGCAGAAAAGTGTCCTAGATGACTCCCATTTCCTGTAGCGCGAACCCTTTTGGCGTCGGTGTTTTATAAAACACCGACGCTGTAAGTCTGTGCTGACGGTTATCGGTAAATAACCGATGCCTATATCTATTTTTTTTTTATAAATCTGTTTGCAGGCCTGCTGTGGCTGGTCAGCAGGATGAGAACCTGCAGTTCAGTTTTCTCAACTGCAGGTTTACGACATCCATTGATATCAGCCTATAAACAGGCCACAAACCTGCAAAATTAACATAAAAAGATTCACACAAGTAGATACATTCAGACATCAATTCAATTGTCACGTTCACACATATAGAATCATTCAAATACATGTTTTAACATTCAGAAACATTCATTTACAAAGTATCATTCATCATCACTATCAACATCCCAATTATATCTTACAGTTGCCACTGTTTGTACAGCTATTGCCCATTCTTCTCTTACTTCATTTAATGATTCCCTCGTATATGGAGCATGTACATTTTTTAAGCGTTTGCCTATAGTGTGGTCAGTTTTAAACACCTGCAAAGAGAATGATGTATATATATAAGTAATAATATAAAAATAAGATTGATATATTTCATACTAACTAATGAGACTATATATAATACCTCATGTATGGTATCGATGTCCAATGCGGCATGTTTGATAATCATCTGCATAAATCGCATCACATAGTATGCGCATGCCCAGCCATTGTCTTGTGTAGCGCACTATAAATTGAAACATACAAATTAATACAACTAAGCACAATTCACATCAATAATATATACATTGGAGTCGGGGAGTCGGGAACTTACTTTTACGTTCTCCCAAGACAATGGCTGGTTCTTTTTCCTTGGGACCTTTCCTCCAGCATTTTTGAATGCTTCTAAACCCCTACATGTTAATATAACACACTAAGTTGCATAAGTAAATAGTAATGTAATAAAAGATGTTAACGGATATAAAAAATGAAATATTTCTCACCAGAATAATGCCATTCTCATTACGTGTCCAATTTTAGTGTTTAATGTACTTCCTGCGGGATCTAGATAATAAACAGTGAACGTCCCGGGGACAATAACTAGTAACTCCCAATGTCTACCACTAGAGGTAAAAAGTTAACAATTAATAACTCAAAATGCAAAATAATAATGGAATTTTCTTAAGTCCAAATTATAAATAAAGCAAACTTACTTGACATTGAATGGAGCTATTATTATCGTCTTCATTTGATGACCAAAAATTGTAAAAGCATCTATACAGTATTGTTGAACACTATCAGGGTCTTTAGCTACCATACTAATCAATGATGGAATCAAAAATCCCACATGATCATATGCAAATTGTTTGCAATGATCTTCGATTAAGTAGCTGCAAAACATATAGATGTATGCATTAATATATAAGAAACTAGATCACCGGATCTTACACAAGGTATATGGATGTATAAACAAGATCTCACCTTATCCATGTCTCTATCATTGATGTATTCAACCATTCATACATAAACAGCTCAATAATATCTTGTATAAATAAAGAGATGTCGTATGATTGACCTGCATAATCTGCATCTAAAGAAACAATTATAGGGCAAAGTATATTATGTGCCCGTAGCCAACATGCCATTCCCCTACAAGCAGGACCTAACGGGTATTGTAGGTCAGTTGGAACCCAAGTTGGTAATGCGGGAATTGGAGGTGGAGGCCTAGGTGCTCCTGGTGTCTTCTTTTTAACCTGTATATATAATTTCAGATCAGTTGACATCATATATACACATTAACAGTCTAAATCAATGTAAATTTATCTTACAATTTCAGTCGTGTAGAGGACATCTGCTTTGGGCCACAATATGACCCCGCTTTCTGCGTCACCAAGTGTATCAATATCTGGGTGGGCATATGGCAACGCAACTTCCCTCCAATCGGATAATACATGTATCGGGCTCACACGAATGTAGCCCTGCGGCATTGGACTCCCATGAAACGTTGCCCCAGGAAGGGACTGGTAAGCTTGCGCCTCTGCAACAACATAGTTTTCCATTCTTAAGCGGCATGGCTTCAATGCCTACAAATTTACGTAAAGAATGTTATACATATATACATATCATCTTGAAAACATATCATCTTGAAAAGACTAGCTACAATGTCATAAACAATACTTACAGCAGACGTGTTAGGCGATGGGTCTCCAGGATTACTTGCAGTCTGTGCACCAGGAGAAGAGTGGGTCGGCATAGGCTGATTGGAAGCCTGAGATGTCTGCCACCGCAGCAATTCTTCCTTGACCTTCTCAGCAACCACATCGTTGAGCTTCTTAGCAACTATATCCTCGACTCTCTTATTCTCCTATACATGGATAAAACAAATATTAGCTTTTTATTAATGAATTTCCTTTTGCAGTAACATTATAAAAATAGAATATATATGTTACCTCTTCTTGATAAAGTCCCGCTCTGGGTTTGCGCTGGGATGGCCCAAAGAATGCTTTGATGCCCACACCAGCGCCGGCACCTCTAACACGTCCAGGATGCTCTGGGTTACCCAGAGCAACTGTCAATTCATCCCTTGTGCCCTGAGGGATGAACGTGCCTTGTTTTCTCTGCTCGTGCAGCTCCCGCTAATCACCATAAACAAAAATTGGTAAGTTAACACCACAAATAATCAATATTCAAATGATTGCTCTAAGAGTTGTATTTTACCATTTTTGCAGCCGCCTCAGCAGTTTCGGGCTTCTTTATTTCACCCTTCTTGTTTTTCCTGCCAGCTATCCAGATATCATGGCGAGGGAAGGGTGTGGTTGCAGACTCCTGAGTAGTCGCAGACTCCTGAGTAGCCGCAGACTCCGCCTGTAGTCTTTGGAGAACGCTTGCATAGCCTTTTGGACCCATAGTATGGTCATGTACATTCAGTGCACGCCTTGCTTTTTGTGCGTCACTGAGGGCCTAGTTAGTATGCACATTTATAATTACGTTAGTAGCACTAAATCTTAATCTTGAATAGGTGAATACAATGTATATTAATTAAAATGGGAGTGACGCCTAATACCTTGAATTCTTCAGATTTTCTTGAAGCAACAAAATTGTCCCAATCTTCTTTGTCCAAGAAGTTCCATTGTTCAAGGGCTGACTTCTTCTTCTTATCACCCTGTCTTATGTATTCTCTGTTCAGATTTGTCCTGTAATTCCTAAGCATCTTTCCAGCGCGTTGCATCACACTTTTACGATGCAACATCTCATCCAATGCAAACAGATTCTGTAAAATAGAAATGTTATTAACTAGTACCAAAAATATAATTGCAAATAATAGAATTTGTAATCTACAAAATAGAATTGCAAATAATAATAACTCACGCATAAATCTTTCCATATCAAGTCTTTCTTCGCCTGAGGAACTTTATGCCAATTATCATATTTAACACCACAATGGCTTCGAGTGACAACCCCAAGATAGTTTATAAAATTATTGTGGTTCACTCCAATTGCATTCCCTCCATTATCAAACTCCACAACCAATTTGGATCCACTGCCACTCAGCGCAAGTAACTTTTTCAACAGAGTGATACCCCTTTTCTTGTTAAGTTTTTGTTGCTGCGCATCAAGTTGCTCAATTGCTTCAGTGGGTAGCTGTGCATCATCAACCTAAAATTTGACAAAAATAAACACACCGAATTAAGCCAATATAGAAATACAGGATATATGACATAACTAGAAGATAATGAATTTTATAGAAATACGGGATATGTTTTTAGAACTTACGTTGGTATCCTCGTCATGCTCGTCATGGACAGCATGCTCATCATGGACTTCATGCTCATCATGGACATCATTCTCATCATGGTGAGCCATCTGAAAATTTCATTAAAAAGGAAAACATTTAGCATTTGTATCAACTAGAATAAGGAAAACATTTAGCATTTGTATAAACATACACATTCTTATATATAATAAATTCACATTCTTATATATAATAAACATTCACATTCTAGGCCAACAAACACATTTCATGTCATTCTTATATATAATAAATGTGTACCACCTATCCCATCCTTGAACACCTAATCTCACTAGTAAGTGTATAATGTGTATTGGGTTTTCAAGAAAATTTCGGCAGCATTTCCCCGATGTTCTCTAAGTACATATGTACTTAGAGAACAAACGGGGAAATGCTACCAAAATTTTCTCGAAAACCCAATACACATTATACACTTACATCCTAAGTGAGATTAGGTGTTCAAGAACAGTCCCAAACCGGGGACTATCCAAGATTTACTCCTAATGAGTAAATTTTGGACGGGTTTCTAGGCCAACAAACACAATAATAGATATCTACAATGAAGCCGGACTCCATACAAACAGTATATAATTTAGTGATTGTTCATTCTAATTTATATCAATGTACAAGTAATATAAAAAACAATGATTGTTCACATTCTAGGCCAACAAACACATTTCATGTCATTCTTATATATAATAAATGTGTACCACCTATCCCATCCTTGAACACCTAATCTCACTAGTAAGTGTATAATGTGTATTGGATTTTCAAGAAAATTTCGGCAGCATTTCCCCGCTGTTCTCTAAGTACATATGTACTTAGAGAACAAACGGGGAAATGCTACTGAAATTTTCTCGAAAACCCAATACACATTATACACTTACATCCTAAGTGAGATTAGGTGTTCAAGAACAGTCCCAAACCGGGGACTATCCAAGATTTACTCCTAATGAGTAAATTTTGGACGGGTTTCTAGGCCAACAAACACAATAATAGATATCTACAATGAAGCCGGACTCCATACAAACAGTATATAATTTAGTGATTGTTCATTCTAATTTATATCAATGTACAAGTAATATAAAAAACAATGATTGTTCACATTCTAGGCCAACAAACACATTTCATGTCATTCTTATATATAATAAATGTGTACCACCTATCCCATCCTTGAACACCTAATCTCACTAGTAAGTGTATAATGTGTATTGGGTTTTCAAGAAAATTTCGGCAGCATTTCCCCGCTGTTCTCTAAGTACATATGTACTTAGAGAACAAACGGGGAAATGCTACTGAAATTTTCTCGAAAACCCAATACACATTATACACTTACATCCTAAGTGAGATTAGGTGTTCAAGAACAGTCCCAAACCGGGGACTATCCAAGATTTACTCCTAATGAGCCAATCTTGGATGGGTTTCTAGGCCAACAAATACATGTGTTGTCATTCTTATATATAATAAATGTCTATAAATTACAGGCAACATGGTTAATCCTAATCAATAGAGCATTATTAAATAATAAATCAAGAAATCAATAGTTTCAAACAAAAGGTCTAGGAATCTTTACTAGACATTATATGTATCCCTAATCATCATATTTAACATAATACATTATTATGAACATCCAGATCAGATTAAGATCATACTATGTTATAACCATTGGTTTAATAACCCTATTTCTGCATGTACATGTTTATCAACTTTAAAACCCTATAATTCATGAAATCATTCTAATTCAATTTAATATGTTGGGATCACATAATTATATAATGACATCAGAATATATAGAAGAATCATAATTAACATGATTAACAACATGCTCATCAAACTAGGGTTTTCTTGAATATCATCTAATATTTGTGTACTAGACATTATATTTATCCCTAATCATCATATTTAACATACCATTATTATGAACATCCAGATTAGATTAACTCTAATCAAATACATTACATGCATTTTTATCACAACAATTTGATCGATGCATAAAAAAGGAGAGCAGCTAGCAGCGGGAAGACCAACCTTGTCAGAGGGAAGAAGGCAGAGGCTCCGGTGGCTCTGGCTGGAGAAGTAGCTAGCAGCGACGGCGGTGGAGGAGCAGTTAGCAGCTCCGGTGGCTCTGGCGGTGGTTGCGGCGGCGTGACGACCGTGGAAAAGCACCAGGCGGCGCCGAAGAGTCAGGCGTGGCGGCGGCCTCAGGCGCTTGGAGCAGCAGGGGCAGGCAGCAGGGGCGGGTAGTAGGGGCGGCGGAGAAGGGGGCGCGGAGAAGGAGGAGTGGTGGTGGAGAAGGGGGCGTCGGAGAAGAAATAGCCGGAGAAATGGCACTGGAGAAGAAATCGCCGGAGAGAAATCGCCGGCAGCAGAGAAATAGGGTAATTGCTCGCAATGAAACAGAAGAAAGGGGAAGATTCGGGCGATCGCGGAGTATAAGTTCCCATATAGCGTCGGTTGTTTGCATCCACCGACGCCTAAACATCTTTAGCGTCGGTTGTTTGCAACAACCGACGTCCAATTGGACGATATTTTCATGAAATTGTTTGGCGGGAACAACCTTCCGCGTCGGTTATAACAGGATAACCGACGCTGAAAGTGACACTTTTTGCGCAAATTTTCATCGCACATAGGCGTCGGTGTATACCTACATGACCGACGCTGACAATGACACTATTTTTTTTTATCTAAATTTGGATTTCGCGGCCGACTTTCAGCGTCAGTTTGTTATAAACCACCGACGCTGAATACAAAGCGGTACCCGTGTCTGGCTGGTCTTTGAATATAGACGTCGGTTTGCTTAAAAAACCGATGCCTAACATATAAGGCGTCGGTTTTCCTTAATAACCGACGCCCAGAAAAGTGACATTGAATGCTATTTCTGTAGTAGTGTTCATTGCATTAATGTCCTCCATGTTGGATGTTGGTACTCCATGGTCAATGCATCTTTCATAGTCTTTTAGTGAATGGGAGGAATTTACTAGCAATAAATCCATGATTATCATGTTCTACGAATTGCTATTATTTTTCTTTTTCCATTGGTCCTCTCATCTTCCAGTTAAATTATATTCTACTCTCCATTGTGGTCAAATATATTAATAAGTTTTTGTACTTTGCAAACAATGTAATTTTTTTTCCTTGTTTTCTTTAATCACCACAACCACCTTGATTGGTCACATTGACAAATTTGTGCTTTTAGTGCCTATAAGTTGAGTAAAATATAAGCTAATTATGCATGCAAATTTAAAAAGAAAATAGAAATTATGAAAACACTAAGAACTAAACATTAAATGCATATCATGACTAATAAAGGTATAAAAGCTAATTTAAAACATGCAGTAATATTGTATAAATTTGAGTGTTATCAACCACTCCAAGCTTATAACTTGCTTGTACTTAAGCAACAGTCAAACTCAAAGTTCATATGATAACATCCAAATTGATCCTGGAAGTAAATGCTAAGGTTAGGAGAGATAGTTTTAAATCACAAGATGTCCAAGATATGTTATTCTAGAATGAAACTCAGCCACACAAACGAACTTACTAATGCAAGATCACTGAACTATCGGGAATGTTTAAGCAAATCGACTGCAATGCAAAAAAATTCATGGGGATTCAAACAATATACAAAATCATTAAAATATAGTCACTTAGGAAACATTAAAGCAAAGAAGGTGAATAGTGAGTTTTCATCAATAATTCATGTCAATTAGTCATGTACAACACACCTCCAACTTATTCATGTCCTAGTGCAAAAAAATAAAAGTAGAAAAACTCTAATGACTTACATGGATTTTGATTTGGATCGATATGGTCTATATAATGCGAAACAGTCCATGTAGTCTGAGCCAGTTGGTCCATAGAAGTGATATAAACTCCTTGTATCATAATCAAACCATCCTTGATACTAGGAGTGCCCTATTAGTCTCCTAGGGCTTCCTAAACAACTCTCTAATGAGTTCTGCATGACTATACTAGGCATATCATACCCACCTTTTTTAGCACAATCATACACTAGCTAGGCATCATCCCCAACTCTCCTAGAAAGGAAATATAAATTGCTCATGCTTTTATTCACTCTCGGGATTTTAACATTGCTTTGCAATTAATTTGTCATGGATGCTATAAATTCTAGAATTTTATGCTCTTGTAGAATTTTGAATTATTTTTGGGATTTTTGGGAAGACACGTTTCTTTTCATCATTTGATATTTTTGACTCAATCTAATGTGGTAAAGCATGAAGATCATCACAATAAACAATCCATCTTGATTAAAATTAAAAAAAATCATAAGCGTTGGCTCAAATCTCTGTGAAAATCATTAAAATATTACCAAATTCGTGGAAATATCTCTTGGATTTTTTATCTTACACTAGCTTCAATAGTCATGAACAAACCTTAGGTTCATCATTCATAACATAAAATAGGTAAACAAGCAATTTTAAATCGTGGGTAGCGACATGTAACCTTAGAATCCATCGCCAAACTTGTAGAAAGGAGTCAACAAGGTTAATGAAGCTGAAGCTGAAGCAAATATAATGATAATGAGGGTAAATATATACATGACTAACATCAAATCTAGCATTCATACCAACATAGGAATAATTGAAGATACAAAAAACTACACAAAAAAGTCAAAAAAAGAAAGAAAGGAGGCATGGAGAGAATGAATGGTGTAATTTTTTAAATTTTGAATGTTCATCTTTTTCAACTAAAAGCAAACAAGAAAAAATGCAAGAAACTAAACATGGATGCATGCACGAGAAAAAAAAGGATAGAAGTGATAGAGGGATGAACCGTCATACTATTCCAAGCTTAAAATTTTTCTTCTCCTCGAGTGAATACTTTAAGTAGTGGAAAGAACAAAAGATGTGCTCCAAGTACTTGGGTTGTTGAATAGAATTACTAAATTTAGAATAGTAGGGATGGTGTGCATTGTGGGCATGATTGATCTTTTTATGGCCCACTCCCCATGTAACAACCCGCACTTTTGAGTGTCTAAAAGACCTTAAAGTCGCAGATCGTTAATCATAACTTCCAGGATCAGATTCATGAAATAATACAAAATAGTAAATAATTTCCATTAATGATCAAATATTTACATGTTTACATGAAAAGCTCCTCCAAGGAGTCACATAACTTTTAAAATAGAATTAACTTTTACAGGTGTAAAGATAAACCATTAAGACTAAACCTTCATGATTAAACTGTAGTGTATTCAACATCTTTATCTGTACCCTCATGTCCACGAATCAAGTATATCTGATACCTAAAACGCTGACAAACAAATACGCAATCAGTATATTTCAATACTGGTACGTGGATTCAAACAATAATCACAAGTACAGATATAAGCAGACATCTTTATCTTGAATATAAACTCATTTTCATATTCTAACCCTTATCTAGTCCACTACCTCAGGTGTAATCACTGTCCCTCCGGGGCTCGTGTTCATTACCCTTAAGATCAGTCTGACCCAGGGTTTAAAATATAGTTATTTACTTTACATGATACTCATATGAACTTTATAGTTTGCAAGAACTAAATAAACAAGCAAGCAGTTTATTTATCATTCAATCTCATCGGGAAACATTGGAAATCTCAGAATTCGATACATGTATTCTTAAGCGTAACCATGTACCTTATGCCATTGTAGAAACCATGCAAAATATCACATACTTTATGAGTGTATCCAAACATCCAAGCAACAAAGCATTCAATCTGAAACAAGCATACTACATATGTGTCACCATGTATTCACACTACTTTAATTAGATCTAGATTCGGTCCCAAACTAGGGTTCAGGTTATCTCTCATTTGGACTAAGGATCAGGGTGACAACCCTAATTCTATTGTATCATGGTTTCCAATATTACAACTCAATCATCCATGTTACGCTAAACCCTGGTTAGCATCTTAAGCATATTAAATTATTCGTGACACCTAAGTCACATTTCTAGCATTATATCAAGATGTTCATATGGTTTCGAACCCTAAAACAACATGAAAAAGATTACTAATATGGAATCATCCATTATCCATGATTTCTTCATTATATATAACAAGATCAGGTATTAGCTCAACATAACCTAATCTACTCAATTAAGCATCATATTAAAGCAATTCTAGGTTTTTCCTTTATACTAATCACATTACATGTGTTACACATACGTTTAGAACAAGAAGCATATTCAGGTTCTGATAATATTTTATTTGGATTCCTCTCGTCCTCCTGATCAATTTTCATGTATAATATGTCTCCATATAAGTTACCGATTATTTTCTATGATTTTCACAAGCTAAACCGATATGAACCAATCACGCACTGACACATCAGCGTCTCTACAAGCTAATTCACAACACGAGCGGCTTCTTTAAAACATAATTAAATGATGTATTTACCCTTACCTTGATTGCTCGGGTTGCTGTGCATCTGGGGGCAACTGAGTCATTTAACTCCAACCTTTCCCTTTCCTTGTGCAGTGTCACGTTTCTGCCCGCACGCCGCACAAATGCGGTTGCGATCACACCCATGTCGGTGTCATGTAGAATTGGCAGGTCTGCCTTGCCTACTTTGCTGGTCCCTCAACACCAGAAGATGTGCCGCCATGATTGTTCTTTCCACTGAGTCTTGCTGCTCATGGACTCCTCCTTGTTTTCAGTAGTACGGACAACCGACTACGCCACCACCCCCGCAACGCTACCCACCACCATCGAAGGCGCCGCCTCCTTGCTGTGAGGTGAATGCTACCGATATGGCCACGACGGCCAACCGTGATGATCAAACACAGGTTATCCTCCGTGCCGACATCTTCCACCGACGTTACATCCCGCCCATCACTTGCAACCACCTGCGGCTGGTCTCTGCCATCGAGTTGAAGGAAGCAGTCCTTGAACTGCGGGACAGTGGGAGGGATACAATGGTGAAACTCCAGGGTTTAGGTCATACCGAGGATTTGGATGGCTATCCCTGCAACTTGCGATACCACTTGCAGGTCGATGAACTTCCCGCCAGTTACACCGTCCTTCCGGCGATCTACCACTACTCATGACGAGAAAATAGAGTGCAGGGTGGTGACGTCGGGTTACTACCCTCCTAAGAATACCTCTCAGTGAGTCACCTTAGCATCGGCTGCCACCTCCAGCCACGATGATCGTTTGGATCTACGGTTCTCCCAACCATGGCCACCGCACCCACTCTATGTCGCACGACCGTCCAAAGGGTCCGAAGGCAGTTCTAGGGTGGGTGGGATGTTGAGAGAGAGAGATTAGGGTTGGCTATGTGTGGGACTCCTTACCCACATATATACACTCCTCCTCACAAGTCTCCATTAAACCCTTTCCCTTTCTACAGAGTCCTATCCTTACGGGTATGTGGATTAATCATTGATTGATGGGTCAAGTTCCCAAATGTTTAAGGAAACTATCTTAATATATATTCCTTCCTCTTCTTTTTCAATAAAACCCATCGTCATTATCTTATACAGATCCGTCCTGAATCACCACTCTTTTATATCTTGGATTTGGTATAAGGAAAGGAAGCAATCAATACCTTTCCAACAAAAGATATCTCATGGAAAATCATCAAACACCTTCCCGAATATAATTGGACTCCTTTTAATTTTTATTCCAAATTCTTCCTTTGCGTACAAGCAATATGTGAAGAGGCAAGGCACATCATGACCTTCTTTCCAATTATCCTTCAACATACCAAAAAGGCAAACCAAGGTAACACTATTTGTGTCCCTACCATTGTGTTTCCAATAATGGAAAGATAAGGATTCTTTTAACTATCTAACACATTATTAACTTTATTCTCCTTTGGCAAACATTTATCAATATCAAAAGTCATCACTATTTATTAATGCATGAATTCCGTTTATCTATTTGTCTTGTGCCAAAAGCACTTGTGCGACAAAGGCAATTAACATTACTATTCCACCAATAAAATCATTGAGGAATTATCAAATTAATTCATGCATCATATTTTATAGTTCAGTTTTTTTACCAAAATTTGAGGATATTACATTCACCCCTCCTTAAAAGGAATTTTGTCCTCAAAATTCAGGCCTACCAAGCCTAGGTGAATGATAACTTACATTATTTTCAAAACTTAGGGTTAAGACCCTACTTTTTCAAGTTTCATTTTATTACTAAGATTGGCACTTGAATTGAAATTCAAGTATGTCCACATCTATAGTATACACATCTTATCATCACTTGATGATTTCATTCTTATTTTGTGATTTCATTACTACTTGGTGATTTCTCTTTTCACCTAGGTTTCCAACCTATTACACATTATTTTCCCATAAGGGTGAGGTGACACCTCTAACCCTAGATAAAGCATTACACATTAAATGTAGGATATTCATCCTCATTATCTGAATATTTTTTTATCATAATGTGTGTCTATCCAATCTCCCTCCCTCATAATGAGATGAAATAAGCATTTGGCTGCAGTCCAAATACAAATTTCATTCCATTCTAAGAGCAGAGATGGTACATCCACATATTACCTTTCAATTTCATGCATTAAGTTGAATCATACTCTATATGACTCTAAACTTACTTGTTCTTAATTTCACGACATTCTTATGTCCCATGAATCAAGTGTCCCTTTTCTTACTCTTAAGTTAGGGAACAACTTATCTCAAGTTTTCATGACTTCATTACATCTTTATATTTACATCTCATGTATCATTATGAGCCTTAGCCAAATCCTCAAGGTCTCTAGGGGTATAGGTACTTTTGGAGTGATCTCATCCTCATGCATCAAGGGAGTGTCTTTACATTCACCCTACTGGGCCACATGAACATCAGGTAGGTGGCCAACCTCCTGAGACATGGGCCTAGGGAAAACCAACTGTTACCTCCCGACCACTTGGTCATGTGCATTCAGGACATATCAACTCCCAACCCATCAGTCCAATGTACCTATAATACACCCTACTTGACCCTAGGATTGCATTAGGACTCTACCCTCCCTAAGGGTTTCTTTTGAGATGTCACACATTATTATCTTATTTAATTCTTTAACCCGGATTGCCTTCATATCTCTCTTTTGAGTACACATAATGCAGTGTCGTCCCATCATTAGGTCGGGCCACCTTCCCTCCAGGGCTTGGTGCCATGTCGGTCTTCCCTCCTGGGCTTGACCTCTGTGATCTTCCCCTCCAGGGGCTTGATCGTAAACAACTGCATTGTGGACTTAGGCCACCTTCCCTCCTGGGCTTGGTGCCTTCCTGGTCTTCCCTCCAGGGCTTGACCATTTCATGACCTTCCCTCCTGGGCTTGGTCATCCACTTAGGCCACCTTCCCTCCTGGGCTTGGTGCCTTACTGGTCTTCCCACCTGGGCTTGACCAACTGTGTCACTCAGAGTCGGAATCCTTGGATTCAAAGAATTTAAGTGCTTTCATTTTTTTTATATCTTTAACTCTTCACTTCTGTAGGTGAGGATTAAAGTTATCTCAATACTTAATTACATTTATTCACTTACCTTTTAAGGGAAAGTCCTAACCTAGGGTGCCTTCATGGCTCATAGTAGGGGGTTAGACTCTCTAGCCACAACCTGATCCCAAGATCTAGGTTTTGCCTCCCTCATAGGTCATCCTCCCACTCTCAGGTTGACCCACCCTAGGTTGTCTTACTAACCCTAAATGTTTTATAGATATCTCTTTGTTTTCATTGAGTATAACTTTTATCATTATAACATATCAAACCATGTTTACTCAATCTCTGGAATACCCCCTCATGGTCTCTGTTCATTCAATGAACTTGGGTCACCTTCCCTCCAGGGCTTGGTGCTACCTCGACCTTCCCCTCCAGGGGCTTGGCCACCATCACTAAACCTCTAGAGACAACATGAAGATTTTGAGCAAGTTATATTCCAACTTTTTTTTAATATATACATCTATTGGGTTTTTAAATCTCTTAAGACTTATCACATAAGTTTTATGCTCCTCATGCCCATATGCATGGGAGATTGGGTTACCTCAACCATCACTTATCTTTCTTATTCATGATTTCAAATTTCACATGGGCAGTTTCCCATACCACCACACCATGTTCATTACCGATTTTTAAGTTTCACATGGGTAGTGTCCCATACCACCACACCATGTTGATTACCAATTTTAAGTTTCGCATTTTAATTCTCTTATTAATATTTCCTTTTCAAAGATTTTTAAGGAAGAGATGAGAAGTAGATGAAAATGTGAGATGAGAAACCTAATTTTTCTCTTAAATTTTCTAGGGATAATTTGAAATTATAAACTATTAAGTATTAGTTGATGAATCTGCGCTCTGATACCAAATGTAACGACCTGCACTTTTGAGTGTGTAAAAGACCTTAAAGTCACAGATCGTTAATCATAACTTCCAGGATTAGATTCATGAAATAATACAAAATAGTAAATAATTTCCATTAATGATCAAATATTTACATGTTTACATGAAAAGCTCCTCCAAGGAGTCACATAACTTTTAAACAGAATTAACTTTTACAGGTGTAAAGATAAACCATTAAGACTAAACCTTCATGATTAAACTGTAGTGTCTTCAACATCTTTATTTGTACCCTCATGTCCACGAATCAAGTATATCTGATACCTAAAATGTCGACAAACAAATACGCGATCAGTATATTTCTATACTGGTATGTGGATTCAAACAATAATCACAAGTACAGATATAAGCAGACATCTTTATCTTGAATATAAACTCATTTTCATATTCTAACCCTTATCTAGTCCACTACCTCAGGTGTAATCATTGTCCCTCCGGGGCTCGTGTGCATTACCCTTAAGATCAGTCTGACCCAGGGTTCAAAATGTAGTTATTTACTTTACATGATACTCATATGAACTTTATAGTTTGCAAGAACTAAATAAACAAGCAAGCAGTTTATTTGTCATTCAATCTCATTGGGAAACATCGAAAATCTCAGAATTCGATACATGTATTCTTAAGTGTAACCACGTACCTTATGCCATTGTAGAAACCATGCAAAACATCACATACTTTATGAGTGTATCCAAACATCCAAGCAACAAAGCATTCAATCTGAAACAAGCATACTACATATGTGTCACCATGTATTCACACTACTTTAATTAGATCTAGATTCAGTCCAAAACTAGGGTTTAGGTTATCTCTCATTTGGACTAAGGATTAGGGTGACAACCCTAATTCTATTGTATCATGGTTTCCAATATTACAACTCAATCATCCATGTTACGCTAAACCCTGGTTAGCATCTTAAGCATATTAAACTATTCGTGACACCTAAGTCACGTTTCTAGCATTATATCAAGATGTTCATATGGTTTCAAACCCTAAAACAACATGAAAAAGAATACTAATATGGAATCATCCATTATCCATGATTTCTTCATTATATGTAACAAGATCAGGCATTAGCTCAACATAACCTAATCTACTCAATTAAGCATCATATTAAAGCAATTCTAGGTTTTTCCTTTATACTAATCACATCACATGTGTTACACATACGTTTAGAACAAGAAGCATATTCAGGTTCTGATAATATTTTATTTGGATTCCTCTCATCCTCCTGATCAATTTTCATGTATAATATGTCTCCATATAAGTTACCGATTATTTTCTATGATTTTTGCAAGCTAAACTGATATGAATCATTCACGCGCTGACACGTCAGCATCTCTACAAGCTAATTCACAACACGAGCGGCTTCTTTAAAACATAATTAAATGACGTATTTACCCTTACCTTGATTTCTCGGGTTGTTGTGCATCCGGGGAAACAGAATCATTTAACTCCAACCTTTCCCTTTCCTTGCGCAACGTCGCGTTTCTGCCCGCACGCCGCACAGATGCGGCTGCGATCACGCCCCTGCCGGTGTCGTGTAGAATTGGCAGGTCTGCCTTGCCTGCTTTGCTGGTCCCTCAACACCAGAAGTTGTGCTACCATGATCGTTCTTTCCACTGAGTCCTGCTGCTCATGGACTCGTCCTTGTTTTCGGTAGTAGGGTCAACCGACTACGCCACCACCCCCACAACACTACCCACCACCATCGAAGGCGCCGCCTCCTTGCTGTGAGGTGAATGCTACCGGTACGGACACAACGGCCAACCGTGATGATCAAACACAGGTTCTCCTCTGTGCTGACATCTTCCACCGACGTTACATCCCGCCCATCACTTGCAACCACCTACAGCTGGTCTCTACCGTCGAGTTGAAGGAAGCAGTCCTCGAACTGCGGGACAGTGGGAGGGATACAATGGTGAAACTCCAGGGTTTAGGTCATACTTGGGATTTGGATGGCTATCCCTACAACTTGCGATACCACTTGCAGGTCGATGAACTTCCCTCCAGTCACACCGTCCTTTCGGCGATCTACCACTACTCATGATGAGAAAACAGAGTGCAGGGTGGCGACGTCAAGTTGCTACCCTCCTAAGAATACCTCTCAGTGAGTCACCTTGGCGTCGGCTGCCACCTCCAGCCACGATGATCGTTTGGATCTACGGTTCTCCCAACCATGGCCACCGCACCCACTCTGTGTCTCACGACCGTCCAAAGGGTCTGAAGGCAGTTCTAGGGTGGGTGGGATGTTGAGAGAGAGAGATTAGGGTTGGCTATGTGTGGGACTTCTTACCCACATATATACACTCCTCCTCACAAGTCTCCATTAAACCCTTTCCCTTTCTACAGAGTCCTATACTTACGGGTATGTGGATTAATCGCTGATTGATGGGTCAATTTCCCAAACGTTTAAGGAAACTATCTTAATATATATTCCTTCCTCTTCTTTTTCAATAAAACCCATCGTCATTATCTTATACAGATCCGTCTTGAATCTCCACTCTTTTATATCTTGGATTTGGTATAAGGAAAGGAAGCAATCAATACCTTTCCAACAAAACATATCTCATGGAAAATCATCAAACACCTTCCCGAATATAATTGGACTCCTTTTAATTTTTATTCCAAATTCTTCCTTTGCGTACAAGCAATATGTGAAGAGGCAAGGCACATCATGACCTTCTTTCCAATTATCCTTCAACATACCAAAAAGGAAAACCAAGATAACACTATTTGTGTCCCTACCATTGTGTTTCAAATAATGGAAAGATAAGGATTCTTTTAACTATCTAACACATTATTAACTTTATTCTCCTTTGGAAAACATTTATCAATATCAAAAGTCATTACTATTTATTAATGCATGAAATTCGTTTATCTATTTGTCTTGTGCCAAAAGCACTTGTGCAACAAAGGCAATTAACATTACTATTCCACCAATAAAATCATTGAGGAATTATCAAATTAATTCATGCATCATATTTTATAGTTCAGTTTTTTTACCAAAATTTGAGGATATTACACCCCACTTCAGCTGATGTAGAAGGTAGATGAAAACATACATGCCTAATGTAATTCTCAGAAATGGTATAAAAATTCCTTTAAACACCCCAAGATATGGTTTGTCTATCCAAATTGCAATGGATTGGTTGGCCACCTGCATATGCACCAAAAGATATATTATGTATAATCATGCAATATAAAGGGTTCAAGACATATACAAACAAAGTGGTCGGAAAAAAGAGTGTATTGTAGAGAAAAAGAATGAAAAACATTCCATAAAGAATCTAGCATGATGCATGATTGTAAACTTTTATTTAATCAAAAACCAACAAACTAAACAAATGTACAAGAGAAAATGTGAAAAGAGAAGGGGAGGAAGTCTCACAGCGATACAAACACCTAGATCCAAAATCTTATGTTTTGTGAACAAGGTTACATGTGTCTTGCTTAAGGGTCCCACCATGAATGAGTAGAATGAACATAGTTGTAGATGTGGTTGACTTTGAAATAGGGAGATAAAATTTAGAGACTCAGTGAATTCATCTAAGTTGTAATCTAAAATAAAGTTGTACCATAAGTAATTCCTTAACATAACATCCTTAGGGTGCCCATCAAGGTACTGATCTACATAGTTGAGCCCTAGTATGTTAACACATGAACATATGGAAGGAAGAGTCTTGGAGTGTGCCAAAGAATTATATTTTTCATCCTCTATCTCTAAATATTAGATTAGATGCTCTTGGTTCATGCCCAAGGTTAATCTAGGCCATCTAGTCATCTTCTATAGATGAGGCAGGCCAAGGTGAATCAAGTAGAGAATCCTTTACCCCAAGATTGTCATTGAGCAAGGGGGATAGGGTGCCATCATGAGTTGCAAGCATGCTTTTGAAATTTTTTAAAACTACATCTCCCATAATTTCATCACCCATTAATGAGGATGAAGAGACTATACAATCATGGAGGTTAGTTGGTGGTCATCATTAATAAGAGATCACATTCCCCAAATATGCAATAATCACTGCCATCAAATATATTGTTCCAGTCCAAAGTAGATGATATACCAGTACAAAATGACAATCTTCAACATGTTGTTTGTCAATCTAGGTTGGGATAGGAAACTAGGTGGACCAATTAGGTGAGTCCTCGTACTGATCTTTAGGCTAAGATATGATTGCTTGATTGTTCAAGGATATGTGAAGATCTTCCTCATTAGACCCTATGTAAGGGTACTGTAACTCTTCCTCTAGTAGTGCTACTAGATCCACCGAATGGAATGGAGGACTCTCTTGGGTAGGGGAATTGTCACTAAAACAATCTGGGTGAGTCCAATGAAGGATCCGAGGAGGAAACTAAAATGAATCCATCATTGGGACTATTGGATTGGGCATGATGGATGAAATGTACATGTGTGTGCACTGAGTGTGGATCTTTTGTATAAACTGTGGGTGCATTGGTAAAGTTCAGTTCACAGTTGTATATGATGTGTCTATTGTAGGCCTGAATATCCATTTATTTTTGGAACATGTGTTCCTACCTATTGGTCATGGCTGAATATGGATCAATAGGATCATGGAAGTAGGATGACATGGCTAAGTTGAGTGTGTCAATACTTTTTCTTACACATGCATTTGATATCACAAGATCTTTGTTTGAAAACCTAACACGAGATGTTGTAGCAATATACTCAGGATTGGAAAACAACAAGGTGTTGATGCATAGCTACCAACTGAAGTTCATAGTTCTCTATGATCTACAAACAGTAATGATTGTGGAAAAAGTTGGGAGAGAAAGTGGGGAAGATGAATTTCCTTGATGTGGCTAGATCCTTGGTTGGAATAAAAAAATAAAGAATAAGTATTTATGAACAAATATATGTACCAAAAAGAAGAAGAAGAAAAATATGTAAATATAGACTATTATGAACATAACAAAATCATTGGGCGTCTAAAATGGAAAATCCACATCCCCGGTAACGACATCAAAAACATGATAGGCATGCATAAGTGATGAAATTAAATCCAAACCAAACTTTGGATTTTACTAAATTTTATTATTTATAACCAGATACTCAACTAAAAACTACAAATGTACGAGATCAATGTATTGAACAGGCTTGAACATAGGGACATGGCCTTAGACCACCTAAAATGTTGTTTTAAGTTATGTAAGTAAAACAAAGAGATGGATGTTTTTTATTAAACCAAGATGAAAGGAAAATGTTAAATAATATAAATGAAACGTGTTATGGCAACTTTAGTAAAGCAAGGGAAGGAGTCTAGTATATATAAACCATATATCATTTCATCCATGTGACATGTCCTCAGGAAAAGATGACACTTGGAAACCCCAGTAAGAATCTAAGATCTAAACATACTATGGAACATGGTAGCTACTCTTGCAAGGTTATCACACTCACTATTGCACATTGCGACTAGAACCCCAACAATTATCTAATACCTCTCTCATGGATCATATGGAAACACCTCAAATTATCATCAATTTTCCTTTCAGGTCCAAGGCAAGTGTGAGTGTTAGGAGCGGTAAAAATTTATTATAACCAAATAATGTACCTTTGGTTGAGCATCCTCTAGCGGCTCGAATTGAAACTTTCTTCTCTACCCATTTCAACCACTACTCTCTCGAGGTTCATCAAATCGGTGAATTGTGTCAAGAAGTGATCAACTAACTATTCAATCATAATAAAAAGAGATGAAAAATCATTAACATAATAAATAAAAATCTTAAGTAGTTACAAAAAGGTAAAGTACACAAATAAATCCCAACCGGGCTACATAGCCAAGATGATTCTCAGCTATCCATGGACAACATTGTTGGCACCAAACAAAGATGAAAACACAATATTGTATAAGATCAAAAGGTAAAAGTAGAAGATAGAAAGAGAGAGGGAGAGAATAGCCTATGGAGGAGTGGTTTTTGTTGCTCCATAGCCACCCGAAGGGCTAGATCTAGTCGTTTTCTTTGGTCTTATTCTCCATGTTAATTATTTTATCTCCTTCTTCCTCGAGCTAGTCACAAGAAGCCATGTTGGTGGATGGTAGTGGAGGAATATATGGAAGTAGGATATGTGGGGGGGTGGATGGATGGAGCATCCTTGGGGTGGGATGAAGGAAGTGAAAATTAAGAGAACGTGGCTACTATTTGGGACATAGATCTAAAGGGGTCAGATCTCTTTGTTTCATGGAGGCTAGTCAGTATTTATAGGATTAGATGGGAAGCATTCAGGTAGGATTGGGTTTTAGAAAGTCATGAATTAAATGCAACTGGAAGTTGTAAAGTCTTACAATCAATCATGTTGAGACCCATCACATATTCGGATGATCGTGAATCAATGACAATTACTTGTTGGGGCCAAAGGTCGATAAGTGTTGTTAGATTTATAGGTGTTTGATTGGATGAGTGTGTATTTTTTGAGACTTGATGTGGTTGAGTGATCGATTGATCTTTGTCTTTCCATAGGTCAATCATTTTGACAAGGCTTGGTCAATAGCCTTCAGAGGTCAATAGGACTTGTAGAGCTCGATTGTGGGCAAATTTCTTGTATAGGTCAATAAGTTGTATCGTGCAGACTTGATAGGTTGCTATCCTAGTAGGTTTGATGGATTCTTGCTCGGTCGATTACTTGGTGCTTGGGACTTATTGAGTTCTGCATGGAGGTTGATTTCTTGGTGCCTGTATTGACATTTGAATACTACAACTTTTTGTTGATATGGATAGAAGGTCAATAGAGTATCTAATGTTGTCCATTGGATGACACAACCATCATTGTTGAGTATAATGGTGGTCAACCATTTTAAATCATGGTGACAATATATATAGGTGGGAGTGAAGAATATTCATGGGTGTTGTGTGGGGATTTCGTAGCCTTTTCTATCACGGTTGCATGTCTCGATCACAACACGAATGTTAGTGGTTGGTGTGTGAGCACTTTTTCTATGTTTGTCAACTACTAATTTGGATAGTCATGAATGTTTTAAAAATGAGTGACCTTGAGAAAAATTTTATTTGGTGATTAAATGTTAATGACTCATTTGCATGACTATGAAAGTAAATTATTGCTTAATGTATGAGTTGTACTATTTACTTGCAATGCAATCCCATCACATCTTTTCATAGTGCTTAGGTGGTTGGTGCCTCGATTCATTTTCTGTCTTTGAAAAATCTAAATGTGTTTGATTGTTTTCCAAAAATTTACATTGCTAGCCTAATTTCTTTTCATGGATTGATAAGAAATAGCCGATATATACATTGAAATTCCAATATACAAATAAATTGAAACATGTTTCCAAATATTATCGATGGCTAGGCTTTGTTGAAATAATATCCTCAGTGTTGACTTTTGGTGTTCCTTAGTCAAAGTAGTTTTTATAGTCACTGAATGAATTGGTGAAATTTACTAGGAATAAATTCATAATTGTTAGGTTCTAAGCATTTCCATTGTTAATATTTTTCCATTGGTCCTCTCATGTTCTGCTTAAATTATATTTCTTTCTACATTGTAGTTAAATATCAATGAGTTTCTGTAATTTGTGAACAATGCAAAACTGTTGACTTGTTACTTTTAATCACCACGACCACCTTGATTGAGTACATAGATAGCATTGCATCATTGATGATTGTAAGTCAAGTAACATGCTAATTAAGCATCAAAATTTAGAGGCAAAGACAAATTACAAATAGACTAAGAATTAAACAACTAAAGGCATATCACAATTCATAAAGGTGCAACACATAGCAATATTGAATGAATTTGGGAATTATCAGGGATGGGAGAAGCCATGGAGGTCGAATTAGTGTTTGAAATCCTCTTCCCTAGCAGTTGCAAGCTAAATAAGTTCCCTCCTCTAAGGTGGAATGACATGAGAACAAGATGGATATTGGCCAAAATCCTAAGAGTTGGGGTTTTTGGGTCAAATATGATGAATGGGATTGAGAATGGGCTAGGTATGAGTTAGGTGGGTGAAGTTTATGTCGAATGGTGCTAACATAGCACTTCCATCTTCCACAAATGTTTATATAGTGGTCGGGGAAGCATAGGGTTAAGTGTGGGCAAGATGGTAAAATGATAGTAGGGAAGCAATATGGTTTGTCCAATAGCACTACCATCCTTAGAAGAATGCCCATGGTGGGTGAAGATGAGAATGGTTGTGATGGTGGAATATGGTCATTGTTGGAATGTAAAATGGTCATATTGATTACGGGTTTTGGAGTTGGGTTAGCACCATTGTGTTTGGCAGCACGACCATGATGGGCTTGAGGTAGCATAATTGTGGTGGGTTCCACATTCATGGTTGGGGATTGGTGAAAGGTCATGCTCAAAGGAATGGTTGTTTTTTGGATTAGCTGGCACATCCATTCTAGATAGCACAACCATTCTAGCTATTGAAGACCGTGACCATTCTTATGAGAATGGTTGTGCTGGCTATATTTAATGGGATAGCTTCAACTTGATGCCAAGTTTGTGATTTATTCTTTAATGGAACGACTGTGCTAAGTTAGCAGACCATTTTGGGGTCTTTAGCCTACACTTCGATCTTGAACTTAGTCCCTTGTCGAGCTTTTTACATCAATGTATTTTTTTCACTTGGGGTCGGTTGACAATGATCATGGCTTCATTTTGAACTCCATGACTGAAGAAATACTATATTCCACATCCTCTCCCTTTCATCAAGTAGTAGTCAAATTACCTGAAAGTCATGCAAATAACATCCATAAGAGCATTTTATATAGGATACCCATTATTGGTGAATGATTGCAATATGAAACATCTAAATGTTAATAATGGGCAATATGACGCAATATGAAGGCCTAAATCAAAGGCTTCATCACTCTTTTTGTCTAGATATTCTAAGACAGATGGAACCAACAATTAACAACTAATAGGATCACACCAACATGTGTGATGATCTAAATGGACTCTCGTAGAGCCTCTATATATAGGCCTTCGTGCATGTGGTTGTAACTTGGAATCCTATTTCAAATCCTAGTCCAATTCTAAACGTTAAATAGTGTTGCATATAAGGAACCATATTCTTTCCTTTTGGTTTCAACTCCTATTAGGATTGGAAAAACACATGACCAACTACTATTATGTTCAAATCCAATTAGGACATGGACTGAAACCTTCCTTTTTTCAACAATCTTCCACTCCATTGCATGAGGGACATATTATCTTTGATAATCATCTAGATGAGCTTTCGGACTCAATCACAGCCTGTGATTATTTCCAGTAGGTGATCATTCTCCTAAAACATATCTTCATCATATTGTTTACATCCATCATCTCAAAGTTTCATCCTGACTTCACTTTGTTCTTAGACAATTGAAAATAAGAATTGTTGTAGTGTCACTTGTTTCTCCATGTATGCACTTGGAACATTTTATGCTCTCCCTATTTGGTCAGTTGAACCATCCTAGATGAAAACATTCTTCTCACCTTCTGTATAAAAGATCCTATACAGAAGCTCTATCTGTCAAAGTAACTCCTAATTTAGATCTTGGTTCTGCACTTTGAATGTAACAACAAATCATTTAGTGTGTTGTTCTTCTTTTTGCACTTTTGTTGTCTCAAGGGTGGACATGGATCAACCTTATTGATTGAGAATTGGGATATTGCACCTCTGCATGTTTGCAAGAATTTTTCTTTATGCCCTTCCAGGTAGAAATTTGCATCTCAGACATACATCAATATTTGTGACTGCTTCTTATCAATGTACACATTTTCTTCTTCAAATGCCATCACCACTCCCACTACATCCTTAAACCTTGTTTTGATATTAATTATTAGTATATGTGGTGGGAAAGTTAGACACTATTCAAAACTAAAGTCACATGACTTAACATGGAAAACTCTCCCCAAGATGATAAGAGAAAAATTGCAACATAATACTGGACAACAAGAACTATGAATCCAAATTACAACTTAAACCACCTAGATCTAGTTACCCCTAAATTTGGGTATATCCCCTTTTTAAGAACAAATATATGGGGGAAGTGAACCACACCCAATGTGTGGTAACCTAAATTTAAGGGCTTTGATACCCTATATAGTATTTTGACTCAAGGGTGATCACTTGTTGACCAATTGAATTTATTAATACACAAAGATGGTATCGAATGATTTTTATATGTAAGTGTGACTATAGAGACATAATGTGAACATGTGAGGTTTCTTAGGCAATATTTGATAATTAATAATGAAATAAGTTATCCTTGTAATGAACCTTCTTTGATATTCATGTTAATGGTTCTTTTGACAATGTTTTTGAATGCAATATTAGTCACCTTTTGATTTTAGTAATCATATGATATCATGGCATTCGATATACTATTTGATAGCTAATAATCACTAAATGTTGAAACAATGAATAAGGTTTTAAATAAATAAAACTAAGTTTGATATTTGTCATCCACATTAGTTGCATGCTTGGCCAAGATCAGAGGAACCAAAGATGTAGCTTTGCCTACCCCATCAATATCTCTTAGCCTAATGACTCCAAGGTTGCCACCTACCTCAATTTTCAACAGAGCAACTAGTGTCTATCAGACCAGGTCACGAGAAATAAGTAATAGGTTGTTAGGAGTTTTGGGTGAGGTTTTAGGATCTTCTGTGTCCCTGAGAGCTACTCAACATCGTTGAGACCCTAGCTTGCAGGATGTGAAGGCAAGGTGAGAGAGGGCTCTGGTATGCAAACCCTAACTCCCCCACTTTTCCTAACCAAGGAGTCTCTCTAACGACCCTCACTTCAGCCACATGATTCCATCAACCTTGTCAGCATGAAGATGATGTTCCTTCTTGTAGTCAGTGATGGCGGCATGCATCACTGGAGAAGGGCCTCGTCGGATAGCGGCCAGAAGTCCAATTGTCGATTGTAAGGAGGAAAAATTACCCCCTCACTAAAATTTAATAGAAAATACAAAACATCCCTCAATTACATAAAACTTTGATGAGGAAGGATGCATGCATAATAATTCTACTTAAATAAGCATGTACCAAATACAATATTGTCAATAGTAGCAACAAAAGAAAAAGATGAGAAGTCTATTCTATTACATGGCTTATATCAAAAGTTTACAACATAGCCTGAACAACAAACTACAGGATCTAGCAATAGCAACCTAGTCATGATGTCCGCTCTATTCCTATCCTAGTACTCCTTGCCCTTAATCTAGTCCTTGCCCTGGTCCTGGGTGGTTGGGGGTCACCCAGCAAAAGGAGATAAAAAGTATGTGTCAAAACATGACAAAGGACAAGTACATTTGTAACATATGGCAAAGTAAAGATTCAGTGCACTAAGCGATTTCAAGAATATGAGGCATATTAACAATTTGGATTTTCTTCAAGTAAACAATGAGTAAACAGAAAGCATGATACATTTTGACTAAGTTGAAATAATATAGGGTGAGGCACCTATCGGACCTTCTATAAGAGGAGAGGGGAAATTCACATCCCTCAAAATATGTAAAATGGGGAGAAAATCACATTCCCCTAGGCTCATGCCCACTATGGGTGGCTTGTACTCATGTACACTACATTAGTTAACTAGTCATTTATATCATTATCATGCTTAAATAATCAAATGGCTGATAAAAGATGTTTTCAACCTTGCAGGTGGGGTCCAAGACCCAATAATCAACAAGGTATTCAAAATAAGCAAGATATAATGTAACAAGCATATAGGCTCAATTCTCAATAAGAAAGTTATGGTGCAACAAGTAAATGGCTCATGCCTCAATTGGAAATTAGGTTGGATTACAAATATGCCCAACTTAGCTGTTACAATGCACATACCTGATATTAGATCCCTAAATGTGATTTACCCACCAAAAGATTAGTTCCAAGACTATTTATCCCCTAGGTACAAGGTTCACTACATGTATTAGATATTTGAAAGGGATTAAGTGGAAAGTGTCCAAAATTTAGACCTTCGAAACAAACGATTGATTTTGGGCTTGAAAACCTGACCAATCGATTCCTAATATTTTTCTTGTTAAGAAAACATATTTATTCATCAAAATCAGACTTATGATGCATTAATTATCATTTTTGGAATATTTAATATGATTAAGATGGTACACACATTAAATATTGAAATAAAACTGAGATTCTATAATCAAAAACTCCAAATTCAAATTCTACTCAAAATTATCTTTCCAATGAGTATTTATTCGCATTTGTCCGACAAAGCATCGATTTTCTATGATTTAATTCCTCTGGGCCAATCAGAGAGCGAGAAAAAGCCACGTGGGCTTGGTGACTTGCGCAAGGAGAGGGCGGTGAATGACCAAAATAACCCCAACATCAAAACTGAGAGTGAGACACGTGTGGGGGAAAAATGGTAAAAATTCACGAGTCTTCTTCTACCTCTCATGCGAGCCATGTCCGCCGAGGAGAACCTTGCCCAATTGGGAATTTCCTCATTTCTTGACCAAATCGGATGTATAGGTACTCGAAACGAAGCTCAAGGCAAGAGGAACTCACCGGTGTGCTTTATTGGGGTGCTTATATCACTAAGCAGCCAGGAAAAGGTCCATAAGGCAGAGAGGAAGGTGGAGATATTGGGGCTAAGAGAGGGAGCTTCGGGCCAAAATAGCACTAGGGAGGAGTTGCTAGGGGGGCGACGGAGGTGTGGGGATAGCTTTTTTATAGGTGAGGAGGGATGTTGAGCCAAAAAAACAAAGGGGTGGAGCAGCCTTGGCTGGCGCCATTGGGCGTTTCGGCCACAATGCGTGAGAGTGAATGAGTGATGGCTTGAACGAAGCGTCAAAGCACAATAGTTCATTTGGCGAAGAAATCTCATGAAGAGATCGAGAAATGAGTGAGAACGGAGTCGAGGGGGTCAAATACACTATACACGAAGAGACCGGAGGTAGAAGATGATGTGGTTGCTGCTGGATCGGTATCGGACGGTGATCTGGGGCGCGTGACAAGGAAATCAAATGACATAAATGAAATTTGATTGGCATTTTATAGTACTTTATTGAAACTTGTAAAATCCATTTGAATGGTCAAAAAAGTCCAAATGACCTCAAATTTTAACCATAGGTTTATGACAACACCTAGAACGATGCTATGTATTTAATTTTTTCATTTTACCCAATATAAGGTCCCTAATAAATTTATTCCTATTTTTTTGGTAAGTCAAGAGGCGTTTTTATTCACCTTGCCCTCCTCTTGCAAGCCGAGAATAGAAAGAAGTACATGCACTAATAACAAGAATAAAAGAGGTAGTACAACTACCCTTACAGAGATTATTTATGAAATCATCCAACCCTATAGGGGGTTGAGTAACATCCAAATAAACAATCAGGTTTTTAAGATGAGATTTGGCCACAGTATCAGCTAATTAATTCATATTACGACTTATGTGCTGCACGAAATATCCATTTTTCCCATCAGGTTTTGATCTGTAAAATGAAATTTGCCCAGGCAGCTACATCTTCAGCCTTGCCATGAACCATATTGGTCACAGCCTTGTAGTCTGTGAATAGCATAATATTAGACCACTATCGATCATTAGCCACTTCCATCGCCTTAAGCACGCCTCCCAACCCAGCCTGAGTAGGAAAAATAGTTTTGAGCTTTATACCAAAGCCACCATGCCACTTGCCATGTTCACAAAGAAAACCTCCAGCCGTCGCCGATCGACCAGACCCAACAACAGCGTCCGTGAAGCAGAACAACTTCTGCCCATGCACATCCCCCTACCCGTATTTGTCTCCTCCCTTCTGACCATATCAGTATCGGACACTATAATATAGCATTCTGTTGTTAATATTTATTAATGCCGCCCATGCAACAGTGACAGGTGCAATATAATTAACAATTTCAGGCTGATCCAAAATAAGCAACGAAGATCAAACAAAGCAAGAGAATAGAAATAAAGGAGTTAGATTCATAAACCATATTGTTTGATGAGAAACGAACGTAATACTTAAAGAAATCAGTGCCCGACAATCCTCGTGGATAGGCATCGTTCTCCCAGTCTCGATCCAGCACGAACCTAGATCGTTGCACTTTTACAAGTGCAGCACAGCGTCCGCAGGAACCAGTGCCTGACAGCCGCGTCTCGGTGACGGGAAGGAAGAGTTGTGCTTCGCACAGGAGGACAACTCCATGAAGCAACTCTGGGGATGAAAAGCTCTCGCTCTCTGGATTAGGGCTCTCAAAACACACGGCGGTAGAAAACTGTTTTTGATATATTTAACCCTAATGATCGGAGGCATATATATAGCCATGTGCGTCCCTAATCCTATTTCCAGTAAGACGCAAACACTCGGTCACTCTTGTACACATTACAGAATAAAATCTGCAAAGAGAAATATTTTCCAGTTAGGATTAAGAAATTTGAATAGGAAAGAAACAATTAATTACATGAGTAATTAATTACTTAGTTGTATCCTAGTGCAAAAAGAAAACGGAAGACATTCTCCACAATCCACAAGACACAAGCCACAAGCCCGAGCTCGAGCCCGGGCCGGCCAAGCCAGGCGTGGTGTGACGCGTGCTCATGCGTGCGTTGTGATGTGGCAATCCCACCCACCTAGGAGGTAAGCATACCTCCCTCCTAGGACTCCTTTAGACACTAGTGCCCCATGTGATCCTACATATGAGGACCACAAAAGTTCTAGGAGTGAGCAATATGGGATAAAACTTCTTTGCCATTTGCACTAGGGACAACACTACATTCTCCCATGTACTTGCTGCATTACATTGGGCTTAACCCATGCTAAATAAGTGATTACTACAGTAACGAAGCTACAGTTACGAGCTGCTACAGTAACTAGCTACAATAATCATTTATCTAACAATCCCCCACAAAGTACAATGTGTAGTGTGCTCTACCATTCAGTCCTCCATATAGAGCTTTCAGCAGATACCTTACGGTTTGAATCTACCTAAGTTATCCAACTGTGACCCCGTATGAACTAGGTGAACAAAAGTCTTGAACCTGAACCTTGGGTACAAGAGTATAGGTTGGTAACAACACAATAAAGACATGGTAGTAAATAAAACAATGCATTAAGTCTATGCATACAAAATTTTATATCATGATTGATAACAGATAACAACCCAATTATCCTGTTGCGGCCTACACAACATCAATCACTTAGCTGGAGTCTCCAAGGATGTACTACTAACATCATGTCCTAAGACTTGACACCATTAAGAGACTACTCTCTTACCAACTTGCAGTCATGACACTAACAGGTTTCCAGGGAATAGACACACAGATGCAGGAAGCATCAAACAAGAATACATAGTGTCATCTGATTTACCCGACAGCTTGTTATTACCACATTGAACCCAATTTGTGGGATCTCCACTCTTTTGGGTTGGGTTGCTACTGCCTGCAAATCTATAGGGGTTTCAGTCCCATCCCCAACCTGGATTTTTCCACTAAGGCCAAGGTAAGACCTTTAGTGAAAGGATCAGTTGTATTGTCTTTGGTACCGACGTAGTCCACAGCCACGACCCCATTAGACACTAACTCCCTTACAGATTTCAATCTGACTTGGATGTGTCTATGATGTTTTTGATTGTACTTGGAACTCTTTATCTTAGCAATAGTTGTAGTGTTGTCACAGTGAACTGAAATTGCAAGAAGCGGCTTCATTACCATAGGTAAACTAGACATAAGTCCATGTAGCCATTCAGCTTCCAATCCAGTTTCATCTAAAGCACACAACTCTACTTCAAAAGTGGACTGAGACAATATGGTATGTTTCTTAGACCTCCAGGAAACAGCTCCTCCTCCTAATAGGAATACATATCATGAGACACCATTACTCCTAGAATTCACGGCAATCCAGTTTGCATCACTATATCCCTCGACTACGGAAGGATGTTTACCATAATGCAGCCCAAGGGAACGTGTTCCCTTTATGTACCTCAGAACTCTGTCAAGAGCTTCCCAATGGGTCTTGTTGGGAGAACTGGTGTATCTACTTAACTTGTTCACGGCAAACACAATGTCTGGATGTGTACAGTTCATAAGATACATCAAACTTCTGATAATCTGAGAGTATCGTAATTGAGACACTGAAACCCCATTCTCATTCTTGAACAAAGGCTTGGATGAATCATATGGAGTCTTAACAGGTTTACGTGATGTGTACTCAAACCTCTCCAGTATCTTCTCAACATAGTGAGACTGAGAGAGAGTTATACCATCAGTAGACCTTATGATTTTAAGCCCTAAAATCACATCAGTGACTCCCATATCCTTCATCTCAAACTTGCTACACAAGAATGACTTTGTCTCATTTACTACTTTCATATCGGAACAAAAAAACAGGATCTCATTGACGTATAAGCATAACAAAATGAATTCATTATTGACAATCTTGCAGTAGAGACACTTATCAAATTCATTAGAAATAAAGCCAAACGATGATATCACGGAATCAAACTTCTCATTCCATTGCTTAGGGGCTTGTTTTAAGCCATATAATGACTTAACAAGTTTACACACTTTTGACTCATTCCCACGACCCACAAATCCCTCAGGTTGTTCCATATATATCTCTTCTTGAAGATCACCGTGTAAGAACACGGTCTTCACATCCATCTGATGGATATAGAGATTGTAAATGGAAGCCAATGCTATAAGCACTCAGATTGTGGTCATACGGGAAATAGGTGAATAGGTATCAAAATAATCTATTCCTTCCCTTTTTGTGTAACCCTTAGCAACTAACCTCACCTTATACTTATTGATTGTCCCGTCTGTATTAAGTTTCTTCTTAAAAATCCATTTGCAACCAACTGCAGAACAACCAGGAGGCAAATCCACCAATTCCCAAGTTCCATTCGAGAGAATTGATTGGATTTCATCATTAATGGCTTCTTTCCAAAACTTAGCTTCTGGAGATTCCATAGCTTGTTTGAAAGTAACAGGATCATGCTCAACATTGTAATTGAGAAACTCACTTCCAAAATCTTTGGATGTCCTAGGCCATTTACTTCTCCTTAGTTCAACTATTTCTTCAGAATCATCAGATTCAGAAATAGCTTGTTCTGACTCGCCCCCCACATTTGTCATCCTTTCCACGTGCTCGGGAATGGAACCCGTGGTAAATGAATCTTCTTGAGATACTTCATTGGGCACACCAATTTTCATAAGAAACACATCCTCAAAGAATGTTGCATCACGTAGTTCCACAATTGTATTGACCTCAATGCCAGAGATATCTAATTTTACAATAAAAAATCTGTAAGCATAGCTTTTCTCTACATAACCCAAAAATATGGCATCAACCGTTTTCAGTCCCAATTTCTTCCTTTTGTGTTCAGGGACAAGTACATTTGCAAGGCACCCCCACACTCGAAGATATTTAAGACTCGGTTTCCTTCCTCTCCATAACTCAAACGGACTACTCTCTGAATGTTTATGGGGAACTCTATTCTGAATATGGAAAGACGTATTCAAAGCTTCTCCCCACATAAAGTTGGGTAATCCAGATGTTTGGAGTAAGGTATTTACCATATCTATTAAGGTTCGGTTTTTACGTTCAGCTATCCCATTTGATTGTGGTGAATAAGGAGCAGTAACCTCATGAACTATACCATGTAATTGGAAAAATTCCAAAAACTAGTTCGAGGTATACTCTCCTCCCCTATCAGACCTTAATCACTTAAGTATTTTACCAGTTTGAGTTTCAGCTTCTTTCTTATAAATTTGAAATTTATCCAATGCCTCATCTTTACTTCTAAGTAAAAAGACATAACAGTATCAACTCGCATCATCAATAAAAGTTATAAAATAACGCTTTTGATCCCTCGTAGCAACACCATTAAATTCACAGATATATGTATGCACTAAATCCAAAATTTTTGAATTCCTATTCACAGAATGAAAAGGCTTCCTAGGCAATTTATCTTGTACACAGATTTCACATTTATTGTTGATAATTTCAGATTTAGGGATCAAATTTAGATTCATCATACACTTCATTGAGGCAACATTAACATGTCCCAAACGTGAATGCCATACATAGGATGAAACAAGATTCATGCAAACAGAACTATAATCATTCAAATTTAAAACAGAATTTGAAATAGGTTCAACATGAATCTTAAACAAGTTTTCCACAACACATAAGTACCCCTTGCCAAAAAACAAAGAATCACAAAGGCGTGTAATAATAACCTTATTACATTTACAGTCTACTCTATAACCTTCCCTAACTAATATGACACCACTAAGGATATTGCGTCGAATGGTTGGAACATGTATGACACCGTTAAGAGTCAAAACCTTCCCCGAAGGGAACTTCAAGTCCACCCGTCCTTCGTCTTTGACTTTTGTAGAGTTGGAATCGCCCAAAGTCACGGACCGACCTCGAGAGGCCTGATAAGACACAAATAGGGATTTATCAGCACACACATGTACATTAGCCCCAGTGTCAATTATCCAATAAAGTGGTTCAAAAATAGAAAGGATTTTAGGTTTAATAGACACGTACCCATCATTGAGGTTCAAGGATGTAGTCATCATGTTGACCACAGCCTCCTCAGTTGCAGATGTGGTAGCTTTCTTTGCCTTCTTAGTAGGATAATCCTTATTCCAGTGGCCAACCTATCCACAAGTCCAACAAGGTTTTTTCTTCGGTTTGTTTTGGATCTTTGCCTTAGGTTTATGTGCATTCTTAGATTTCTTATCTTTGGTGTTTTTCACAGAAGTAAAATTAACTATTGGATTTGCATCAGTAGGCACCTTGACCCCTTTCTCCTTTAAGTGTTCTTCTTGTATATTAATATCCATCATTAGTTCATCCATGGTGTGTGTCCCTTTGCGATGCTTTAGAGACATACCAAACGATTCCTAAGACTTAGGGAACTATTATATGATAGACATAACAACGAACTTCTCAGGCAATACCATCTTGGCATCTGAGAGTTCATGAACTAGGAGTTGTAGATCATTTGTTTGATCGGAAAATGACTTACCCTCAACCATATGAAACTTAAGAAATTTAGACACGCAGTATTTTTCAACACCTTGATTTTCAATGCTAAAATTCTTAATAAACAATTCCCACAAAACCTTGGACGTAGTGATTGGTGGCTTTGAGTAAGAATCATATAGTTTATTATTTAAACCAAACAGAATCAAACCGTGGCACGTTTTATCACCCTTCTTCCAATTAGCAATAATATTTGCATTATCAGGAATTGTTTCATTAGATATAGGTTCAGTTTCAACTAAGTACTGATCATAACCCGCAATATTCAGCCAAATTTCCATTTGACTCTGCCAACGGGCAAAGTTGGTACCATTAAATTTTTCAGGCATATTGCTGGTATCAAATTTACATCCTGAACCACCCTGACCGGCCATTGTTAATTAATGACAGAAAGATGATTTCTTTAAGACTGTTGTTAATATTTATTAACGCCATTCATACAATAGCGACAGGTGCAATATAATTAACAATTTCAGGCAGATCCAAAATAAGAAACAAAGATCAAACAAACTAGGAGAACAGAAATAAAAGAGTTAGATTCGCAAACCAGATCGTTCGTTGAGAAACAAATGTAATACTTAAAGAAATCAGTGCCCTGCAATCCTCATGGATAGGCACCATTCTCCCAGTCTTGATCCGGCACGAACCTGGATCGTTGCACTTCTACCAGTGCAGCACAGCGTCCGCCGGAACCACCGTCTGACAGCCGCGTCTCGGTGACGGGAAGGAAGAGTTGTGCTTAGCACAGGAGGATAACTCCATGAAGCAACTCTGGGGATGAAAAAGCTCTCGCTCTCTAGATTAGGGCTCTCAAAACACACGGCGGAAGAAAACTATTTTCGGTGTGTTTAACACTAATGACCGGAGGCATATATATAGCCATGTGTGTCCCTAATCCTATTCCCAGTATGACGCAAACACTCGGTTGCTCTTGTACACATTACGAAATAAAAACTACAAAGAGAAATACTTTCCAGTTAGGATTAAGAAATCTGAATAGGAAAGAAACAATTAATTACACGAGTAATTAATTACTTAGTTGCATCCTAGTGCAAAAAGCCACAAGACCGAGACCGAGCCTGGCCCGGCCCGGCCAGGCGTGGCGTGGCGCACGCGCACATGCGTGCGTTGTGATGTGGAAATCCCACCCACCAAGGAGGTAAGCATACCTCCCTCCTAGGACTCCTTTGGACACTAGTACCCCATGTGATCCTACATATGAGGACCACAAAAGTTCTAGGAGTGAGCAATATGGGATAAAACTTCTTTGCCATTTGCACTAGGGACAACACTACATTCTCACATGTACTTGCTGCACTATATTGGGCTTAACCCATGCTAAATAAGTGATTACTACAGTAACGGAGTTACAGTAATGAGTTGTTACAGTAACTAGCTATAGTAATCATTTATCTAACACATTCTAACATGGTATTGAATCTTAACGATAATGTCTTAAGTGCTCAGAATATTGTTTTTAAAGATCCTCTTATTTCTAGCTTTCCATAAGCCCCAGTTGATAATAGAAAACATAGGGGCAGATGAAGGATAAGCCTGAACCAATGTAGAATCTAGAGCTTGCAGTTGGTTATGGTCCACATTCCATTATCGTTCAAGTTACCAAGGAAGTATCTCCACACCTCTATAGTAGTATTGCAATCCCTGATAGCATGTTGTGTTAATTCCTCCATTGCATTACATCCCAAACAAGAAGCATTATCAGTCATATGTCTTTCCTTCCTCCTAACATTACATAGGATCGCTTCATTGGAAAGCAGCCATAAGAAAGTCTTAACTTTGGGATTTACCTTGATCTTCGAAATCTTCAGTCAGTCATTACCCAACGTTTGTGACCCCGGGTTCCGATAACATCTGTAGGCCGTCCTGGAAGAAAAAATACCTGAGTCATTCAGGTTCCAAGCTCTCAGATCTGATGTAACAGTAGAATAAGGAGCATTAATATGAAGAATGTCATTGACGACGTCTGAAGGTAACCAGTACTCCAAAAAAATCTGATCCCAGTCCCCTCCATCAAGCACCACAGAGCCCACCATAAGGTCATCCAGTTCAGCAATGATATTGCGGATAGCTTTGTCCCACAATTTGCAATTAGGGGCTACCCAGATCTCCCCAAAACCTAGTGGATTAACCACTAATGATGATCATTCTTGATTGATCCAACACCATCAGTTTAGAAATGAAAGCAAATTTTGCTACACCAAACATGTTAGTAGGAATGATCTCGTTCCATTTATCATATCTTCATTTGAGGCCTTTGCACCAAGGTGTATTGTGAGTGATGGCCAGGTCCCAAGCATTCCGAAGACAGAGAGCTTGATTCTAGTGTCTCATTTCTTTGATCCCCAACCCACCTTCAACAACTTCATTTGTCACTTTCTTCCAAGCTACCAGAGAGAGAGGTTTTGCCTTGTGACCACCACCCCAAATGAAGTTGCAAATTCTACCATCAATCTGGTCACAAAGTTTGAGCAGTAGAATGGCAGTCTGCATGGTATACGTGGGTATAGCAGCAAGGGTAGATTTAGCCAAACAGATCCTATCAGCAAGAGACAGGATGTGTGTTGACCATGCATTCACCCTAGAGTTAACTTTGTCAAGTACAACTAAATAAGTTTTCTTGTTGATCCTAGAATGAACGACTGGCACCCCTAGGTAGTTTCCCAAATTATTAGTAACTTGGAATCCAGACGTGCGCCTGATGCTGCGATGGGTTGCCTGAGAGACACATGCAGAGGAAAAAACCCTAGTCTTAGCAACTGATATGGTTTATCCAGAGCCCTCTCTGAAACTCCCAAAGCATTCCAAAATCTTGTTCATTTGCATGATAGTAGCTTTAGAAAAAATAATGAGATCGTCAACGAATACTACATGTCATATCTGCGTCCCATTTTGACCCAACTTGATACATGTTACACCCCGATCTCACAATTACCATTAATCATGACATTAGGGCATAAATTGAGGATTTAACACAAAATAAAGATCACCCTTAACTTTTTCTTCTTTTTCAAACTCTTTGTTTTCTCGCATTGAACCACATAAACTAACTTTACAAGGGAATCTAAACATTAATTTCTCTAATCTGATTTCAACAGTAAAAATGCATGTATGAACATTCATTATGTTTCTCATACTTTTAAGCACACAAGACTTGATGATTCGCATATATTGCTAAAAGAGGATTAATGTTATACATCATCATTTACAACTCTCTCTTATTTCTTTACAAGGACCTAGAGTGACGAGGATCGACTGAACTTAACTATACTCAGACATAACTCTTATGGCAGATCTACTTTGATGCAATGATATCTTCAACTCCATGTGATATCCCTAAAAAAATGTGAGTAGAGGGGTGAACCTACTCACTCAGAGAATGAGTACTTCAAAGAGATAGTCTAAAGCATTGATATAATCATAGATATACTTTTGAGCAACTGATATCAATTATAACAGCAGTAAGCTTTATAGACATTGATCATTGACAATCATAAATACGGCAGGATACTCTAGATATCAACAAGAGCAAATCAATATATGAGCATTCTTGATTAATTTCAAAGAGAACAAATAATTCATAAACATACAAAGAATAATTGCTGGGAAACTGTACTTGAATCTTTCTTAACCTTTCTTACATATTAGAAACTCTTTAAACCTATATGAACATATTTTAGCTTATGCCCTAATCATATGCAGTGTACTCTACATATGAAGACTCATAGAAAACTACGATCTCACCGTACAAGACTTAGTTGACACACCCAGGAATGCTAAGCCTGACTATGTCACTGGTCTGCAATAGGAAAATGGCTCTCTGGCCTCAGCACACCTATTATGTCGTAAAAATTGGACTCCTCCTCTAACCTGAGCACACAGGTGGAGAGTCAAGCCACCTATTGGCTTTTCAGTACTCTAGTGCCACCAGGACCTCTGGTTGATGTTGGACACTACATGTTGTATATTAAGGAGACTTCCACTAGGGATTCATCCCCCGTACCACATGTTAGTATGTTCTTACCCCCATATACTTGACACTGCCAGGGTTAGGTCGTTTCATCCCTACAACGCAGACCTCTCATAGGGAATCTATGATGTTTAGGGCTCTTAAGTCTATTATTTTATTTTTCTTGGAAAACTCTTACTATATTGTATCTTTTCCCTTATTTATACTTGACTCTGGTATCTCTATGGTACCCTATCTATTTATTTGAAGTTTATAACACAACATGTATATCATTCTTAACTTGGTAGAGCAGTATATTCAAACACTATAAAATACTGAGAAATCAACATACTATACATGCAGGCAGACTGAAATACTTAAATAAAAATAATGCATGTCCATTTGGCATTTATACACTAGAATCATGCAATTAAACATCTTAATATACTGATAAGAGCTAATTACTTAGCATATGAGTAATCGTCATTTGCACCCATAAATTATTTGCACTTTCTTGGAAAACATGCACATCGAACCAAATCCTAGATTGTGCATCTCATACTAAAAATATGGTAATCCGAATGCTTAATTCATTGAACATCATATCCTTAGGGTTTCATTTACCTCATTCACTTATCACATGGCTCTCATAAGGATTTAATATGTCATAAATATCCACTAAATACAGATTGCTTTAAACAAGTCATATACAATCAACATATGTATGAAATCCTCGAATTGAGCTAAATTAGGGTTTTACATGCCATTCATTGAAATATTATGAATCAAGAATAACATTTCATAAATAGAGTCTATGATGCCAATAAAAACACTTCAAATGGATTTCACCATATTTATTCACAAATTTCCAACTTTCCACTCATATAGGGCTTCATCGTCTTTACAAAGATATCAAGAAAACATTATTCACATCACATAAAATCCAAAATAGTATCTGACATATATGTACTACGCATTTAGATAAACAATCATTCATAACCAAGGGGATCTAGATAAACAAATTTCTCTATTTAATTATACAGCAATTTTAGTCATAGACAAATTCCCTATATTTCAGTTTACTCTTATAACCTTTGTGAATACTTAGGGAATTCTCATTAGGATGTATTGTATACATTTATAATATGAATTTATCATCTGAAATTCAAACAAACAGAGGAAGAATCCATTTCATATCATTTTGCAACAACTTAGATCAAACAGACAATTCAGGGTTTGTAGTCGCATATTAAGAAATTAAAGATTATGGATGATTTAACCAATCTTCATTCAATATACTATTTAAAGGAAGTTCCCACTCACCCTAAGGTGTTAAGACACCTTAAAAATGCAGCTCATCCTTGAAAATCTCGATCTCATATCAAATCCCTAGCAATTCACCTGATTCTTCTTCCTTTCAACTCAAAAATCCTAAAAATGAGGGATTATGAAAAAGAGATAGAAAAGGGGAAGTTTTGACACCATTTCAGATCAAATTAGAGAAGGGAAGGAATCTTGAAATGTGAGAGAAGATTCACCATGAAACTATATCCAAAGAGGTTAAACTTACATGATTTCATCATTCCTCGGACCGCAAAACCCTAGGTCAGCAGCTCCATCACTTTCTCCTCTCAAACCCTAACTCTCCCTCTCTCTAGGATGTCGTTTCTCTGGATTTAATCATGAATTATGAGAGCTCCTTGTGTGTTAGGTTGACCATATAGAGCAATTGAGCTGCTTGGGTCAATTGCACATTGACCCCTCACTATACTTTCTCTTATTTCAGCTGAATTTTCTGTCATAAAAATATTACTGTAGTTCATCTAATGATAAGGTCTAAACACATCAAAAAATTATGAAAATTTTACATATTCTTTATTATTTAGTTTCCGATCTTTAGTTAAAATTTCAGATCATTTTGAGTTACCAATAAATAATTAAAAATAAAACACTACACTGCTAAAAAGCACTCTGTCAACATTTTGGTCGAAGTACAGTTCGATCGAGAACCACATTCAAAGAACACTCAAAAATTCTGAAATTTTTCTCTAATATTCATGATTGAGTTATCCATATCATATCCAAACTTCAATTAAATACAAAATTTTTAGAAAATATGAAAAATCATTACCACACTGCTATCCTGATCAAATTCCATATTCATGTATTATCAAAACCCTAATTTTTGTCGATTAGGGTTTACATTTCTGAAACCCTAATTCTTCAAACTAAAATCATAGTTAGATTTTCTTCTTAGGTTTGAAACATCACAATTTATCTACTATCATTAATCAAGTATAAACAATGTTCAATCTAATCAAGCATGTAATCATTCAGGTAAACCCTAGTTTACCAATTAAGCACAAATGTGGTCATTACAATTCTCATCCCCTTAAAAAGTTGTGTCCCCGAAACATAAATATGCAAACAAAGTATATTCAAAGTTTATTTTATGCTTCTGAAATCTTACATGTCATTACATTCTTGTATTTCACACTTGAATGCAGTTTTCAACATTAAGTCCTTCATTTCTTTTCTAATAACAACATGTTTGAAATAGTTCTCACTGACAACAAACAAATTCTCTATGCCACAATCAATCATAGGATAGAGAGAGAAACAACCATTCCAATATTTTCATACTCTTGAGGTGTTACGTCAACATTGATAATCTGATCCAAATATCTCATTTCATACAGCTCAATATGTACTATTGTTCTGTGTTACCTCTAAGTCACAAAAGAGAGCTCACCATGTTCTTTTGAATTTTACTATTATGCTACTCAAATAGAAAAATAGTCTTGAGTTAGAAGACTAGATTCAATAGCAGATGTACAATACTACTCATGGCATCCCCATTGCATCATGGATGCATAAGGTGAAGCATTACCATCACATTCCATATTATTCTCAAAAATGAACCCACATATAATTCAAGGTGTAACCATCGGGTTATAGCATACTAGGGTTTCAACAATAGTAACAAAGCATTTCGTGATTGTATTAGTCATTAAAGGACTATTCATACCCAATTACCATCACTTAGTTATATTAAAGCTAGGTATAACAAGCTATACCACATTAGGGTTACATATCAATACAATATGGTTATCATCCCTTCTAGTCATATGACTGAATAGGTAAGACTACCTTATTCAGGGTAACCCTTCATTTGTTCCATCATTATTCAACCCATATCACCATACCACAATTGTACAATACTAATATGGATTAATGGTATGAATGACTACAACTATCAGACACCTTTAATTAACATATTGCTCGCACATGTACATTGAAATCATACGTAGAACCAATTTACCTCCCTTAATATACCTTCAACAAATTATACTTCTAAAAACAAATTCAAATATTACTAAAATCCATTGTTTTCTCTTATCTCTCTCCTCATTCAATACTACTTACTTTTTGCTACTTATCCTTCTCAATTTAATCATGTAGATTAAACATTCCTAAAATTGAAACATACAAGGTACAAATAGATTATTCATCATTCTTTCTATCACTGTAAGAATTTATCCCATATCACACTTCACTCATATTGTATTTCTCCTTTTGTTCAAAACACACTTGTTACATTTCAAATTTTATATCTTACTCTTTACTCTGAATCATTTCTATATTGTTTATCTACCTTTCAGATTAGCTATCTTTAAACCCTGGATTACTATCAGTGCTAGTTTACTTCTCATAGTGCAAATCTCATGATATTTTTTTATAGAGAAGTTTATAGAGATGCTAGTATTCAAGGTCAAATCACTATTGACATCCCTTGAACTACTACAACTCTAAACATTCTAGGGTTTGGTCCTTATCAGAAGCATGACGTTATTGTGATGTGACTTTTCTCCCTTAATTTGAAATTCAAACTTTCAATCTCACAAGTTTTACTAAAGTCTTCTTTATCTTATCAATTTAATTTAATTTCTCTTACTTTTCCATTTAGATAGATTACATTCTCAATTACCCTGCTAGGGTTTCATCATCATATTGTGTGTCATTATTACATTCACTAGATGCCTCTACCACAGTGGTTATGCATCATATATGATTCATTTTCTTATCACTTCATTCCCACATTGCTCTCATTAAGGAAGATATGAAAGAGAAGATGATTTTGAGACTTAGAATTCTTATCTTCAAACATTCCCTTAATACATTTGTCGTATGTAGTTTTAATTAGTTACCAACAAGGATACTTGACTAATTAGCACTTGATTGAATCTCCTAACCTCTTTCTTTTATAATCTATAATACTCCACCGTGTTTCTAACCCTTCCTTACTTTCCATAATCCCCTTACCATATACTACTATTCCACATGTCATCTTTAACTTCTAGTTTTCTCTTATGATGATGTTGCTTCTTTTATGTGTATGATCATGTATACCATGTTGCATATATTTCCTTTTATTCATCTACTAATGTGAAGTTGAAATTCTAAATCAATAATCTTTGTACTAGTATCACCTCATGTTTAATACATTACATATCCTTCATTTTAAATCAAACGGCTCATGCATGGGTGAAACATAGTTTCTCTTTCAATCAAGTTTTTCCTTCCTGAATATAGTCTACCTTTGTATGACTTTCATTTATTTAGCTACACTTTTATTCTTATTTTAGAAACTAGTTTGTTGTTCTATAGAGACTTAGAATCCAAAGGAAGTAAGGATGAATGTATCAAACTTATTAATAAAGGTATACATTCCATGCTCTCAATTATATCATAACCCCCATTCATTAATCAAGCTCATTATTTCCAACGTTTCTCTTTGTTTCAACTAAGTTTCTTATCCTAGTTTTATGATTTACATGCTCATCTAGTTCTCTTCACTTTAACTCTTCTAAAGACTCTTCACCTCTATGTACTTATTGTATACTTAGCTCTTTTCTTCTATTTTCCCTTTGCTTTGGAGTACATAAAAACATTGTACTCGGTTATATAATCCATTCCTCATGATTGATTCTTACTATCTTGGCCCCTTACATACGTTTCTCATATCTTTTCCATATTTCATATTTAGAGTTCATATAATACTAATAATTAAACTTAATCTGAACCTTATGTCATGTTCCTATATTCCCAATTAAGGATTTCTCATATCAGGCCCCAAAGTTGGATCTCAGATATCAGTTCCAACTGATTTTTAGTTATCCCAATCTTTCCCTTATACTTCAAAATCTTAGAGTCTATATATTCATACTAGAATTTGATTCTAATCTATCCAGAATTTACTCTTGTTATGTTACTAGTCGGAATCATTAGATCCCACTAATGCATCCTGTCAGCCAGACCAGGCCAAACTTGCAGTCTTGAAGCAAAGAGCTACTCAGGATTACTATACTCCTATTCATCTCAAATGTGTGGAAGAAAACGTATCCACTTAGGAAAGCTCATTCAAAGATCATTTCTAGTATACTTGATACAAAGAATGTAATCAATAAATGCTACAACTGCATAGTGTACAAAAAATCTTAAAGACACATATATTTCAAAATATTGAATATTTGAATTCAAACATATAAGATATTTTATGTTCATCTCCAATAAAACAACAATATGAAATGAAAGTTCTATCTCATTTTATATTTATGCTCTTAATTCATGTTACTTATCTTGTTTCTAACCCTAATATTTCTAGGGTTCCTCTCTAGACCATCCTTCCACTATATACCTGGCCAGGGTATACATGAAAGAATAGATAGAGTAGCTTGATACTGGTTGATCCAAGTACTCAGATACTGGACCAGGATATCTAAATAGTCAAATCACCAGAGCAAACATCATAACATCTCCTATCTTCCACACTTATGACTCTAACTTACTAACTTAATGGTCCCTGACAACTCATCCTAAGTTGTGATACCAAGTTGTTACACCCTGATCTCACAATTGCCATTAATCATGAGATTAGGGCATAAATTGAGGATTTAACGTAATACAAAGATCACCCTAAACTTTTTATTCTTTTTCAAACTCTTTGTTTTCTCACATTGAACCACATAAACTAACGTTATAAGGGAATTTAAACATTGATTTCTCTAATCTGATTTCAATAGTAAAAATGCATGTATGAACATTCATTATGTTTCTCATACTTTTAAGCACACAAGACTTGCTGATTCACATATATTGCTAAAAGAGGAATAATGTTATATATCATCATTTACAACTCTTTGTAATTTCTTTACAAGGACCTAGAGTGACAAGGACCGACTGAACTTAACTATACTTAGACTTAACTCTTGTGGTAGATCTACTCTGATGCAATGATATCTTCAAGTCTATGTGATATCCGTAAAAAATTGTGAGTAGAGAGGTGAGCCTACTCGCTCAGTGAATGAGTACTTCAAATTAATAGTATAAAGCACTGATATAATTATAGATATACTTTTGAGCAACTGATATCAATTATAACAGCAGTAAGCTTTAAAGAGATTGATCATTGAAAATCATAAATATGGCAGGATACTCTAGATATCAATAAGAGAAAATCAATATATGAGCATGCTTGATTAATTTCAAAGAGAACTAATAGTTCAGAAACATACAAAGAATAATTGCTAGGAAACTGTACTTGAATCTTTCTTAACCTTTCTTACATATGAGAAACTCTTTAAACCTATATGAACATATTTTAGCTTATGCACTGATCATGTGTAGTGTACTCTACATATGAAGACTCATAGTGAACTATGATCTCACCGTACAAGACTTAGCTGACACACCCAAGAATGCTAAGCCTGACAACATCACTGGTCTGTAAAAGGAAAATGGCTCTCTGGCCTCGGCACACCTATTATGCTGTAAAAACTAGACTCCTCTTCTAACCTGAGCACACATGCAGAGAATCAAGCCACCAATTGGCTTTTCTGTACTCTAGTGTGATTAGGACCTCTGGTTGATGTTGGACACTACATGTTGTATATTAAGGAGACTTCCACTAGGGCTTCGTCCCCCGTACCACCTTTTAGTTCGTTTTGACCCCAGTATTAGGTCGTTTCATCCCTACGACGCAGACCTCTCATAGGGAATCTATGGTGTTTAGGTCTCTTAAGTCTATTATTATTTTTTTCTTGGAAATCTCTTACTATATTGTATCTTTTCTCTTACTTATACTTGACTCTGGTATCTCTATGTTACCATGTCTATTTATTTGAAGTTTATAACACAACATGTATATCATCCTTAACTTGGCAGAGAAGTATATTCAAACATTGTAATATATTGAGAAATCAACATACTATACATGCAGGCACACTGGAATACTTCAATAAACATAATGCATGTCCATTTGGCACTTATACACTAGAATCATGCAATTAAACATCTTAATATACTTATAAGAGCTAATTACTTGGCATACGAGTAATTGTCATTTGCACCCATAAATTATTTGCACTTTCTTAGAAAATGTGCACATCGACCCAAATCATGGATTATGCATCTCATATTGAGAATATGGTAATTAGAATGCTTAATTTATTAAACACCCTATCCTTAGGGTTTTATTTACCTCATTCACTTATCACATGGCTCTCATAAGGATTTATGTCATAAACATCCACTAAATACAGATTGCTTTAAACAAGTCATATACAATCAACATATGTATGAAATCCTCGAATTGAGCTAAATTAGGGTTTTCCATGTCATTCATTGATATATTATGAATCAAGAATAACATTGCATAAATAGAGTCTATGATGCCAATAAAAACACTTCAAATGGATTTCACCATATTTATTCACAAATTTCCAACTTTCCACTCATATAGGGCTTCACCCTCTTTACGAAGATATCAAGAAAACACTTTTCACATCACATGAAATCCAAAATAGTATCTAAAATATATGTACTACGCATTCTGATAAACAATCATTCATAACCAGGGGGATCCAGGTAAACAAATTTCTCTATTTAATTATGCAGCAATTTCATTCACAGACAAATTCCCTATATTTCAGTTTACTCTTATAACCTTTGCAAATACTTAGGGAATTCTCATTAGGATGTATTGTATATATTTCTAATATGAATTTATCATCTGAAATTCAAACAAATAGAGGAATAATCCATTTCATATCATTTTGCAACAACTTAGATCAAACAAACAATTCAGGATTTGTAGTCGGATACTAAGCAATTAAAGATTATGGATGATTTAACCAATTTTCAAGCAATATACTGTTCAAAGGAAGTTCCCACTCACCCTAAGGTGTGAAAAAACCTTAAAAACACAGCTCATCCCTGAAAATCTCGATATCATATCAAATCCCTAGCAATGCACCTGATTCTTCTTCCTTTCAACTCAGAAACCCTAAAAATGAGGGATTATGAAGAAAGAGTGAGGAAAGGGGAAGTTTTGACACCATTTCGGATCAAATCAAAGGAGTGAAGGAATCTTGATATGTGATAGAAGATTCACCATGAAACTATATCCAAAGAGGCTAAACTTATATGATTTCATCATTCCTCGGACCGCAAAACCCTAGGTTAGCATCTCCATCACTTTCTCCTCTCAAACCCTAACTCTCCCTCTCTCTCTAGGATTTATTTCTCTAGATTGAATCACGAATTATGAGAGATCCTTGTGTGTTAGGTTGACCTTATAGAGTAATTGAGTTGCATGGGTCAATTGCACATTGACCCCTCACTATACATTCTCTTATTTCAGCTGAACTTTCTGTCCTTAAAATATTAATGTAATTCATCTACTGATAAGGTCTAAATGCATGCAAAAATTATGAAAATTTTACTTGTTTTATGATTGAGTTTCAGATCTCTAGTTAAAATTTCAAATCATTTGGAGTTACCAGTAAATAATTAAAAATAAAACACTACACTATTGAAAAGTACTTTGTCAACATTTTGGTCAAAGTATAGTTTGACCGAGAACCACATTCAAAGAACACTCAAATATTCTGAAATTTTTCTCCAATATGCATGATTGAGTTATCCATATCATATCCAAAATCAAATTAAATACAAAAATTTTAGAAAATATAAAAAATCATTTACTACACTACTATCCTGATCAAATTGCATATTCATGTACTATCAAAACACTAATTTTTGCCGATTAGGGTTTACATTTCTCAAACCCTAATTCTTCAAACCATAATCATAGTTAGAGTTTATTCTTAGGTTTTAAACATCGCAATTGATCTATTATCATTAATCAAGTCTAAACGATGTTCAATCTAATCAAGCATGTAATCATTCAGGTAAACCTTAGTTTACCAACTTAGCACAAATGTGGTCATTACAATACTGGTCCAGTGTCCCTCTTCCTTCACCTTGTGAATGATCTGCGTCGGCCTTTCAAGACACAAAATGAATATATATGGTGAGAGGGGGTATCCCTGCCTTAATCCCCAACTGGCTTTGAATTTCTGACATGGCGATCCATTCCAAATAATAGAAATATGACCCCCAGAAATGGAGTTCATAATGAGCCTCACAATATCGTGAGGGAGACCCACCAACCGCAAAGTATCCTCAATAAACTCCCATGACATCATGTCATAGGCTTTGATGAGGTCAATCTTGATCGCCATATAAGGAGCACCTTCTTAGCCTTCATCTTTTTAACCAATTCTTGAACAATGACAATGTTGTCAGTAATTTTCCTCCCCGACAAGAAGCTGGCCTGTTCCACAGATATCCAGTCATTCATATAGGGTTTCAAATGCTCCACGATGATCTTAGAAGTGATTTTGACAGCAACATTTGTGAAAGAGATCGGCCGGAGCTTATCGCAACTCTCCAATCTGCTCACTTTAGGAATTAGAACAATAGTGGCATCATAGATTTCATCCTCAATCAGTTGTCCCTAGATCATATGGTTGAAAATTTGGACAATGGAGCCAGCAACATTCTTCCAATGCTTTTGTAGAAACCGGACATGAACACTGTCAGGTCTTGGAGCCTTCGAAGTGTTCATCCCCTTGTGGGTTCTCCAGACCTCACGGGCCGACGCCGGAGCAGCAATGACCTCCAGTTGTTGCACTGAGAGATTGGAGAAAACGCCTAAGATCGGATCCCTGTTCGCAAGTCTATGTGAATTTGTCTCAGTCAGAATTTTAGCAAAGTGATATGAGACCAAGGTTCTAAGTGCATCCAGTTCAAAGATCCATATACCCTCACCATTTTTTATTTTTAGAATTTGATTATGCCTTGCCCTCTAATTAATCCAAGCATGGTATAACTTGGAACAAGCATCACCATTCTACAGCAAATTGATATTCTCTCTTTGTCTTAGGTCCTCCTCTTCTTTGTTGAGCAGGAATTGAAGCTCATCTTCCATATATAAGAACATTTTCTCAGTCATATCATCAAACCCATCTACCAAGCTGTTATGGAGAATGCCAATGTTTCTTTCCAGCCTATTCTTGTTATAAGCTCTGGATTTATAACAATCGGAAACCCACCTGGTGATCCTGGGTTTAACCTTCTACAACCCCTCATGGAACAAGTCGTTGTTATCCCATTCCTTCTCCATAATGTTCACAAACCCTTGTTCCTGCAGCCAAGAGTCTCTAATAACAAATATTCTGTGTATCCTCCCCTTGCCAACCTATTTGACAAGGATCAGGCAATGACCATACCCAATGCAGGGAAGGTGCTCCACAACGCAATTCCCCCACTTTAGAATAAATAGGTCATTTGCGACTGCTCAGTCCAACCTCTCTAGCAGTCTGCCATGTTTGTAAATGAACTTGACTCCAGAGAACCCCAGGTCTGACAAACCAGCATACATCAGAGCATCACTGAACAATTTTGCTTCTCTAAAATAGAATATGTTGCTTCTGAACTTTTTAGCAGGCCTAGTCATGGAGTTGAAATCCCCAAGAACTAATAGGGGGAGCCTCGAACTATGACCAATATTCGCTAGGTGCGTCCATTACCTCTGCTTGAGACGTAAGTGGAGGCTCACATAAACGAAGATAACTTCCACCTCATCGTTAATACGACAGTAAACAAACTATTTGTGGCAAGCCAGAATATGAACTATACAAACACATTGCTTCAAACAGACCCAGATTCCACTAGCAAATCCCCTAGCCTCCAGTCTAAAGGATTTTTCAAAACCCAAGGATTTAATGGTCACCATGGCCGCATCAGCACTAATGTGGGTCTCGAAGAACACAAAGACCCCATGTTTCTTCTCCTGACTGATGTCCTGAATGATGTTACAGGTATTCAGATTCCCAATCCCTCACACATTCCAATAGGCAATGTCTATCATGGCCAGAACTAAATAGAATACACGGAAAGTTCTAGTCAGATACAACACTTCAACAGTCTTTCTTCTGGCCATGCTGACCCCCACCCTCTCCCTAGACAGGTCCTGGGTTACCCTTCAACGGGCTGGTGCTCCTTCTTCTACCCTCCATACTATCCTATGGAAACTTCCTTCTCGATTTGTTCCTCTTGACAGTGAAGTTATTATCTAGTCTTGGTCCCATGTCATCAGGCGGAGTATCTATACTTCCCCTGACCGGAACAATTTGGGTCGTCGGCGTGGCCTCCCCTTTTGTGACAATATTATGATGATTTCATCCACTTCCAGATTTGCTACTTTGTGCACGCCAATAACGATAATCCCACCTTCCCCAGTTGTATCTTTATCAATCCCTCCCTCTGCCTCAGAACCTCCTACTCCCGCCTCACTAACCTTCGAAGTACCTTCACCATTGTCCCTATTTTTACTCTACCATACCTTTCTTGCATTTGCCTGATTAGACTGGTTGTTGTGTCTTAGCTCTGTATTGTTAGCTTCATTGACTTCAGTATCCTCCTCTCCTTCCTCTTGTAGGTTGGCAAATCTATTAAAACCATGTTGGTCTGGAGGTTTATTTCCATCCCCCTTCTCCTTCTTTTGTTACCCCTATTCTTCTGCGTCTGCCAAGCATCTTGATTTTGGTCCTCCTCCGGGGTCGCATGACAAGGTTTCTTGTTCAGTTGGTGCCCCTGGTTTGTATTTTCATGCTCTTCCTCTTCGACAAAGGAATAGTTTCTGGACATGTGACCTTCTTCCCCACAACGTTTGCTCATCCAGGGAAATCCCTCATACTCGAATTCAAACTCCACCCCATTAATAAGAATTGACGGCACACAAGGTTTTGTTGTACTAACTTCCATAGACAAGAAAGCAAATTTGCTCCTTGTTCTTTTCTATGTGTGTTCATCCACCCTCACCAGCCTTCCGAGAGCTAGACCAAGGTATTCAAAGATAGTAGGAACATAAAGATGCAGAGGTAAATCTATTATCCGCACCCATGTGAGCATGTATTCAGGAAACTCTTGTTTAGGTGTAAAATCCATGCTCCATTCCCATACCAATAGGTTGTTTCCGAACAACTTCCACGGCCATCCAAAAAGACCTTTTTCATAATCAACCTTTCTAGCGAATTGAACAATGAAATGACCTAGATTGAGTTCAAAGATATTGAATCTTTCTGAAATCTTCCAAAGTGATTTCAGGCAATCCCTCAATGTCATGTATCCTATCGTCGTTCCTGCCATGCGAACAACCACTGCATACGACCAGGGTTTTTCCAGATTCTTGATAGCGCATGGTGTGATCTTTAGAGCCGGTATACCATCTTCCTCTCCTAGTGATACATCACCCAGGGGCAGGCATTCCTCGAATAGTTTATCTAGGAACACTTCATTCCCTGACTCCTCACCCTCCATGTCTCCTTCCTCCAAAAAAATTTCCCAGTCCTCAGTTCATTCCTCAAAAGGCGCCGCCATGTTTTCCTTTTGTTGAGTAACCATTTCCTAGTTTCCTTTCCCTAAAGGGGTATTCCCGGCTGGAGGAAATGATTCCATGTTTAGATTAAACTCCAGGTAAAGCATTTCTACACCTCTTTCCCCGATATTAGTCTCCTCATATGTCGGTCCTCTCATTCCCCCATAATTCAGGAGCAAACCGGCCCTAGGGATCTTGACCCTGACCCCTGATCCCATGGTCCCTCTAGGCAACCTAGACACTCCTCTATCTTCGCATTCACTCCCAACATCACCTTCCTCCCTCCCCCTGATTCCCAGATATCACCATGCCTAGGGTTTCTGCCATGTTTTTTGCTTCCGCCATCTCCATTCCACTCGCCATCTCCTCGTCTCCGCACCATCTTAAATTTATTTCCCTTTAACATATGTATTAGTGTATAAATTGAGTAAATTAATGTGAAGAGGCATTATGATAATTTTTTTTGTATTTTCGAGATTGGCCAACCAAAAGGCTTTCTCCACTATATTAATTACATTTCATAATTTTATTCACTCATAAGGAGAGAGAAAAATAAAGGGGGCTATTAATTCCTTAACATTAATTATTGTTCACATACTATACATGAGATTTGTATAATAACATTATCCATTGATAAAATCTTATTCATGCAACAATTATTTCATTTTGGGAACATTAGCATCATTGCCCTTACTAAAAATAATAATAGAGGTAATGTGTGCACTAACCCTTGTGTTGGCATGTATATATTATCCAGACCATTAAATTCCCATAATTCAACATTAAAGACAAAACAAAAGGGAAATGAGATAACACAAAGTATATAGGGTGGAAATTGCAAATATGATTTGAAACTCAGTTCGTGACAACACTCCACCGGTTAGAAAAGGATTTCATCCCCGAAATCTTAGACAAAAAAGAAGGGTGAGATCAGAGCATTTCATCTCTCAGCTCCCAAGTGGATTCCTCTAACCCATGGTACTTCCACAACACCTTCACTAACTCAATATCCTTATTCTTCAACTATTTAACCCGAGTGTCTAGGATCTTCACATGTAACTCTTCATAGGTTAGGTTTTCATGAATCTCCAAAGGTTCTATAGTGAGCACATGAGAAGGATCTTTCACATACTTCCTCAACAACGAGACATGAAAGACATTATGGATCTGGTCATAGGTAGGCAAAAGAGCTAGACGATATGCACAATCCCCTATCTTAGCCAAGATCTCAAAAGGTCCCACACTATTAGGACTAAGCTTGCCTCTAACTTTGGATTGGGAAATCGAGCGTATAGGTTTGACCTTCTAAAACACATGGTCACCTACTAAGAAGCTCACATCAGACATATGCTTGTCGACATACATCTTCTATCAGTCTTGAGTGTCTTTCATATGCTTCTTAATTAGCTTAACTTTCCCTATCATCATTTGCATGTTATCAGTCTTCACAAGAGCGCGTTCACCCACATCTTCCCAGTGCAATGGGGAATGACATGGTCTTCCGTACAAAGCTTCATACAGAGGCATCCATATACTGGCTTGGTAGCTATTATTGTATGCAAACTTAGCCAAGGGTAGATATCTATCCCACGCACCTCCCCAGTCCATCACACAAGCACAAGGCAGATCCTCCAAAATCTCCACTACTCTTTCTGACTGGCCATCGGTTTGTGGGTGATAGGCAATGTTGAACCGCAGGTCGGTCCCCATTTCTTCTTGAATTTGACTCCACAACTGAGAGGTGAACTTGGGATCATGGTCAGAGACTATCACTTCAGGTACGCCATGCAGATGAACTATCCATTCCAGATACAATTGTGCCATATCCTCAACCTTGTAAGTAGACTTGAAAGGAAACAAGTGGGCAGACTTAGTGAGCTGATCAATCAAAACCCACACAGCATCGTAGCCTTTCAGGACTTACAACGCAGTTTCTGGTGGAAGAATATGAAGAAGGATATAGCTCTGTTTGTGTCTAGATGTTTGACTTGTCAACAAGTAAAGATAGAGCACCAATGACCTGGTGGACTTCTCCATCCGCTTGAAATTCCAGAATGGAAATGAGAGAAGATAATGATGGACTTTGTCACTGGTTTTTTGTTCACGATGTTGTTCCTAAGACTCAGAATATATCAAGACAACATCAATAAAAACCACGACGAATCGATCAAGGTAAGGGCAGAACACTCGATTCATCAGGTCCATGAAAGCAGTTGGGGCATTGGTCAACCCAAAAGGCATAATTAAGATTTCAAAATGCCTACATCTAGTTCTAAACTCTATCTTCGATATGTCTTCATCCTTCACCCGCATTTGATAATAGCCACTCCGCAAGTCAATTTTTGAGAAAATGGTAGCCAACTTGAGTTGGTCAAAGAGATCGTCAATACAAGGTAGTGGATAATGATTCTTCACCATGACTTGATTAAGCATGCAGTAGTCCATGCACATACGCATAGACCCATCCTTCTTCTTTACAAACAAGATGGGGGCTCCCCAAGGTCAAATAATTGGGAGAATAAAACCCATGTCCAGGAGTTCTTGAAGTTGCTTCTTAAGCTTGGCAAGTTCAGCAGGTTCCAAGCGGTATGGCGGCTTCGAGATGGGTGAAGTCCCAGGTGTGAGTTCGATGGAAAATTCCACTTCGTGAGTTGGAGGTAACCCATGAAACTCTTCAAGAAAAACATCAGGGAAATTCTTCACCACTTCTATATGATCAAGAGCAGGGTGTGTGGTATTAAGAATAATAGCTGCAAGAAATGCCCTACACCCTTGCGAGATGATTTTTTTCATTTTTGATGGTTGAAATGATGAATTGCCATTCATCTCATTTCCTTCCCTTAACACACATTCTACCTTCTTTAGGGTGCAACAAACTAACCTTTGACTCTTCACAGAAAAGGACTGCCTTATACTTCTTCAGCCAATCCATACCCAGGATAATGTCAAAGACTGACATTTCGAGCAAGATGAAGTCGGAAGGGAACATCTTCCCCAAGATGCAAAGGTCTAAGGTTGGAAGCATGAGATAAGAGGAACATATTCTACCGCTAGGGGTTTTGACATCTAACACATGGTCCATGAACTCAGATTCTATGTATAGCATAGCAGCAAACTATGTAGATATGAAGGTATTCGACAATCCAGAATCAAAAAGTTCCTTGACATGATACATATTAATATGTAAAGTACCTTCAATCACATTATTGTCATCACCCTCTTCCTCAGCATCCAAAGCAAATGCCCTTCCATTCTTCCTATCCACAGGCATGTGACGTCCTTGCTGGTTATAGTTATTATTGTTGTTGTTATGATTGTTGTTGTCATTCTGCGGAGGCGGGTTTTGGCATTGAGGTGGCTATTGGGTTGAGGCTTGTCCTTGGTTGAACATAGGACAGTTTGGCTGAATATGACCGGCCTCACCACACTCGTGACAAGTTGGTGTGAATCGATCATCCCCATGAGGTGATTCATTTCTTGTAGGGCACTTCCCAGATGGATGAAATCGGGATCACCAGTTGCACCAGTCACACCCTCGGGGACCACCTGAGTTCTTTTGTTTGTTGTTGTTGCTCAGATCGAAGGAATGAAAACCAAGATAGGCCTCAATCACCAAGGCCTTGTCTAGCATTTTCTTAAAGGTGAGAGGTAATTGGGGCACAAGATGGAACCCCACATTATGGTTGAAACCCTCCAAAAAGATGGTTGCCCTCCGATCTTTGGTTAGGCCCACAACATAATGTTCCAGTAAAAGGAAACATTTAACATATTCAGACACAGACATGTTTCCTTACCATAGACTGTAAAACTCGGCCTCCTTCTTCAGATAGGTTGTACATATGTACTTTTCTCTAAACAGTTTGAGAAACTATTCCCAGGTCATGTTTGTAGTGTCACAGGTGCGGGAAATCTCGTTCCACCAGATCTGGGTTGGGCCATCCAGGACGTAAGTTGCAAAGTAGACCTTTTGGTGTGGGGGACACACAATGCCTTAGAAAGTACATTCCAGGGCTAACACCCAGTCATCTGCCTTATCCACCATGTTGGACTCATTTTCCCCATTGAAGTAAGGGAGTTGCATCTTGATGAAGTTAGACATGTAGAGCTCCTTGGGCTTGTTGGCATTAGCAACAACTACAGAAAGATGACCCATAAGGGTGTCTGAGAGGAGTTGACGCAACATAGCTAACTCCTGCTCGGGAGTCAAAGGAGTCTCAGGGGTCTCCAGGTTATCGGTGTTGTTGTCGGAATTTTCACCGAACAGGTTACCCTTCCTGAAAGGCAAGGTCATATGGTAAGAATTCTAGGAGTATAAGACAAAAATAGATGAGGCTACTATTGCTTTTAGTCATGCTATTTTGGGCACTCAGTATCAGATCAGGCCAGGTCGGTGTCATATGAACTCAGGAGTCCTCATTAACCAACTAGTGGGGTGGAGGAAAATATTGCCAGCCCCCAGGTTCTGACCCTTTCTAGACACCATCACTTTCAACTTTGTACCCTAGTAGCTACCCTACAAGCTCTGATACCATATTGTAAGGAGGCAAGATCACCCCTCACTAAAATTTAATAGAAAATACAAAACATCCCTCAATTACATAAAACTTTGATGAGGAAGGATGCATGCATACTAATTCCATTTTAATAAGCATGTACCAAATACAATATTGTCAATAGTAGCAACGGAAGAAAAAGAGGAGAAGCCTATGTTATTACATGGCTTATATCAGAAGTTTACAACATAGCCTGAATAACAAACTATAGGATCTATCAATAGCAACCTAGTCATGATGGCCACTCTATTCCTGTCCTGGTACTCCTTGCCCTTGATCTAGTCGTTGCCCTGGTCCTAGGCGGTTGGGGGTCACCCAACAAAAGGATATAAAAAGTATGTGTCAAAACTTGATAAAGGACAAGTACGGTTATAACATATGGCAAAGTAAAGATTCACTACACTAAGATATTTCAAGAATATGAGGCATATTAACAATTTGGATTTCCTTCAAGTAAATAATGAGCAAAGAGCAAGCATGATACATTTTAAATAAGTTGAACTAATATAGGGTGAGGCACCTACCGGGCCTGCACCAAGAGGAGAGGGGAAGTTCACATCCCTCAAAATATGTAAAACATGGAGAAAATCACATTCCCCTGGGCTCATGCCCACTATGGGTGGTTGTACTCATGTAAACTACATTATTTAACTAGTCATTTATATCATTATCATGCTTAAATGATCAAATCACTACTATAGAAAATGCTTTTTACAATGGGAAAAACACAACAGTTCTGTTGGTTGTGTTGTAGTTAGCATATCTTTTACAACAAGTCTATTTGTGTGTTGTGAATTATATATTTTATACAATACAAGTTATATAAAATGGGTCAAACTCATTGTAGTATATGTGATACTACAATAGGTACTAAATTGTTGTAATAGACTGTAATATCACAACATACTCAAACCCGTTGTAAAAGACCATAATTACACAACATGCTCTAACCCGTTGTAATAGTCACGTATGCTAACTTGTTGTAATAGATCATCATTAAACAACATACTCTAAACTTTTGTAAAAGATCATAATTACACAACATGCTCTAACCCGTTGTAATAATCATGTATGTTAACCTATTGTAATAGACCATCATTACACAACATACTCTAACCCATTGTAAAAGAACATAATTACACAACATGCTCTACCCGTTGTAATAGTCACATATGTTAACATGATGTAATAGACCATCATTACACAACATACTATAAGCCATTGTAGTATACTATAATTATACAATAGGCTTTCACCTATTGTAATAGTTACCTGTTGTAATAGACTACAATCACACAATAGATTTTCACATCATTTGTTGTATATGTACAACAAAGAATATATGTGTTGCATAAAATGAAACTGGTTCAGCGGTTTAAGATGTGCCTTACTTTCAAATGGTCTCAAGTTCGAAACCTTGTGACTAAATGTATTTTCCTTTTGTCTCAACATGTTATATACAACACCCCTATTAGAGCAGGTGTGTTCAATGATCTACAACATGTATTAATTGTTATATAAAATACATATATTACAACATGCACCACACTTGTTGTATAAAGAACCCCCCTATAAGACCACGTGATCTAATACAATAGTTGACACCCGTTATAAAATGGAAAAATGATCTGTTGTAAAAACCATTTTTTGTAGTAGTGAATGGCCGATAAAATATGTTTGCAACATTGTAGGTGGGGTCCAAGACCCAATACTCATCAAGGTATTCAAAATAATCAAGATATAATGTAACAAGCATATAGGCTCAATTCTCAATAAGCAAGTTATGGTGCAACAAGTAAATGGCTCATGCCTCAATTGGAAATTAGGTTGGATTAAAAAGATGTCCAACTTAGGTGTTAGAATGCACATACCTAATATTAGATCCCTAAATGTGATTTATCCACCAAAATATTAGTTCCAAGACTCTTTATCCCTTAGGTACAAGGTTCACTACATGTATTAGATATTTGAAAGGGATTAAGTGTAAAGTGTCCAAAATTTAGACCTTCGAAACAAACCATTGATTTTGGGATTGAAAACCTGACCAATCGATTCCTAATATTTTTCTAGATAAGAAAACATATTTATTTATCAAAATCAGACTTAGGATGCATTAGTTATCATTTTTAGAATATTTAATATAATTAATATGGTACACACATTAAATATCAAAATAAAACTGAGTTTCTGTAATCAAAAACTCCAAATTCGAATTCTACTCCAAATTAGCTTTCCAATGAGTATTTATTCGCATTTTTTCGACAAAGCATCGATTTTCTATGATTTATTTGCTCTAGGCCAATCAGAGAGCGAGAAAAAGCCACGTGGGCTTGGTGACTTGCGCAAGGAGAGGGCAACAAATGATTGAAATAACCCCAACATCAAAATTGAGAGTGAGACACGTATGGGGGAAAATGGTAAAAAGCCACGAGTCTTCTTCTACCTCTCACGCCAGCCATGGCCACTGAGGAGAAGCTTGTCCACTTGGGCATTTCCTCATTTCTTGACCAAATCAGATGTATAGGTACTCGAAACGAAGATCAAGGTGAGAGTAACTCACCGGTGTGCTTTATTGGGGAACTGCTATCACTGAGCATCCGGTAAAAGGGTTGCAAGGTAGGGAGGACGGTGGAGATGTCAGGGCTAAGAGAGGGAGCTTCATGCCAAATTAGCGCTAGGGAGGAGTTGCTAGGGGGTGATGGAGGTGTGGGGATAGCTTTATTATTGGTGAGGAGGCTCATTGAGCTGAAATGATGAAGGGGTTGAGCTACCTTGGCTGGCGTCATTGGGCGTTTCGGCCATAGTGCACGAGAGTGAATGAGTGATGGCTTGAACGAAGCGTCAGAGCACGGCGGTTTATTTGGCAAAGAAATCTCATGAAGAGATTGAGAAACGAGGGAGAACGAAGTCGAGGGGGTCAAGTACAATGTACACGAAGACGCCGGAGGTAGAAGATGATGTGGTTGTTGTCAGATCGGGATCAGACGGTGATCTGTGGTGCGTGACAAGGAAATCAAATGACATAAATGAAATTTGATTGGTATTTTATAGTCACACTTTATTAAAACTTATAAAATCCATTTGAATGGTCAAACAAAGTCCAAATGACCTCAAATTTTAACCATAGGTTTATGACAATTCCTAGAACGATGATATGCATTTAATTTTTTCATTTTACCCAATATATAGCCCCTAAAAATTTTATTTCCCTTTAACATATGTATTAGTGTATAAATTGAGTAAACTAATGTGAAGAGGCATTATGATTATTTTTCTTATTGTATTTTCGAGATAGGCCAACCAAAAGGCTTTTTCCAATCTATTAATTACATTTCATAATTGTATTCACTCATAAGGAGAGAGAAAAATAAAGGGGGTTATTAATTCCTTAACATTAATTATTTTTCACCCATTATACATTAGATTTGTATAATAACATTATCCATTGATAAAATCTTATTTATGCAACAATTATTTCGTTTCGGGAATATTAACATCATTTCCCTTACTAAAAATAATAATAGAGGTAATTTGTGCGCTAACCCTTGTGTTGGCATGTATATATTATCCAAACCATTAAATTCCCATAATTCAACATTAAGGACAAAACAAAAGGGAAATGAGATAACACAAAGTATATAGGGTGGAAATTGCAACTATTATTTGAAAGTCAATTTGTTACATCGATGGAGGAAAGAAACCACCCATGGGAATGGGTTTTTGGGTGGAAGGAGGACAGAGGCGATGAGGGTAGACCGAAGACATGTTTGTGACGCCCAACATTGCTCATCGGATATGGCGAGCATGTCCTAGTCAACCTGAAGCAACATTAGAAGGAAGCAGGTGGGATGAGACCAGTCGTCGGTATCCATTGATGTCCCTCCCTCAATCATGGTTGATAAGATGCAGAGACGTCCCACAGGGTAGCGGAATCCATAGATTGGGGATGGAGAGGCTCACAGAGGAAGAAGAGGCCTGAAGAACTGATCGTGAGGAGATAGACAAAGAGAGCATGGGCGGATCCAGCCCGACGTGGCAACCAGTCAGCCCCACTACATCACTCGCTAGATTTGGTTTTGACGGAGGATCTTTCTGAAGAAGGCACAATGGCCCCGATCGATGCTTCCTCGTGCACAAAGACGAACATAAGGGAGTTGGGTCCCTTTTCTGGTGGGTGTGGACCCGACTCCCTTCCGTTCATCTTTATGCACGAGGAAGCATCAATGGGGGCCATTGTGCCATCTTCAGAAAGATCCTCCGTCAAAACCATATCTAGCGAGTGATGTAGTGGGGCTGACTGGTTGCCACGTCGGGCTGGATCCGACCATGCTCTCTTTGTCTATCTCCTCACGATCAGTTCCTCAAGCTAGGTTAGACCGGCTTCTGAATGACATACAACTTGATGGCCTATGTGAGCCAATCTGAGTACAATGTCTCAAGCAGTGGACCCCACCCCAAAAGCTAAATAGACCATCAAATATCAGAACTTTCTATGACCTTGAATAGTTTGTAGAAATTAGCTCCCTTATCTAAAAAATACAAACACGATACTGTAATTTTCAGAAAAATATATAAAATAAAATTGAATCATAATATCAATCATTTGCTTCTCAAATAACATAGATCTTAAGTAATATGTATAATGCTCATATTATGTGTAACAAATATCAAATGATGACTCAAAATTATGATAATGCACCAGTAACTTCAAACTGTTATCTATAAAGCATTCATGTCTTATATGATAATGTTTGAGCATGAAATTATCTAAAATTCTTCATGTAGCTTTTAAGAACAAATTAGACCATATAAAATGCAATAAGCATGTTCATGGTCAATAAATGATGGAAATTTTAGTATAAGCTTGTATCATTACCTAGATCCCTTAATAAAATTATGAGACCATAATTATGACCTCTCAATCAATATGAAAATATCTGACACATGTTTTAGATCAATTGAACCTAGGTTTGGCCTAAACCCTAATTTGGACCTAAAATATCAAGAATATGATGTACTATGTTTAAATGATGGTTAATTGCTATTAATTAGGTTGTAACTAGAAAGTAGATGACAATGGATGTATAAAGAACCTCTGAGCTCAGGTACGTGGATATAATTATATGACTAGTTTTGTTGGATGATATAAGTATGTGGACTTTCTTGCATTTATTAGTATAACCTTTGTTGGATGTATATATATTATGGTACTCCTCTTCCTGAAACATTAGAACATTAAAGAAAGAAAATGAAATGTAGTTACTAATAGTGTTCATCAATCTACTTATTAGAGAGGGAAAGTATTATTGTTGACTAGCACCTTCCTAATGGTACGTGGTATGCAGGGATATACCTAATGGTACAAGGTACTCGGGGAATGGGCCCAATAAGATATGTGACTATGTGCTAATTCCACCACAGTAATGCATGTTTCTTGAAATATGACTATTAACTTGGGTTTACGTAATTCTCTTCCCAAAATAATGTTTTCCTTTTTCTTTTCTTCTTTATCCAATTATTTCAAGTATGCTAGCATTGTATCTATATATTTTTAACCATGTACCAACTTTATGTTGATTCTCTATTTCACGTATTTTCTATGTTCAAAGATAGAATGAGAGAAAATATGAGAGTAAGTAGTTGTACATGTTTGCCTATTGTGTTAAGATCCTAGCATACATGTTCAGACTTATGTAAAATATCCATTCAATATGTAATTGTAACTCATGTTGCAATAAATCATTTTGTAATATATATGTTGAATGTTGAGAAATGTTATGGTGTATGTTATGTTGTATGTTCATGTATTCTTATTATGCTTCTGCATTGCTCTTTGAAACAATTAGCTAACATTTTTTGATTGGTCCTCTCGCGCCTTCTAAGTCTCGAGATGGCAGAATTGAGGGACGTTATGGTTGAAATCAGAGCATGAAAAATAGATACACCTAACAATAGCTCACCATGAAACATAAAACTAAATTTCACCTCTGACTTTAAACCCGAGGAACATAGCAAGTTATAGGATCTAGGTTTGACTTAGCCTCTAGGTTAGAACCTAGATGTTTGAGAACTAGGTTTAGACAAGTGTATGAAACCCTTTCCATATAGAGCTCATATGTATTAGGTAGCTACACTAGTCTACAATGTGTTCTCACCATATAAATGGGTGACATCACACTAGACTATCTACTGTGTGTGGGACACTTGGTTTTTCTAATTGGTTTTGTTTTCCAATCGGCTCGAGCCTCGACAATTTTCTCTGACATCTTCTTTATCGGAGAAAAATTATGTAATATTTTATTATATATATGTAAATATGCAAATGTGCCCCTCATACATGAGAGTAGTAGGTGTTCATGCAATCTAAGTGAAATGGAGTGACATCAGTCTAGAAGAGTGAGTATATCTAGATTAGATGTCTGGAGCCTTATTAGATATTTGATAATTAGAGTAGATGATAGATTGATAGATGATATAAGCAAGGATGATCTTATCTATGTTCAATCTCATATGATATAAGTTTTTTTATAACAATTCAAGTTGTATATGAGGTCTGAATCTAATTTTGAAAATATGAGTTGAATCTTGATGATGGATGTATCTTAGCATTCCTTATGTAAGTACTCTAAATTAAGACAAGGTTGAATATGCATGATGCTCAAGTTTTTTTACAAAGGAGAACCTCTGGTGTTAGGACAAGATATGTGGTGAACTCCAAAGTGAGTGAGACCCATAGGGAGAAGGTCATTGGACCTAACCTCCAATATATGAGAAATATGAAAATGTGTTAAATGATGTGTCCTAATCTGGATCGCTCCTAAGTATATGAGTTGAGTCCTTATGCATGATTCATAAATGTGATCTAAATCCTAGACACGAGGGTTGGGTCAGAAAATTATGGGTAGACGACTCATAATGAAAAATGCAATCCCTTGACTGAGTTAGGTCCTAGCTTGAGTGACTTACATTTGTAAATCTCATCATTAGCTGCAAATGAGGTGATATATGAAATTTTAGTTTCGAGAGTAAAATTCCTTGTGCCTAAAATACTCAAAAATACATGTTATTTCTTGTACTTCTATTTCTCTATATATGATGTGAGACACCTCGCTTGAGCTATTTGGATGATTCTGTATAAAGAGTCACTCAAATAAGCTTGACTATTCTATTTGCTTCCTATATCATACATTCAATATCCAAGTTTGAAATCATGATAAGCTTAAATTAGTATATTCTATTTCACTTCATATCATACATGAAAGGTATAAGATTAAAAATAGGATCTTCATATAAAGATATCTTCATATCATAGATTATTTGATCACAAAATATAATTCTAAACCTCCAATATCTTTAATCTAAGATTGTAGTTTGAAGACAACTCATGCACTAGGGTGAAACCCTAATATTCAAGAACGATAGATGAACTCTTCTAAAATAATGAAAATCATAGTATGATGTTGATCATAACCCACACTAATGATCCTAACTATGATAATTCTAGTAATTCATGACATGAAATATTAATATCACCTTATATAGGTGAGTAGGGTGAAGGAAGAAATATTGAATTATAACTTCTCAACTTCCTATGTATGAACAAAACCATAATTCCTAAGGGGAATAAGGATATCTAGATCCTAATATTAAAAAAATATCACATGATGACCAAACCTTTTATTGATGCTTCATTCTATGTAAGGTGGGGGTGGATACAGCCTAGATGCTCGAACACCTAAGATGACAACATATGGTGCATAAAGAACTATGATAGTCTTGGCACCTGAAAGTGGTGACCTAGAGAATTTAGAGACTCCCTGAAATCACATTAAGTATGTGATTGGTAGAATTTCAAGGACGTAATTCCTCATAAGATGGGGTTAATGTGATAACCTAAATTTTAGGGTTTTGATACCCAATATAGTATTTTGACTCAAGGGTAATCACTAGATGACCAACTGAATTTATTGATACATGAAGATGACATCAAATGATATAGAGGTAAGTGTGACCATAAAGTCACAATGTGACTATGTGAGGTTCCTTAGGCACGTTTCATAATTAATAATCAAATTACTGATCCTTGAAATCAACCCTCTTTGATATTCATGTTAATGGTTATTTTGACAATTTTTTTAATCCAATATTGGTCGCCTTTTGGTTTTAGTAATCATATGATATAATGGCATTCGATCTACTATTTGATAGGTAATAATCACTAAATATTGCAACAATGACTAAGGTTTTAAATAAATAGGACTAAGTTTGATATTTATCACCCACATTTGTTGCATGCTTGGCCAAGATATGAGGAACCCAAGATGTAACTTTTCCTAGCTCATCAATATCTCTCAGTCGGATGACTCCAAGGTTGCCACCTACCTATGTTTTTAGTGGATCAACTAGTGTCTATCATACTAGGTCACAAGCAATAAGTAAGAGGTTGTTAGGAGTTTTGAGCGAGGTCTTAGGATCTACCGTGTCCCTAGGAGCTACTCAACACAACTAAGACCCTAACTTATGGGATGTGAAGGCAAGGCGAGAGACAACTATGGTATGCAAACCCTAACTCCTCCATAGTGCCTAACCAAGGATTCTCTCTGGCGACCCCCACCCCAACCACACGATTCCATCAACCTGTCAGTAGGAAGATGATGTTCCTTCTTCTACTTGGTGATGGCGGCATGCATCACTGGAGCAGGGCCTTACCGGACAAAGGCCACAAGTCTAGTTGTTGACAGATGAAGGAAACCACCCATGGGCATGGGTTTTTGGGTGGAAGGAGGATAGAGGCGATGACGGTAGACCAAAGACGTGTTGGCGACGTCCAGCAGTGCTCGTTGAAGAAGGACAACGTGTCCTAGTCAACCTACAACAATTCAAGAAAGGAAGTAGGTGGGCCTAGACCAACCGTCAGTATCCCCCAGTGTCCCTCTCTCAATATCTATTGACAAGACACACAAGCATCCCACAGGGTTGCAAAATCCATAGATCAGGCATGAAGAGGCTTGCATAGGAAGATGAGGCATGTAGACCTGATCGTGAGGAGATAGACAGAGAGAGCATGGGAGGACCCGACCGAACCTGACAACAAGTCGGCCCCACTTCATTGCTCATCGGATATGGTTCCGGCTGAGGAGGTTTCAAAAGAAGGCATAACGGCCTAGATCGATGATTCCTCGTGCACGAAGACGAAAGGGAGGGAGTCAGGTCCCTATTTGGCTGGGTGTGAACCAGCCTGTTACGAATTGGGCCAGGTTAGACCGGCTCCTGAACGACACCCTACTTGATGACCTATATGAGCCAATTTGAGGATAGAGTCTCAAGCAGTGGACCCCACCCCAAAAGGTAAATAGGCCATCAAATATCAGAAATTTATGTGACCTTGAATAATTTGTAGAAATTAGCTCCTGTATTAGAAAAATACAAACATGATACCGAAATTCTCAAAAAAATATGTAGAACAATATAGAATCATAATATTATTCTTTTTATTCTCGAATAACATGAATATTAAGTAATATGTATAATGCTCATATTATGTGTAATAAATATCAAACGATGACCCAAAATTATAATAATGCACCTGTAACTACAAACTATTTTTCATAAAGCATATAATGTCTTATAAGATAATGTTTGAGCATAAATTTATGTAAAATGCTTCATGTAGCTTTTAAGAGCTAATTATGCCATATAAAATGCAATAAACATGTTTATGTTCAATAAATGATGGAAATTTTAGTATAAGATCATATCATTACTTGGAACCCTTAATAAAATTTTGAAATTGTAATTATGACCTCTCAATCAATAGTAAAATATGAGACACATGTTTTAGATCAGTTGAACCTAGGTTTGGCCTAAACCCTAATTTGGGCCTAAAATACCAAGAATATGATGTACCATGTTTTAATGATGGTTAATATCTATTAGTCAGGTGGTGACTAGAATAGTAGATGACAATGGATGTATAAAGAACCTCTAAACTCAGGTACGGGGATATAATTATATGACTAGTTTTTTTGGATGATATAAGTATGTGTACTTACTTGCATTTGTTTGCATATACTTTCTTGGATATATATATATATATATATATATATATATGTATATGTATATATGGAATTCCTCTACCTTAAACATTAGAACATTGAAGAAAGAAAATGAAATTATGTTATTGATTGTCTTCATTAATCTCCCTATTAGAGAGGGAAAGTATTAATGTTGACTAGTACCTCCCTAATGGTAAATGGTACGCAGGGAGATCCCTAATGGTACAAGGTACACGGGGAATGGGCCTAATAATATATGTGATTATGTTCTAAGTCCACCATAGTAATGTATGTTTATTGAAATATCTAAAAACTTGGGTTTACCTGATTCTCTACTGTAAATAATGTTTTCCTTTTTCTTTTCTTCTTTCTTCAATTATTTCAAGTATGCCACCATAATATCTATATTTCTTTAACGACGTACCAACTTTATGTTGTTTTTTTGTTTCACGTACTTTATAGGTTCAGGGATAGCATGAGAGAAAAGATGACATTTAGTAGTTGTACATGTTTACCTATTGTGTTAAGATCCTAACATACATGTCCAGACTTATGTAAAATATCCTTTTAATATGTAATTGTAACTCATGTTGTAATAAGTCATTTTTTAATATATACATGTTGAATGTTGAGAAATGTTATGGTGTATGTTATGTTGTATGTTCATGTATGCATATTATGCCTCTGCATTGCTCTGTGAAACAATTAGCTAACATTTTCGGATTTGTCCTCTCGAGCCTTCTAAGTCTCGAGACAACAGAATCCAAGGACATTACACAATGTGTATGGAACTTCTATTTAACATCTTATACCCATAACACAACTATCGCTACTAGGGTTCAAACTCATACATGTGTCCTTCTTTGTTGGCATTATGACCACTGACTATGCCACCTATGCTCATCATGAGGTCATGTCCCTCCCTAATGCATGTAATACTAATTATAATTAGATCCTCTAAGTAGAAGTTTGACATGCTATTGCCAACTAGAAGTCTCTCATTTTCCTTGAGAGAGAAAATGTGCATCTTCTATTGATCAAATATACAATTATCATCGCCAAAGTACCAACGATGTACCACTAACTGATGTGCATCGTCAGCTGATTGGATCTACTTCCTCTGGTGATGAACCACCTCTGTACCACTAGATGAGAGATGCATGCAATCCACTAACTAGATAGATTGAATCTATTGTCAACTAACACCCTATGATGTTGATTGATGTGTATCCTATACTGATCATACAAACTATTGTTTTTTTCAATTGCTTACCACTTCAATACATGAAGGAAAAGTTATCGAACCTCTCTGATTGATAAGAGAGCTCCATCATTGATGCACCCAATGTAACAGTGTCTTCCAACCGCTTCTTAGCCTCAAGAAAAAGTCACCATCCTCTGTCATGCATGAGAGAGCTCTGCCAGTTTCTCTTGTTCTCTAGCTCATCTATCATATTAAGTACCAACATTGAATAATTAGTGAGATCACACCAACATGTGGGATGAACTCAATGTCCTCCCCTAGAGCCTCTATATATAGCCTACTATGCATATGATTGTAATGAATAATCCTATTTTGAATCATAGTCCAACCCAAAATAATATCAATGTTGCAGATAAGGAGCCATCTTCTTTCCTCTTACGATTAACTCCTATTACAGTTGCAACACACATGACCGACTCCTACTAAGTTCAAATCTCATTAGGACCCAGACTCAATTATCTCTTATTCAAACACTAACTACATCAAGTGTTTTAGTAGGAGGAGTCTAGATAACACATCTTCTCACATTAAAACAAAAAAATGCCACTTTAAGTGGTAGTTTCTACTCAAAGTAAGCTATAGTGATAATTATATATCCATATATTCTATTGAAGACATTCTTTTTACCAAAGTGTGTCAATCTTATTTTTTTCTTTAATATGATGAAAAATTATGAAGTGATTTTAATAGTGGAGATGGCTTCTAAATTTACAATCTCAGAACTGGAAATATGTCACAAGCACTTAACTCGGATAATGAGACTTCCATTTCCTATCAAGTTTTTGATGTGCCTAATTATAGCATCAGTTAAGACACTATCATTCTTAAATCAATCCAATATGTTTTTACCCAAAAAGATTCAAATCACCTATCTTCTCGGTGTGACAATTCTCTTAAGAGATGTCTTACTGATAGCTAATTCTCCATTTAGGATATCAATTATCTCTAAAACCAACTAAGTTGCACTGCCTATTCTGATCAAATTCATTTGATCTGGAAAAATTCATACTCAACAAACAAAGGCTATAGGTTTTCCATTTATCCTAAACAAAATACATACTTTAACAACAAATTCTAGCAAATGAAGAGTCCTACTGAAATTTTGGTACTCATTTGGTTGATAGGTTATGATAAACTTCTTATTAGCTCCAACTGGTATTGGATATTCCATGTGCATTACATTCGTTACTTATGTTGACCTAATTTGAAGGATTGCTCACATGTTTTTTTTGCTCTTGTCCATTCTTCAATCATGGCAACATTATTTCAATAGTTGAGGCTCCTACGAGTACTGATTTGTGGACCATTCATCTACTACACTAAATCATCTTCAAACTACGCAATATTCTACATACAAACTTACTTGCGTGAATCATTTTTGGTCCATTTTGACTTGATTGAAACTGTTTTTTTAATAATATGTCCCTCCCCATTTCTAGGATATGTGAAAATATTCAGATTTTTATGATTATCTCTTGTCTCCCTTTAGATAATACATGATCGATGGTTCTTGAGCTTGATTAAGGTCTGTTGTGAGTGAATCGGATGGTTGTTAATGTCGCATGCACCTGCTCCTTGCAATTTGTTGTTGAGGTCTCAGAAGAAGACGGATATATTAGTGCCTTTTTTTGGATGCTCTTATGTTTGATGACTTTCTTAGAAGCATGTTATGGGGTGTCTCCCCATGATACTTAGTCTGAAATTCACAATGTGGGATTGATATTTCTTGTATCATTCACACCTTGTTTTCTATCTTTTCTTTGTACTATGAGCTGATTCCACAGTTGTGATTTCAGTCCCTTCTTTAGTGTTAATGCAAACAACGTTTTATCAAAGGGAAACATGTGCCCATACGTGGTTTAAACAAAAAGTCGCCGAGTGATTATCAAATTGCCAACCACAAAGGCTTGACTTACCGAACGAACCAGTTTACTGTTTGTAGCCATTAGCCACGACTCAATCCATCACGAATCACGCATTGAGTATTCATTTATTATCCGAGTTACTTCCCTGCCCATATTTGATTCGGAGCTAAATTATTGCCTCCCATGAGCTCCGGATCCCCGTGAAAATGAAGAAATCCACGATCCTCGGCACGCAGGCTGCGGCAAGCATAGCATGCTGCATATGGTGGCCTTCTCCAATGTCGGCTGGATTCCGTAATTTGACGTTTTTAATAAGGGTCAACTCCTACTGCTGCTTTTTTTTTAAGAGTTTTTTCCTATTAACTCCCTCAACTATCCCAAAATTCCAGTTTGTCCCCTCAGTTTTGCAAAATCCTACTCAGCCACCTCATCTGTCACTACTGTTAACATTTTAATGGCTTGGTTCTTTTTCTTTATTTTTTATTCGTTTGTCATCTCCTCCCACTGCTGCTTGGTTTCTCTGATTTATCGGTTTGTTTTTGTTTTCAGAGTTTGGTCATTCATTGTTAGTGAGTATCGTTTGATATTAATTGATTACTTATATAATGATACACATTGATGTATCTTTTTTAATGTAAGTTATGTCTAGACACATAATGGATACTTAGAATAGGATCGTTAAATTCACAGTCGTACCTAACACTAAAAAAAACATCCTATCATATTTTAAATACAAGATTTTAAATTGGAGTAACGCTACCCATGGTCATACACCCATCTACATACCCGATTCTCGGGAGTCTGCAAAAAGCTGATCCCAGCCGTTTTTTTCATGCAAATTAATTTCACATAGTCTGTAAAAAGATTGGTCCAAATGTTTTCTCTCATACAAATTAATTCCACACCAACTAATTCATGCAGAAACTAAACAGTCTCAAAGTTCTCTCCACAGCCCCAATTTCAAAATTTTCATTTTTTATCTTGCAAGTCCTCTCTCCATCCCCATTCCGTCCAAGTACAGTGCGTCTGCTTCCCAACTTTCGTCAATCCTATCGGAACGCACCGTCGTGCTATTGTTTCCAGTGTCATACAAAAAGTACGGTACTAAGGACCACATTGTACATGAAGGACGATGCTAACAATCAAATTTGCATACATTCAAAAAATAGCATTTGACAAAATTATGTACAAAGTATAGTAGTAAGAGACACATTGTACTAGAAGTACAGTACTAACAACTATATTTTGCAGTACACATTTTGCAGTACAAAAAGTACAACACAACATTACAGTACAAGACGTACAATACAAGATGTACAATACTAACAATAATTTTACACATATTGTGCACATTTTATTCTTTACAAAACAATTTAATACAAGACGTACAATGCATGACGTACTGTACTAATAACACATTTTACAAGTACAATATGTGTACATTTGAGATGGAATCTGGACTAAAGAGGAATCAGAGAGACAACAAAGTTTTTTGCAAAAAAAAAAATTGGAGGGAATTAGGATAAAAAAATTAAATTGAAGTACTTCTCGTTATCATGTGCAACTAATTGGAGACTGGGTATAACAACAAAACTTTACATGTCAGTGACAATAATATAAAAAATTGGTTGTAGGCGTGGATGCATTAAAACTCTCTTTTCTCATGTTCACGGTATGCCAGCGAGTGAGTTAGTGCCTATGATTAGAATTTTCCTTAAAATGTGCCTGAAATCATCCAGATGGGATGAGGACGTGTTAGTCGACTACATAACGGTGTGAGTTGGCCAATACTCAGCTCGCTTAGTTTAACATTAGGGGACTTTTTGACAACCCAGCCGAGGTGCTTGTCACAGCGGGTGGTGCGTCAACCTAATACGGAACGTATCACGCCTTATTATGTGTCCTTTGAGCTTCCGACAATTTCAAACATAACTGGAATTATAATTTGAATATAAATTTTTTATTTTAAACATAACATGAATTATGTTTTGAATACAACAATTCTATTTATATTTAAAATTATTGGGAGACCAAGCATGTCATATTTTGAATTAGGTTGACATCGTTACCAGTTTTGGAAAGCACCTGGATTGAGGTCGTCAGAAAGTCCCGCCATTCCTATTACCCACCTCAACTATCCCAAAATTCCGATACACCCCCTCAGTTTTGTGAAATCCTACACAACCTCTACATATGTCATTGCTGGTTGCCAATGCTGGTAACAATGTCAACTAAATTCAAAATATGACATGTTGGGTCTCCCTATAATTTTAAACATAAATAGAATTCTTATATTCCAAACACAATTCATGTTATGTTTAAAATAGAATTCTAGTATATAAATTACAATTTCAGTTATGTTTGAAATTGTCGGGAGCTGAAAGGGAAATGTGACAACCCGATTACAAATCAAGCCATCACTAGTAAAAATCATGGAATTATCATAAACAACTGAATTAACAAAATCACTAAAAATTAAAGCCATCTTGCACATAGATTCTTTTTCCAGCAAACTCTTACACAAGGAACCAAAGCATTATATACATATGGTTCACATTATACATTCAGTATTTCATCTCTTCTCGAGGATAACAAGTAGTTGATTTGCTTCTAATATGTACTATGACAACATAAAAATATCGAGATAAGAAAACAAAAATCTCAAGTCGTTCGTAGAAATCACTTAAGAACTATCTCCAAGGACCTGAGAGTACAGAGACGGCACATATACTTCTATTTATAAAACCCTAACATACAGTGTACTCAACCTGAGATACTACTGTTGTCCCTACTGATATGATCCTTCTTCTGTAGTCCGGTTCCTAGTTCCTCCTCCGCACCCACCTAAAAATTATGGATCCCACTTGTAGATATTCCATTTGTTTAATAGATATATTTTTAAGTGCAAGGCATAAATATTGATAACAGATCTATGAGTCATCTTTTACTTTAAATGGAATATGAAGAACATGAATAATCATCTATCTACTAAGATGCATGAAAGTAATAAGGCATCAACCAATGTTTCCCGTATATGATCCTTAAACAAATACACTACATGGCTGATTACATATTCACATTCATACTTATGCCCAGAGGAGATGAGTTATACCGCTCATACTTCAACCGACCACTAGTAAGTCGAAATCGATACCATACAAGGTCAATGGCAGAGCCGGCTGTCAAGACCTCACCTTTCTCGGTCAGTAGGAGAACACTTAGGTTTAGCATGACATCTTGTGTCTGTTGTAATTAGCTATGTCGGGGTATAGCAGCATCTTCTCTATAGAGTTACCACCGTAGCGTGTACTCTCTTTGGGAGAAGATCACTTAGCTTTCCCGGATTATCAGGATGACCACTGAGCGATGTTGATGTATTTGGAGAGTCCACTAAGCACCATTATTTAGTTTTGGGAGTCCATTGAGCATCCTTATTTAGTTTTGGGAGTCCACTGAGCACCTTTATATTATCACATATTCAAAAATATGCATTCCGAGTAAAACTCATTTCACCATTCAGCAATTGCTGACACTGAATGGATCTATGGTCTGGGCAATTACATGATAATATTCATCTTTCTTAATTAAGTACATTACTATATCTTTTAATATCATTCAAGTTACAAGCCAGAATTATATCAAATGCTACAAAGAAAGCATAATTGCATTTACCAGGTACTTTCATATTTACTGAAACACATAGACCACTTAGAATCTCCAACTCTTGTCATCGTCATTACTTGGGTATTCAAACCCTTAATTCATCACTGAGTACTGTCACCACTTAGCAGATGATCATTACCTCTAGGTCATCAGACCAAGGTATTTATTCACATACTCCACATAGCTCATTGAATCTGTATCATATAACAACATAGCTCTTACTTAGCCATGCTTATTGCCTTAAGATACTTGCATGGTTATTATATCATGTTATCAACAAATTCCAAACGCATGTCTTAACAATGAAATATTAAAGAACATATCCTCCCTTATGAATTAGGGTTATAATCAACCAATTAGGGTTTCAGGATTTCATTAACAAAGATTATGCCCTAACTCATACTCCACTCATCTCAGGAGTATTGTCGAAGGTTATTCATATAATTATCTTTCCATTCTTAGTTTCTCTCTCATCCCTACTAGGATGTAGATTACTTAATTCATCTCTTTAAGGTCTACTAGCTTATTATTGTCAAATTGAATTAAACTCATTATGTCTCAATATTGCATTAATCATATACATCACTTAGGCAAGCTTAATAAATAAGAGCATGTCTACCATATCAGGTAGCATGATTAATAATGTGATTCTATTGCATTTGAAGATGCATATATCATCAAAACAAGTAACCATTTTAATCATGTGGTGAAACCACATCCTCATACCGGGTTTAGGGCATATCCCTTAACACCATATCGTGTAGTCATGTTGGGTTAGGTATCACTTTAACTTTTCTCATCTTAAGTCAACCTCATATCATGTATGGGTTATACCATTATTCTCATATCAGGTATAGGGGTGTATTGGGTCCTCATATCATGTAGGAGAGTACTCCATATTGGGCATACCATATGGACTTACCATATCTCATACAAAAAAATATTATATTGGTTCTTCACCTTAGTTGGTCATGTCAATTTTTAATTTAGACTTCCATATCGGTTCTCCACTTGGATTTCCATATCAGATTTCATCTTGCGTTATCATATTGTGTACCCATATTGGATTTTCCATATGTTGGATACCATATTGTGATCTCATATTGAGTATCATATCGGTTTATCTATCTTAGGTATCATATCGGTTACACCTTTGGACACCATGTCGGTTTATATGTATTGGAGATCATATTGGTTTACCTCTCTTAGGCAAACCTCCTTTTTTTCCTTAACCATTTCAATGGTTCTATTCATTCTTGACAGGCTAAACACTTAGTTACTTATCAACTCATCTCAACATAGTAAGTTGTATCAAGTTTTCAAAAGAAAATCACAACATATTATATTTCCATATCCTCATCTAGGGTTTTACCCATATTAGGCAAAGGTATTGCTCTATCTTTGTATCGTGTACATGGATATAGATAGGAATCTACCATATCATTCATAGAACCTATTTTACAAAGTATAACCTACCTTCATATTGGGTAGACCCCCATATCAGATTCCATATCGGTTTTCAAAGTCTTCAACCCACATTGGGTTGCAAGAGTCTTCAACCCATATCGGGTTGTTCAATGATGATGTCATCATCATCAACCTCAAGATCATTATCTTACTATTCTAAATCATGTACAACCGTCCTAATTACTTATTGGAACTCATGAATATATCAATTGATCAAAGGAAATCTGAATTTTGACAATAATCAACAAATTGAATAATATTGAAGAAAAGATAATAATATTGATGGGTTTAAGTTATATAACCCACCTCTCAAATAGCTTTCAAGCTTCAACTTCACACATTCCAAGGTTGAAGATGAGCCTTCTCCAAACTCCAAGACTTGAGCCCCAAGCTTTTGCACAATATCTCCAATCCAAATGGACGATATCACCTCCCTTGGTTGCTAAGACCTACTTTGGCTGATATCCCTTATCTTTGGCCGATATCAAGCTTCACCACTCAACTCTCTTCACTATGGACGTCACAAGAGAGTATGCACGATACAAGAGGCAAGGGTACTAACAAGATTTTGAAAATCTCACTAACGAGTGAAGGTCAAGGTACTTATCCTAGAGGTTTATAGAAAAGAGTGTAATAGGTATCATTAGCCTAAGTTACTTCATGCCACCTAGTCATGCAAGGTCGACACATACACTTTCATGCATGCTATTATTATCTTTCCATGCAAAAAAATAAAAGTCCAAGGATAATATAGGGGATAAGGGTCGGCTCGTGAGTTATCTTCTAGTTTAAGTCTTCTTCCACTAACTGTATTATAATATTCAACTTAATCCATTCCAAGACAAGCTACAAATTGATACTTTATTTCTTCTTTGAAGTGCCTTGCCCATCATGGGCCAAAATAAGACTCAACAATATGATAGGAGGCTCTCTTATGGCTCTATGGACGATAGGGACTCTCTTTTCAAGTCCTTAACTCGATATGGCTCATATGCATAACTCTCAACTTATATATTTTCTTGGTCTCTTCATTATTAAGAGTGCTAACACTTTAAGCTGATTCAACACATTGTCTCCTTCTTTCTCTCTCTTCTAGACAATACTAGATAAGAGTAAGAACAATCTAAAGGTGGTAATTTGCACATTAACCCTACATTTAGTATATATTGAAATTTATACCATAATTGATATACCAAGCACTTAGCATTATTTACACAAGTTCTCACTTATAATTTTAGGCATTGCACAAGCCACCAATTAGCATCATATTCTCTTTCATAACATTAAAACACTTAGGATACATTCAACATGTGACATTTGCAGTATAACCCTTCTTCTTGGGTGAATTGCACTTTTCACTTAGATTATCATATAATGCACACATAGTTTGCACATAAGCTCAAATTTGAAAATAAACTTCACAAAGGAACTTAATTACTTTTCAAAATATAAGAACAAGTTTGTAAGCAACTTACTTAAGCAAAACATCTAGGGTTAGGCCATAACCCAAGTCAGGGGTGTTACAATTGTCAACCCCTAAAAAGGGATTTTGTCCCCAAAATCTCAAGAGAAAAGAGAAGGGTACTTCCTCCTCATCTCTTCCTCTAACTCCCATGTGGCTTCTTCAACACCACAATGATGCCAGAGAACTTTTACAGTAGCTATATCTTTGTTCTTCAACTTCTTGACTCTTCTGTTAGGAATCATCATAGGACCTTCCACATCGGATATATCTTTATTTAATTCAACCTCTACAGGTTGCAACACCATCTATGTATTGGGAGGATACTTCCTCAGCATAGACACATGAAACACTAGATGTAGTCTATGTAGCTTGGGTGGAAACGCTAACCTATAATATACTTTCCCGATCCGTTCTATCACTGGGTAGGGTCCCATAAATCTAGGAGCTAACTTACCCTTCTTCCCAAATCTAAGAATACCTTTCCAAGGAGAGACCTTGATGTACACTCTGTCTCCAACTTGGAATTCTAAAGGTCTACAACGTTTATCAGCATAAGACTTCTGTCTATCTTGTACAACCTTCAACTGTCGTTGTATAACTTTAATCTTTTCAGTTGTTTGTTGCATTAACTCAGGACCTAAAAGTTGGTATTCTCTAGTTTCAAAACAGCATAACAAAGATCAATAGCTTCTACCATATAATGCTTCATATGGTGCCATATCAATACTAGCCTGATAACTATTGTTATAAGTAAACTCAATCAAGCTCAAGTGTAAATCCCAACTTCCCACAAACTAAAGGACACATGATCTAAGAAAGTCCTCCAAGATTAGTACAGTTCTTTCAGACTGTCCATCAGTCTGAGGATGAAAGGTTGTACTAAACTTTAACTGTGTACCTAAATCTTTATGTAATCGTTACCAAAAATGACTTGTAAACTGGGGACCTCTATCACATACAATCGTAGCTAGAACTCTGTGCAACCGCACTGTCTCATCTATCTAAATTTGTGCAAGCTTTTCAGTAGTGTAGGTTGTTTTGATAGGAATAAAATGTGTTGTCTTAGCCAACCTATCAACTATCACTCAAATGGAATCATGACTTTTGGCTGTCCTAGGTAGACCAACTACAAAGTCCATCGTCACATGATCCCATTTCAACTGAGGGATATGTAGGGGTTGTAACATTCCTGAAGGCTTCTGCTGTTCTTCTTTAACCTGCTGACACACCGGACACTGCACAATGAACTCAGCTACATCTTTCTTCAAGCCAGGCCACTAATACATATCTTTTAAGTTATGATACTTTTAGTGCTCCTTGGATGCATTGCATACATGGATGAGTGAGCTTCCTCCATAACTAACTTTATTAAGTTATTACTATCGAGAACTACCATCCTACCATGGTAACAAACTATCCCATCATCTGTTACATGAAAACCATCCCGTTTCATACTACCCAACTCTGACTTTATCTACTGAATCACAGTATCAACATGTTGTGCCTCTTTAATATGTTCCTTCAGAGTAGGTTTCACATGCATCTCAGCTAATAACCCTGATAAGAAAGATACTTCTAACTATACATTCATCTATCTCAAAGAGACAAGCATATCCCATTTACAGCATACTAAAGAGTTTAACTGTGCATTTTCTGTAGGCGGAGATGAGGATTTTCTACTGAGTGCATTAGCCACTACATTGTCTTTTCTTGGATGATAATCAATTGTACAACCATAGTCCTCGATTAACTCCATCCACCGATGTTGTCTCATATTCCGCTCATGCTGAGAGAAAATGTATTTTAAGTTTTTATGATCTGTGAAGATCTGGCACATCTCTCCATAGAGATAATGCCTCCAGATTTTTAACACATGAACCACTGTAGCTAATTCTAGATCATGTGTCAGATAATTTTCCTCATGTTTCTTGAGTTGTCGCGAAGCAAAACAAACTACATGATCACTCTACATCAACACGCAGCCTAGACCATTCTTAGAAGTATCACAGAAAACAACATATCCTTTTCCCTACTCAGGTAGAACTAATATAGGTGCACTAGTCAACTTCTCTTTCAACAACTGAAAAGAATGTTGACATTTGTCATTCTAGACAAAAGGAACTTCCTTCCTAGTCAATCTGGTTAGAGGTAATGTTATAGAACTGAAGTCTTTGATAAACCTCCTATAATATCCTACCAAGCCTAGGAAACTATGAACCTCATTCGGTGTCTTAGGTTGTTCCCACTCCACAACAGGCTCTACTTTCTTAGGATCAACAAGAATACCTGAAGCAGATATGACGTGTCCAAGAAAATATACTTCTGATAACCAAAATTCACACTTGCTAAACTTAGCATATAACTTATGCTATCTGAACAAGGTCAAAGCTTGACTAAGATGTTGTTCGTGTTGTTGACTGTCTCTACTGTATATCAAAATGTTGTCTATGAAAACCACTACAAACTTATCAAGGAAAGGCCGAAAGATTCTATTCATCAACTCCATGAATGCAGCTGGTGCATTAGTTAGTCTGAACAACATAACTACAAACTCATAGTGACCACATCTTGTCTGAAAGGCTGACTTAGGTATGTCATTCTCCTTGATGTGTAACTGATAATATCCTGACCTTAGATCTATCTTAGAGAACACTATTGCACCACGCAACTGGTCAAACATATCATCAATCCTTGGTAAAGGATATTTGTTCTTAATAGTCACCTTGTTAAGTTGTCTGTAATCTATGCATAGTCTCAGATACCCATCTTTCTTTTTAATGAAAAGAACTGGAGCACCTCATGGTGAGGTACTCGATTGTATGAATCCTTTCTCAAGAAACTCCTACAACTATTTCTTAAGATCTGCCATCTCAGCTGGCGCCATCCTGTAAGGTGTTTGGGCTATAGGTTGTGTATCTGGAACAAGATTAATTTTGAAATCAATCTCTCGAGGTGGAGGAACACCTAGAAGTTCCTCGGGAAACACATCCTCAAATTCCTTGACCACCAGAACTTCAGAAAGACTAGGGATCTTTATTCTGATATCAACTACATGTGCCAAGAATGTGAAGCATCCTTGTCTCATCAACTTCTCTGCTACCATAGTTGACACTAGACAGGTTGGGAGAATATTTCTGTCCTCCTAAAAGACCCATGTCATCACCATATGTAAACATAGCCTACTTGGAACCACAATCCAAGACAACTTTATACTTCTCTAAGGTATCCATCCCAAGAATTACATCAAACCCATGCATTTCAAGTGGTATAAGATCCACTTGAATGTTGTGTTCTGAGAAAGAAAGAACACAGGGAGAGCATACCTCCCGCAATATCATAGATTCAAATAATGGAGCTTCTAATAACAGATTATCCTTTCTAGGATTGACAATCATATTATAGTCATGAATCACTTCTCGAGTGATAAAAGAATGCTAGAACCTGGATCAATCAACACAGAAACGAAACATGATGAAGACATATTAGAATGAAATGATTCCATTTGACTTGTCACAACTTGTGGGTTAACCACTGCCTCTGACTGACTCATAGCGTAGAATCTTGTCGTTGCCTGTTGCCGACCTCATCCTTTATTGGCCAGTGCAGATGATCCTACTTGAGATGCTTGTCAACATCCTCTAGTACCACTACTGAACTGTTGTCTCTGAGAGCCCTATTGACTCTGCCTTAGTGGATGGGTTACTCCCATGTCCCTAACTAGACAATCCTTTATCACATGACCTATCTGCCTACACCTGTAGTAGACTTTTTCATCCTATTGCGACCTAGGCGGTCCTGTCACTGACGTCGATGCTGAGCTCTGGGCTCCACTTGACGGAAAACTATGGTCTCTACCTCGGCTAGACGTCCACTGTGTCTGAGTGTTGAACCTATGAGGTTCCACGGGTGCAGTAAACCTTGGTTTCTTAAAGCTACTAAACCTCTTGGTCTAAAACTGTTCAAGTGCTTTCCTACTATTTGCCTCTCGTTTCTCTATCACAGACCTCACTATCCGACTAACTGACTTCACAAATGTGGACAACCTCTCTCTATTCTCTAAAGTAGATATAGGTGTGGTCAATTCAACATTTAGACCCTTCTTGAAACACCAAATTCTCTCCTCATCTGTGGTGGCAATGTGTGAAAAAAACCACAGAAGCTCCATAAACTTAGCTTCATACTCACTAACCTTCATTGTTCTCTATCTAATTCGTTCAAACTGTGAAATATTCTCATCAAGATAAGTCTTGGGAAAGTATCTACTCACACATTCTTGCCGAAATTCCTGCCATCCGATCTCAACACCTGGTCTTTTCTCTTCTTCTATGGCCCACCAATGACCAGCGCTTCCCTTCAGAAGGTATACAACATGCTTAACCTTATTAGCTTCTAGGATATCAAGGATCCTAAAGGCTTTCTCTATCTTAGTTAGCCATGAATCTGCATCTGCTGGGTCAGCTGTGCCAGCATACTTAGTGGCTCCTACTTGACGCAACCATTCAAAAGTCTTACCAGATCCATATCTCTCACTAGACCCTGATGTCCTAGGGGCTGGTGCTGGTATCCGATCAGCCATGTACATCACTGTATTCATGATCTGCCCAAAAAGAGCATGAAAAGCTAGGTTCTCTAACATAGTTTGGTCAGGCTGGGGATTCCCATGCACTAGTTCTTCTCTAGCCTGATCCCTTACACCACCTCCTGGTGCAGCAACACTCCTTTCAGCAACGTGTTCTTCGTGCGCTCCAGCCATTTTTGGTTTTACTTCTTCTACTATACGAGGAGAATTTACTATAAGATATACTAGAGGACACTAGAACAGACTCAAAAAACTTAATCCTATGTCTCCGTAGACTTAGTGAACCTTAGGCTCTGATACTAAAACTTTGTGATGGCCCAATTACAAATTGAGACATCACCAGTAAAAATTGCAGAATTATCATAAACAACCGAATTAGCAAAATCACTAAAAATTGAAACCTTCTTACACATAGATCATTTTTCTAACAAACTCTTACATAAGGAACCAAAGCCTTATATACATATGGTTCACATTATACATTCAATATTTCATATCTTCTCGAGGATAACAAGTAGTTGCTTTGCTTCTAATATGTACAACGACAACATAAAAACCTCGAGATAAGAAAACCAAAATCTCAAGCCTTTCATAGAAATCACTTAGGAACTATCTCCCAAGGATCTCAGAGTACAAAGATGACACATAGAATTCTATTTACAAAACCTTGACAAATAGTGTACTCAACCTAAGATACTATTGTTGTCTCTGCTGATATGATCCTTCTTCTGCAGTCTGGTTCCTAGTCCCTCGTCCACACCCACCTAAAAATTTTGGATTGATAACCTCCCATTTTGTGATGTTATCTTACTAGTTTTTCTTAGTTTTCCATACTCTTTCATAGTTAAATTAGATAGAATCTTTAACTTTCCACCTTTTTGTAAATATACCATTAGATTAACTTCTCCTTTTCACTTCTTACAGAAAAGGACAAAAAAATTACAAAACCCCCAAACGGTCCCAAGACCGAATGGACGCCAAACGGCCCCAAGACCGAATGGAAACCAAATAGTCCCAAGACCGAATGGAGACCAAACACCACCAAGACCGAATGGAAGTCGAACGGTCCCAGGACCGAATAAAGATCAAACGGTCCCAAGACCGTGTAAAGATAAAATGGTCCCAAGACCGTGTGAAGCCAAGCGGTCTCAAGACCGTATGAATCCAAACGGTCCCAAGACCGAATGGAGATCAACCGGTTTCGAGACCATATAAAGCCAAACAGTCCCAAGACCGAATAAAGGTCAAACGGTCCCAAGACCGTGTGAAGCCAAATGGTCCCAAGACCGTATGAAGCCACACGGTCCCAAGACCGAATAAAGGTCAAACGGTCCTGAGACCGTGTGAAGTCAAATGGTCCCGAGACCGTATGAAGCCAAACGCTCCCAAGACCGAATGGAGATCAACCGGTCCTGAGACCGTATGAAGCCACACGGTCCCAAGACCGAATAAAGGTCAAACGGTCCCGAGACCATATGATGCCAAATGGTCCTAAGACTGAATGGAGATCAATCGGTCCCGAGACCGTAGGAAGCCACACGACCCCAAGATTGAATGAGAGCAAACAGTTTCAGACCGAGAGGACTCAAACGGTCTCCAAACCGAAAAAGTCCAAATGGTCTCCAAACCGTGTGAAAATCCAAACGGTCTCCAAGACCATTTGACCCAATTACCCCAAACCATTTAAGTCTCACTCAAAATTCTATAAATAGAACCCAAAGGGGTCCTCAACAATCATCAAGTCTTAGACGCCCAAAGGCTGCCTCTATTTTTATAGAGCCATTCCATCCTTCACCCACTGCCCTGAGGTTGCCAGTCTAAGATCCATACTCCATCTCCAAGGTACTTTCTCTCCCATCGACAAAGAAGGTGGGAAGAGGAGGATTCATCATCCATCAAGCTACAAAGTGTGAAGATCATTGGGGTCGAACTTCCTCCCTCCTTTGTGGAGATGATGCTCTCTCTCTCTTCTCTCTCCCTTCTTTGTTCTTGCCATGAGCGAGTAGTCTCATACACTAGGGCGCGGGGAGTATCCCCGTGTTACGACCCCACCTTCCGATAACCCCCAATTAAGGGAGACTGAGAGGTCTAAGCCGCACACATAATTTCCAGATCAAAGGTTTGACAATTAACCAAACTGGAAAGCTGTAAGAAAATAAACTTTTGCATACCTTTTGAAAACTTGGATCTCTAAACTTCTATCCACATATGAATTCTACTCTAACTAATCCTCCTTGTATTTTAATTCATGTATTTCAAATGATTTAGTATTTGTCCTTTTGTCTTTGTACCTAAAATGCCGACAAATAAAATGCCGGTCATCATAAAGTTGTTATGTAGAGGAACCAATAATCGTACAATTATTCATAATAATGTATTGCAACCAATTAGCATTTAACAAACAATTTTACATTTTAAATATAACTGCGTGATCCATGCATTCCCTATCCTCTACATTGTCCATGTAGTGGACCTGGAAACTACTTTCCTTATAGTAGCTCCCCATTAAACCCCTCATGGTCCCACCTATAGGTGAACCCATTTCTAGGGTTGAGTCACATGACAATACCCATAAGTAGCCCACTCCTTAACTCATGGAATGCTAAAGGGTCTCATGGAACTACACTTGGTAGCCTAATTTCTAACCCACGATAACCCAGACCTTACTCTAGGTTACCCCTTTTTAGCCTTTACAAGCCATAGAGGTGGATTCAGATCTAAGCCAGTTATATATATATATATATATATATATATATTCATGGTGATAATCATTGTCACTTTATAGTTGCATGAAATAAAAGGCATCCAATAGTTATTTCAAGCAACTGATAAACACGTTCGGAAATCATCGTGAAACTAAAGCGATTATTCATAAGCGTAACCACATACCTATTCTGTAGATTTCTCAAGCTAATATCAATTCCAACCAAGAAAGCAATTCAAGCAAGTAATTCAACCACATAATCAAGAATCCTGAAAAACACATGTACTCTATTTACTACACACTTTATCAAGATTCTTTCTATTCAACTTGAAATCACTTCCTAAGGTTTCTGTATCCATTTTAAGGTTTCATTTTGCATTTAGGGTTTCACTTCATTTACTATTTTAAACCCTATTTCTATTCAATTAGTTACAAACCCTAATTTCGAACTACCATTTTTATCCTTTTAATCCATGGCAAGATCATTATACTCATTTATCATCAATTCATAGTTCATTATGGCCTAATTCACAAATGAACTCTATTTATCATTAAATCTTCCTTTTATTCCTTAGAAAACCCTAATTACTATATTAAGAGTATTTACCCATTGTTAGGAATCTTTGTACTCAAAATAGATTAGAACCATCATATCTCAGCTTTGTACATGAATTTGACCAATTAAAATCATTAAGGATCATAATTACCACATTTAGCGTTCAAGGATCATTAAATTATATGGAACCCTAAATTAATCAAATTATACATGAAGATCATCCTTTTAGATCTAATAAGCCCTTTTTATTAAAAACATGTTAATATCTATTTTAAACACTAACATAACCCCTTTCTAATTCATTAATCATCAAAGGTTAGGGTTTTTCATTGATTAAACTATTGAAGATAGCATCTTGATATATTTCTTGAATCATAAGTGGAATTAAGCTTAAAGAATAATTTCTTTGTGTTCCTCTCGTTTTGAGGATCAATTTTCATATATTACTTGTCCTAATCAGAGTTACCAATATTTAATTACGAATTTAGCAAGATTTCACTTACTTGGGCCAATCGGATTGTGCCACGTCACTTCACCCATGCAACGATCTTGCGATTTGGTAATATAAGCGAAAGATGACTCTGCCCCCGCTTAAGTTTCTCGGCCTTCTTACCCCCGGAGGGTATAACCGTACAATGCCACCTGCGTTCCCGCAGGTCAGCAATGTCGATGGGCACAGGACTACTCTCGCCAAGCTTGCTCTTGCCCTCCTGGGCCCTATGCACGGCCAAGAAGGCCTCTCCTCCTCGCCAGAGTTGAAGAGAACAGCCGCTCTACGGCTGGTGGTCAGCTACGACCTGGATCAACATTCCATGTCCGTAGGCCATGACAGAGAAAGACGCACCCTCAGATCCATTGAAGATCTTCTCTAAGCACCTTCTTGCTCTGGTTAGGTAGGGGATACCTTCAGCAACATTTCCGCATCCTCCGAGGTTATGGGGTCGATGAGACTCCCTTGTGAACTCACTTCATTGTGAAGATGAAGGTGAGTGTCGTCGACATCCTCAGGGATACCTCTGGTTCCCGCATGATTTTCCACGCCATAAGGGGTTCTGTTTCCATTTGAACCACTCAAAGATCCTCATGCCCTCTTGTATACTTCTTGATTGTGAGAGAAAGAGAGAGGATCGACTATCAAGGTCTAGGGTTCAAATGAAGAAGAAGAAGAATGAAGAGAGGTGCGCATGGGATCCTTTCTGGACTTGAACTGGAGGATCTACCCTCTTATATAGGGGTGAGCAACGAAGCCCTAAAGTGTGCCTCCATGAGGACTCAAGTCTTTCCCAGAAGGAAACTTATATTCCTTAGTTAAGAAGCAACCTCTTCTCTCATCATTATCTTCTAATATAATTATATTATTTGGGTATTTAGAAACCATATTCTCTTTATTCTTGGCTTTTAATCCATTAGCCACAAAATTTATATTTCCTTTTTGTAGGAAATACCACTTCTTTAACAAAACCATAAAATTCATTAATTAAGCATCATATTATCTTCTTATTTTTCTATTCTTGGTATTTTCTCTTTCTTTCCTCTTTATTGGGACTCCTTGGATCCCAAGAAACTCTATTATTTCGAAATCTTTTTTTATTGGATACTTATTATCCTTCTAGATGCATCTAAATGCATTATTTCACATTATCTTGTTTATTTCTCATTAAAATATCTCTTTTTGAGGATTTCTCTTTTATTTTCCACATTGGTATTCCTTTTAATATTAGGAATCCTTGGGATATGAAATTCCACCAAGAATAACTCAATTATACCTCTTTTTACTTGTTTTCCACATTTTACCATTGTTTTCAATTTCTTTCTTAATAAAGAAATACTTAATTAATCTTTTCTTTTCTTATTGTCTTTTCTTTGCAACTTTGGACTCCTTGGAACCCAAGAGGCACGAAATCACTCTTTGTATTTGCCTCCTAGATGTTTCCATCTCATTCTTTTCTCAAAAACTCAATTATTCATTTACTAATTGAATTTTCTTGTTATTTGGGCCCAATAGCCAATAAAGCCCACAACACAATCATCAAGGATATTGTAAACAAAATCCATTTATTTAAAACAAATCATATCTTTATTTGTTCAAAAATCGTTAATATGAGAAATTACATTTCTCGGCAAATGAACCCAAAAATTGGGGTTGTAACATCCTTCCCCTCCTATAGGAATTTTGTCCTCAAAATTCTATCAAGCAAATAAACAATTCAGGATAAGACTTTTCCATGTCCATCATTGGCCCCTATGTGGCTTCACCTTACTCATAGCGCTTCCAAAGAAACTTTATCATAACATATTCTTTTCTCTGAGTTCTTTCATCCTGGCGTCTATAAACTGCACATATGACTCAGGCCATTTTAGCCTCCCTTGGGGCTCACTAGGTTCATTGCTCAGCACATGGTCGAGGTACCTCACATAGTGTTCTAAATTGGACATCAAGAACTCATCACACATTTCTTTATCCTAAGGGATAAGATCAAACTTAACCTTCTCCACCAAACCATGACAAAAGAACCCATGCATCGAGGACTTAGCTCTCTTAGCTATAACTTAGAGGGGTCAGATTTTCATGTCACATATTCTCCCACAATGAACTGCATGTCAGTCTACTTTGCATCTGCTCATGACTCGCATCATCTCTAGGCTCCTTTCAGCCATTGCACAATCAAAGAGACTTCATCTACACGCACTGTGGTCCTTTTCTAACCATCACGTGGTCCTTTCACCAACATCACCTTACTGAAGTGGTGACTGATAAAACCTCCCTTACAAAGCTTCTTTAAAACCTGATACTGGTTATGGTAGTTATCATCATGTCTTACAAAGAACAAGAATTGTATCTATGTATCACCCTAAACGAGCACACATGCTCTCATCATACCCTTTATTCTGGATCATACTAACCATTAATTAAGGGTGATAAACCATACTAACATTGAGTTCTTCATGTACCTACTCCCACCTTTTGGAAGGGAACCTTTAGGTCAAACTCAAGAACCTTTGAACTCACATCATGGTGTAGTTGAGCCATCTCTCTCATGGGTAGTTCAACCAGATTTGTCCCTTGACAGAACTCTTTATTTCTCATGTCATCTGGGTAAGACGATCTACCATACCCCATATTACATCTCAACCTTCCTTGGTCCAGGGGAGACTTACAACATCCATAGTGATGAACTCCCTTTCTCTTTTGGGGACTCTTTATCCTTTATATCAATGCACTGGGTTACTGGTATTCGTCCTTCATCCTCGGCTTGCATGGCCATATACCACATGCAACTTTATCTTAGGCATCTAAAGTACTACTATCACTTATTATCTTAGTATTACCACAGTGTATGGTGATCTTCAATCATGATTTCCTGTATGTCATGATTCCTCAAGATCGATTCCTCAGAAACCTTAAACCACTCTAGTTGGGGTTTCATCACCTTCCTTTCTAAAGAAGTGCATTTGAGGCTCTACAACCATCCTTTCATTGCATCAAGGCCTAGGCTAGATAACCAAACAACCATTAACTTATTCAACAAATCTCATTACATCTGAGTATTAGCCAAACATATCTCCTTTCCAAACTTAGGGTTAGCCTAACAACCTCTTCTAGCTTCTAGCTAAACTAGTCAGATACATCTCAACCAGAGAATCCATTACCACTTCACATCCTTAGGTATTAGGTAACATTGAAGACATACACTTCCATGTATTTCACTTATCCTCTCAAACTCGAACTCTAACTCTATCTTCATCAAGAAAACTCTGAGCTCATTCCTTTGGTTTTCAAACTCAACCTTGTATAACTCATAGCTCATGCTAAAAACATCCTTATAAGGTGACTACCTCATTCCTCTTAGTGTTTGCAAACCATCCATGTATCATTCACTTTACCAGGGTATGTTATCTTCTCTGTCCCCATATCTCGTGGTAACGTTCCAACCCACACCATCTTTATCCTTGGTGTATGGAATGCATATTGTCTTATCTCTCACTCCCATAACAAGAGGAAATAAGCATTTGGATGCCGTCCAAATACAGAGTTCTTCCTGTTCCAAGAGTAGAGATGGTACATCCCACCTTGCCATTACACCTTTAAATCTAAGTTGAAATGTGTTGTTTATGCCTCTATATTACAATCATCTTGCTATCAAAGTTACCTCCATGGAAAACTGGTTTCAAACCTACTTGGTTCACCACACAATCCTTGGTCATTTCCTCTAGGTCTATAGTGTGCCGACACTTTTAGGGTCATCCCTCTTCCCTTATGCATCCATAGAGTTCCCTACTCATCTGCCCTTTGGGACCCATGAGTTCATGAAGGTGATCAATCTCCTAACCCATGGCCCTCAGACAATGATAGTTGTTACCTATCGACCCTATGGTCATGTGCAACTAGGGAATCAGGCAACTCCTACTTCCATCGGTCTTATCCCTACCTAATCCTAGGATAGACTTAGGATTCTCTTATAGTACATGTTTAACTTAGAACCTTACCCAATCCTTCATCACCTCTCTCTCTGCATTCATGGGCTGACTTTCATCCTTTCATAGGGGTCATGGTGACCTGCCTACCTTGGTCAGGCCCCATACCGATTACCTCCATGGTAACACATCCACGTGCACTTAGAGATGGATATCTATGGGTCTACATGTTCATATTCATACCATGTACTTTTCACTTAGCTTCTCAAGATCCTATGAGACCTCTTTAGGTTACCTTAAACCAACAAGACTGGTATACACCCTACAAAAGGGTCCCTCTCCCAGGATGGGAGGAAACTACACCTTTATAACCAATGTCACAATCATCCTTATGTCTAGCATGCTTAACCCTAGAAAGCCACTAAGGCACAAGCATACCACCTACTCAACCATGCTAGGTTATAATTGTTCTCGTCCTCCATCATTGGATTAAGATCATACCTTCCCATGTCATCAACTTAGCTGTGAGGGGTTCGTCATACATACCTTAAACTTAAGGGGTTTCCTTTTCCTCTATATGAAGAGTACCATGCTCAAACTATAGAAACTCAAAACTCATCATGAGCATCAGGTACAACACTTCCCCTCTTAGGCCTAAGAACCCTAGGTTTTCTTTTCTGATGTCCACCTGCCTGCTCAACTTTTTAACCACAAGCCAAGCATGTATAGGGTATGACATGCACTTCCATAACCCTTTTACCTTGGGGTTGAGTCCTCCTCATGGTCATCCAACAAGGTATAAGGCCTCACAACCTTCTTATTAAACCTCTCTAGGTCTAAGGAACTCTTCTCTCTATCTCAGGAGGTAAACACATATACCCTAGACACAGAGGTACTAGCAGACTCATCCTCTCTCTAGAGTTTGGTTCCTCTCATGGCAACCAAGATATCCTCAGCCTTCAGGGATCAAGCATGAGGCAACCATTATTGTCCACTTAGGTCGCATCCTCCTCAACTCCCCACTATTCCTCATATCTCAGAGTCTAGGCTTCCAACCTTCTTGCATGGGTCCTGCTCTCTCTCTAGAGCTAACCATACAAACTACCTTACTACCCGAGGTTCTCTCTCCAAGGAGGATCAAGATCACAAGCATACCTCCATGTGGGTGAATCCTATTACGTTTGCTCAAGGTTATCCATAGCTCTTTATGCTTATCTCATAAGCTATTCCCTCATACTCCCCTAGCCAGGGTTTCAACCTTTTGCTCATACTACTGACATACTATGGGTGTCTACTATGCCATGCTCATATAAGCTCATGGGGTTTCCATGGGTTCTTCTTTATCCTCATCAAGGAAGGAGCTATCCTTCACTCTAGCCTACACAACCCTTCCCAGGGTTGGGTTGCTGAAGGTACTCGTTCATCCAACCTCTCAAGGCTCATATGGCATCCAAGGCATGCCCACACACCTGATCCATCAAGACATCTAACTCTTTGTGTCATCTCCCTCTCTCTAACCTTCACTTAGGGTTAGGGTTAACATCATCATTAGAGGATGTGCCAGGTCTCTACTTATAATTGAGGTCTCTACCTCCAAGACTAACTCTCTTTACTTATCCTCCTGATAAGAAGGTCTAGCCTCATGTCTCTACTGAGGGCAAAGACAACTCATATCTTACGACCTAAGCATGTATCTATTCTTTAGTTTACGCTTACTCTATTAAGCTTAAGTCCATGACATCTTATTTACATGCTTTTCATTAATTTGGTGAAGGATTCCTTAGACCCTATCAACCTTACCCGTACCTGAATAGAATTTGTGATGAGAATGGATGAATAAGATGAGAAAGTCCTAAAGGTATCTTATTTTGATTCATACCCTAAGACTTTGGCCAAGCAGTCACACGGATCTGGGAGTCCTCGTATTCCAACTAGCGGTGCGGAGGAAAATATTTCCAGCCCCCGGTCGTGATCCTTTTCTAGACACCTCCATATTTCAGATAATCCTCTAATAACTCCCTTGGGTTCTATGGAGTTTGTAAAATTTAATAATTATTAATGGTTAAGTGAGGAACCTACGCTCCGATACCAAATGTTACTACCCCACCTTCCGGTAACCCCCAATTAAGGGAGACCAAGAAGTCGAAGCCGCACACATAATTTCCAGATCAAAGGTTTGTCAATTAACCAAGAACAATTATTAAATTTTAACAGACCAAACTGGAAAGATGTAATAAAATAAACTTTTGCATACCTTTTGAAAACTTGGATCTCTAAACTTCTATCCACATATGAATTCTACTCTAACTAATCCTCCTTGTATTTTAATTCATGTATTTCACAATATGACTATTTATTGTTTGTCCTTTTGGCTTTGTACCTAAAACGCAGACAAACAAAATGGCGGTCATCATAAATCCGGTATGTGGGGGAACTAATAATCATGCAATTATTCATAACAATGTATTGCAACCAATTACCATTTAACAAACAATTTTACATTTTAAATATAACTGTGCAATCCATGCATTCCCTATCCTCTGTGTTGTCCCTGCAGTGGACCTGGATACTACTTTCCTTATAGTAGCTCCCCATTAAACCCCTCATGGTCCCACCTATAGGTGAACACATTTCTAGGGTTGAGTCACATGGAACTACTCATAAGTAGCTCACTCCTTAACTCATGGAATGCTAAAGGGTCTCATGTCACTACACTTAGTAGCCCAATTTCTAACCCACGATAACCTAGACCTTACTCTAGGTTACCCCTTTTTAGCCTTTACAAGCCACATAGGTGGATTCAGATCTAAGCAAGTTTTATATATATATATATATATATATATATATATATATATATATAGAGAGAGAGAGAGAGAGAGAGAGTTAGGCTAGAATACACTCGAGTGTACGGATCACACGAATACACTCAAGTGTGTTTGTATATCAAGGCTATTTTTTGCAAAATGTAAACCGTTGATCTTCACCGTCATACTATAATTAGGCTACATACCAATTTTGAGCCCATTTTCATGAGTGTAAGTCACTCATCTAAGGGCAACAAAATCGACGCATGAAACTAATTTGAAATGCATAATTTTTGCGGTCTTCATAACATAAGCTATACATATCCAAATGTGCTCAAATTTTGCGTATGAGTTGTTCACGAGATGTTTAATAAGATTAATGGATTAGATTTTAAAAAAAATATTGCAAGCTTAGTATGTACAGTTGCATGCAAAACAGGTGACCACGGATCAGTGATCTGGTATAGAATCGACAGTTCTGATGTCCGCCGATCCCAGCGTCATTTGCAACTGCCATTTCGGTGCTAAATTATTTATGCAACGGTAGGGAACAAATACACAACCTTAGCCATAGTAATTAAATTAATATGTAAATCTCGTATCAACTACCAGAAGTTACGATTACGCCAGCCAAACTAGGCCTTATAGTTGCATGAAATAAAAGGCATCCAACAGTTATTTTCAAACAACCAATAAACACGTTCGGAAATCGCCGTGAAACTAAAGCAATTATTCATAAGCGTAACCACATACATGTTCAGTAGATTTCTCAAGCTAATATCAATTACAACCAAGAAAGCAATCCCAGCAAGTAATTCAACCAAATAATCAAGAATCCTGAAAAACACATGTACTCTATTTACTACACACTTTATCAAGATTCTTTCTATTCAACTTGAATCTCTTCCTAAGGTTTCTGTATCCATTTTAGGGTTTCATTTTGCATTTAGGGTTTCACTTCATTTACTATTTTAAACCCTATTTTTATTCAATTAATTACAAACCCTAATTTTGGACTACCATTTTTATCCTTTTAATCCATGGCAAGATCATTATACTCATTTATCATCAATTCATAGTTCATTATGGCCTAATTCACAAATGAACTCTACATATCATTAAATTCACCTTTTATTCATTAGAAAATCCTAATTGCTATATTAAGGGTATTTACCCATAATTAGGAATCTTTGTACTCGAAATAGATTAGAACCATCATATCTCAGCTTTGTACATAAATTTGACCAATTAAAATCATTAAGGATCATAATTACTACAGTTAGGGTTCAAGGTTCATTAAATCATATGGAACCCTAAATTAATCAAATTATGCATGAAGATCATCCTTTTATATATAATATGCCCTTTTAATAAACAACAAGTTAATATCTATTTTAAACACTCACATAACCCCTTTCTAATTCATTAATCATCAAAGGTTAGGGTTTTTCATTGATTAAACTATTAAAGATAGCATCTTGATATATTTCTTGAATCAAAAGAGAAATTAAGCTTCAACAATAATTTCTTTGTGTTCCTCTCATTCTGAGGATCAATTTTCATTTATTACTTGTCCTAATCAGAGTTACCAATATTTAATTATGAATTTAGCAAGATTTTGCTTACTTGGGCCAATCAGATTGCGCCACATCACTTCACCCATGCAACGATCTCGTGATTTGGAAATATAAGCAAAAGATGACTCTGCCCCCACTTAAGTTTCTCGACCTTCTTACCCCTGGAGGGTATAACCGTCCAACGCCACATGTGTTGCCATCAACCTCGCGATGTAGGGTTCCTGTAGGTCAGCGATGTCGATGGGCGCGAGACTACTCCCGCCCAGCTTGCTCTCACCCTCCTAGGCCCTATGCACGACCAAGAAGGCATCTCCTCCTTGTTGGAGTTGAAGAGAACAGCTGCTCTACGGCAGGTGGTCAGCGGTGACCTGGATCAACATTCCATGTCCGCAGGCCGTGATAGAGAAAGACGCACCCTCAGATCCATTGACGACCTTCTCCAAGCACCTTCTTGCTTTGGTTAGGTAGGGGATACCTCTAGCAACCTTTCCGCATCCTCCCAGGTTCTGGGGTCGACGAGACTCCCTTGTGAACTCACTTCACTATGAAGATGAAGGTGAGTGTCGTCAGCATCCTCAGGGATACATCTGGTTCCCGCACGATTTGCCACGCCAGAAGGGGTTCTGTTTTCATTTCACCCACTCGAAGATCCTCATGCCCTCTTGTATACTTCTTTATTGTGAGAGAAAGAGAGAGGACCGACTATCAATGTCTAGGGTTCGAACAAAGAAGAAGAAGAATAAGGAAGAGAGGTGTGCATGGGATCCTTTCTGGACTTGAACTGGAGGATCTACCCTCTTATATAGGGGTGAGCAATGAAGCCCTAAAATGTGCCTCCACGAGGACTCAAGTCTTTCCCAAAAGGGAACTTATATTCCTTAGTTAAGAAGCAACCTCTTCTCTCATCATTATCTTCTAATATAATTATATTATTTGGGTATTTAGAAATTCAAAAACCTTTTCCATTATTCTCTTTATTCTTGGCTTTTAATCCATTAGCCACGAAATTTATATTTCCTTTTTGTAGAAAATACCACTTCTTTAACAAAACCATAAAAATCATTAATTAAGCATCATATTATCTTCTTTTTTTCTATTCTTGGTATTTTCTCTTTCTTTCCTCTTTATTGGGACTCCTTGGATCCCAAGAAACTCTATTATTTCTAAATCTTTTTTTATTGGATACTTATTATCCTTCTAGATGCATCTAAATGCATTATTTCACATTATCTTGTTTATTTCTCATTAAAATATCTTTTTTTGAGGATTTCTCTTTATTTCTCTTTTATTTTCCTCATTGGTATTCCTTTTAATATTAGGAATCCTTGGGATACGAAATTCCACCAAGAATAACTCAATAATACCTCTTTTCACTTGTTTTCCACATTTTACCATTGTTTTCAATTTCTTTCTTAATAAAGAAATACTTAATTAATTTTTTCTTTTCTTATTGCCTTTTCTTTGCAACTTTGGACTCCTTGGAACCCAAGGAGCCCAAGAGGCATGAAATCCCTCTTTGGATTTGGCTTCTAGAGGTTTCCATCTCATTCTTTTCTCAAAAATTCAATTATTAATTTACTAATTGAATTTTCTTGTTATTTGGGCCCAATAGCCAATAAAGCCCACAACACAATCATCAAGGCTATTGTAAACAAAACCATTTATTCAAAACAAATCATATCTTTATTTTTTCAAAAATTGTTAATATGAGAAATTACATTTCTCGGCAAATGAACCCAAAAATTGGGATTGTAACACCCCGCTACCCCTGTTTTCATTTCATGCAATGTAATTCATGAGTTTCCAATAGAGATATATTTTCTTTTCAGTTCAACATCAATCATTTAATGAATGCTTGTTGCTTGATCACCAACTTGTGTTACTTGTTATCTATTAGTATGAATTGTCTACGTTTGTACTATTAGATTCAAATCTCGATTGAATGTTGGTTCTTGATGTATGTAGTCACCATGCATCTATTTTGATATCTAGGAGTGTTTTTCAAGGAGTGGAGTAAACTCACTTCCATCATTGTACTTTCATACTATGAAATGGAATCAGTTGACGTATAAAAGTACAACCTTGATAAGTCGAGGAACACATTTTGCGAAGGGAATGATGCAAAGTAAGTGACCATTCGTTTGGGGATGGCTGGCTTTGCAACATTCCCACACTTCTCATAGTTAGTTCTCTGAAAGGAAACTAAATCTACAAAGATACTAATTGTTTAGACTCTTATTGCAGGCTATGTTACTATGTTGCATGTTTTGATCCATGTGTAGTGGTGGTGAAAGCTGATCACATCCTAGTGGTTTCTTAACATTGTTTACAACCTTAAATTTACTTTCTTTTACTTTACTTGCACTTTGTTTAAACAACCAAATCAAATCTTTGATCTAAATACCAACTGTTAAGGAGTTAAATGAAATTCTAACTTTTTCTATGTTGTTGATCTTAACAAGACCGTTGTCGTGTGGATTCGACCCGTAACTATACTACGATAAGACTTCCACGTATCCTAGCATACGTGGGTGGAGTTTTTAATCTAGTATAAGCAAGGCTAAACCTAAAGACTTACTATCTTTAGGATTTTTAGTGGTGCACCCAACTCCACGCAAGTGGAAGCTCCATCAAAAATTGGTGCTGTTGCCGGGGACAACGAAATGTTTTAATTTCATTTATCATCTTGCAAGTTGGTTAGGGTTTTACACTTTTTCTTTAAACATTACCCCATATTCTCTTGATTTCATCATATCTCCTGCATCATCTGAAAAGTGTGTTTCTTCCTCTACTCAGGTAGAAGACGTGTATACAACCATCGCATAATCTCAGATTCTCCCCTGATCCAGAGTACGACTCTGAGGTAGAGAGAAGCTTCCACCACCGTATTAGACTTAACCATCAAAGAGCCAGACAAATGGCTGAAGATCAACGCCAAGTTGTACTAGTGATGGAAAGGGTCAACACTGCCATAGCAGCCCAGCGAGCACAACTCATTGCCGACACACACACCCAAGTTCAGGATGAAGTAAAGGCTCGAGCAAGCCCGCATCCGTGCTGAGAATGAAGCAGCCACAGCTGCTTCTCAACTGTTGGTAAGAAAAAAATGATTACAGGATTACACTGTTCCCAAGAACTATGAAGACAACCATCCAGTCCAACCACCACTCATCAACACTCCTAATTTTGAGATTAGGACACAATGGATCCAAATAATGCAGGGCATCTCATTCTCTGGAAGTGTCGGAGATGACTGCATGGACCATTTGAAGAGGTTCAAAGCTCTTTGCAGGTTGGTCCCGCAAGTTGGAACAACCATGGGCGCAGTCATGCTTAGACTCTTCAACTTCACCTTGTCTGGAAGTGCACTAAGCTGGTACAATTCTTTGGATGGGGAGCCAATCACTACCTGGGCTCCCTTGGAAGAGAAGTTCTTGGAGAAATTCTTCCCCCTTCACTAACCTACCAAATCAGAGGACAAATCAACCAATTCCTTCAACTACTGGGAGAGTCACTGGATGACTCATGGGAAAGGTTCAAGGAACTCTTGAGGAAATGCCCTCACCATGGAATCTCGCAAAATCAGCTCATAGAAACTTTTTATAGGGGAGTAAGTGATGAAATTAAGAAGTTCTTAGATTCCTCATCTGGAGGAAACTTTATGAGATAGAACTACGAAGATGCCTGGAGGATCGTCACTCTCGGAGCCGAAAATCAATCCAATTGGGGGAGGGAGACCACAAGAGGAGTTCTAAAGGTTTGTAAAGCTGAAGAATCTATGGAAATGAAAGCCATAGTCGAAGCTTTGAAAACTGTAGCCAACAAACAACAATCCCTCAAAGCATCATTTGGGGAGTATGACAGAAAGAAGAACCCCCAACAAGCTAAAGCGGTTACAGGAACTTGCGAGGCCTGTCATGCATCTGATCATCCCACATTGTCATGTGGTCTCCTATACAATGTAATGATGGACTTGCAACCACCTCAACCACACTATGAGCCGATCATTGAACACCCTGAGGATCAGATGCCAGAACAAGTAAATTCCATCCATTCCATACCAGGAAAAGCTTACTAAAATCCAAATCAACTGAGAAATCATCCCAGGTTTCAATACGGAAATCCCGCGGGGACTGCTAACCCACAACATCAAACACAAGGTGGATCTTCCAATATACTACCACCTGTATTTCAAAGCAACTACAACCAAAATCAAGGGAATTTTAGAAACAATTTCCAGAGATCTAGCTACCCAAGAAATCCCTCTACATACTACCAATATACTCACCCTCCTCTACACCTGCAATTACAACAAACTCAGCTGCAATAGCCGCAGCAACCTCAGTTGTCAGCACCTCAACAACAACCACCTCAAGGGAAGCAACAACTCACTCAATTTCAATAGAAGAATGCCCCACCACAACAGACTGATGAATTGTCCTTGGTAAGGCAGATGCTGCAATCACAACAAACCATGCTGGCTAACCAGAAAGCCCAGCAAAAAGCTATGGAAACCCAGCTAGCACAGATAGCAGCTCAGCTAAAACCTCCAGTGGGCACTTTCACTGGCCAACCAGAAGCAAATCCAAGACACGATCAACATAGACCATAACAATTAAATGTTGTTACCACAAGGTCTGGTCGTGCTCTCACTGAAGCCATCTCAGTTAATCAAGAAGACATGGGTGTAACTGAAATCATCCCAATAGAAGAATCAGGTCAAGAAGCTAAAGAAAGGAAAGAAAAGGAACAAGGTCCCAAAGAACTAGAGGTCCCACAATATAAGCCAAGGATACCCTATCTTGGTAGGTTAAAGGAAACCATACTAGACTCTAGATTCCAAAAATTCAAAGAGGCAATGAAGAAACTTTATGTTGATATTCCCTTTCTCGACGCCTTATCTGAAATCCCAACCTGGTCCAAATTTCTAAAGACCTTGCTGTCAAAGAAATATATGACAGAGGAGCATGAAACCATCAAGCTAGCCCAAACCACTTCTGATATCATTTTGAATAAAATGTTGAAAAAATAGAAGGACCCTAGCTCCTTTGGCATACAATGCTCTATTGGAAACACTTCTTGTAAAAATGGATTGGCCGACTTGGGAGCCAGCATATCAATTATGCCATTTTCCATGTGCAAAAGATTGGGGTTCATTGACTTGTTACCTACAACAATGACCATCCAGCTCACTGATTCCACCATTACTGCACCCCTGGGAATCATTGAAGATATTCCAGTAAGAGTGGGGAGGGACTCTTATGTCCCTTGTGATTTCATCATTATGGATATAAAAGAAGACCTAAGGTACCCGATAATATTCGGTAGACCCTTCCTCGCCACAGCTAGAGCATTAATTGATGTTGAGGCCGGCACAATTACCTTGAGGTTGGGTAAAGAAATCGTTCAATTCAAGGTTTTCAACAGCCTGAAGAGCCCTAGTATCCATGAAGAGGTTTTTCTCCTTGAAGCAATTGATAAAATGTCTCAACTCAAGCAAGAAAATCCAAAACCAACATATGCCCTAGAGGACGCTCTAATAAATCCGGAAGCTGAATTTTCAACCAACGAGTTAGTTCAACAATGCCTGCAATACTTGGAGCAGGCTGAAAAAGCCCCAGAAGCTACTTTTGAAGAACTGAAATCTGTCACCATATTAGAGACAACAAAAGTACCCAAAGCCCCGGAAATGAAAACTCTACCAACTGGGATCAAACATGTCTTCCTAGATGAAGAAAAATTATGTCCAGTTATCATTAGCTCCTCTCTGGTTGACAATCAGGAAGAAAGGCTTCTCACTGAACTAAGGAAGCACAAGAAAGAAATTGGGTACAAGATGACTGACCTAACAGGAATAAATCCAGCTCTATGCATGCATAAACTACCTATGATAGAAGAGTTCAAACCCTCGAGGGAGCACCAGAGAAAACTGAACCCAAATCTGAAAGAGGTAGTTCACTTCAAGGTTCTTAAACTCTTGAAAGCGAGTATTATCTATCCAATTTCTGACTCTCAGTGGTCCTATCCAAGTGGTCCCTAAAAAGGGGGAACCACTGTTGTCTTAAATGATAAGAATGAACTAGTACCTATAAGGACCGTTACTGGTTGGAGAATGTGCATTGATTATAGAAAATTGAACAAATCAACAAGGAAAGACCATTTTCTCTAACCCTTCCTTGACGAAGTCCTTGAGCGGCTAGCCCACCAAAAAAAATTCTGCTACCTCGACGAATATTCTGCGTTTTACCAAATCCCAATTCACCCCGAAGACCAAGAAAAAATGACATTTACTTGTCCTTTTCAAACATACGCCTTCAGAAGGATGCCCTTCGGGCTATGCAACGCACCCACAACCTTCCAAAGGTGCATGACTGCTATCTTCACGGGATTAACCGAAACCATTATGGAGGTGTTCATGGACGATTCTTCAGTATACGGAGACTCTTTTGACAACTATTTGCTCAACCTAAGTAAAGTCTTACAGAGATGCGAGGACACAAACCTTATCCTATACTGGGAAAAATGTCACTTTATGGTGACCGAATGTGTTGTCCTCGGACATCGAGTGAGCGAAAGAGAAATTGTAGTAGACAAGGCAAAAATTGATGTCATCTCAAAGTTGTCACCGCCCAAAGACATAAGGGGAGTGCGAGCTTTCTTGGGTCATGTCGGGTTCTACCGGAGATTTATCAAAGACTTCTCGAAAATAGCAAAACCTATGACTTACCTATTGACCAAGGATGTTGATTTCAACTTTGACTATGAATGCATGCATAGCTTTACAACCTTGAAGAATGCTCTAATCTCTGCACCCATTCTGAGAGCGCCTGACTAGTCATAACCTTTTGAAATAATGTGTGATGCTAGTGACTATGCTATAGGGGCAGTGCTAGGGTAGAGAATAGACAAAAAGCCATATGTAATATACTACGCATCCAAGACGTTATATGAGGCACAAAAGAATTATACTACTACTGAAAAGGAATTCTTAGCCGTCATCTACGCCTTCGAAAAATTTTGTTCTTATCTAATTGGATCAAAGGTCGTAGTATATACAGACCACTCCGCCATCAAATATCTTATTCAGAAACAGGATGCAAAACCCAGACTCATCCGCTGGGTATTGATGATGCAAGAATTTGATCTTGAAATAAAAGACAAGAGCGGAGTGGAAAATGTCGTCGCTGACCACCTAAGTTGCATCGACTGTCAAGAGGACGACAATGCACCTATCCGAGACTCCCTCCCTGATGACCAACTTATGAAAACTACCACCGGATTTCCCTAGTACGTCGGAATAGTGAATTATCTGGCTACATAAATCATCTACCCTTCCACCTCTCACCACGATAAAAAGAAATTTATCCATGACGTTAAGCAATACTTCTGGGACGAACCCTATCTTTTTTGTCTATGTGCAGACGGATTTTTCTGACGCTGCCTACTAAAAGAGGAAATTACCCCTATCTTAGAGCATTGTCATTCTGGCCCCACTGGGGGGCACATGAGTTTGAAGAAGACTGCTGTTACGACCTCACCTTTTAGTAACCCCCAATTAAGGGAGACCAAGAGGTTGAAGCCGCACCCATTAATCCCGGATCAAAGGTTTGACATATAACCATAAACAATTATCAAATTCTAACAAACTATACTGAAAATGGTAATAAATTTTTTCTTTACATACCTTTTGAAAACTTGGATCTATAAACTTCTATCCACACCGATACTAATCTATTTATTCCTCCTTTGCACTTTAATTCTCTTTTAGTATCACATGTGCCACTTTACTGTTTGTTCTTTTCATTGTACCTAAAACGCCGACAAACAAAACGTCAGTCAGCCGAAGCTGGTATGTGGGAGAAACAGATAATTATGCAACTATGATAACCATGTAATCATTCAATTAATCATTTCACAAACAATATTACGTTTTAAGCCAAACTACTCAATCCATACCTATCCACAACTCTGTGTTGTCCCTGTAAGGACTTATATGGTACCTCTATAAAGGTGACTTGATGGACCTACCCTCCAGGCAGCCAAAGTCTTTCATGACCTGATGGACCTACCCTCTAGGTAGCCATGTACTAGGTCAACCATTACGACACAGAGGGGACCGGGATATGAGCTAGTAGGCACATATCTTATTTGATAATCGTATTCACTTTATAGTTGCAAGAAATAAATAAACATTCAACAGTTTAGTTGCATTCAATGCGATTAAACATTCGAGAATCCATCGGGAAACTATAGCGGTTATTCATAATCGTAACCACAAACCTGATCCATAGTAACTTGATGTCCATGCATTAACATTCAACACAATTAACAAGCAATCAACAATATCCTGGAAATAATGCATAACATCCAAGTGTCATTGTTTTATTCAAAACATCCACAAGGTCAACTTGGATTCCACCTTATAATTTCTAGGCCAACCTTAGGGTTTTATTAGGTTTTTAGCCTTCATTATGCATTTATCACTTTTAATGCTCTTTTAGTTCACAAACCCTAATTTCTACATCATAGGCACAATTGAATGTCAAATAGGTCTCATATGTTTCTTTTACACTAAATCTATTATCTTTATCCTTTTAGGTCATATTTAAAACATTAAGGCTAATTATCATCTTCAGTTTCTTTCAAATTGACAAATCATATTTCATTATAGTTCAACTCACATATATGAACCTTATTTATTACTATTTCCACCTTTATACACTAGGAAACACTAATTATCCAAATAATTCACATTAAAGATCTTTGGTACTCAATTTATCTTCAATCAGCATATCTCCATTTTATTCTTCGATTTACATAATTAAGCCAATTAAAAGACATATACATCAAAATTAGGGTTTTCAAGCTCATTAGTGCATAATCATGCACGAAACCCTAAATTAAACCAATTATATAAAAAGATCATCTTTTAGATCATATTCTCACTTTTATTAACAACAGGTTAATATCAACTTGAATTATCCATCTATCATCAAATCTAAGGGCTTTTCCTTAATTAAATCATTAAAGATAATAACTTTATGCCTTTTTCAAATTTCAAGCATATAAACTCTAAATTAGACTAATCACGTGCAAAGTTCTTCATAATGTACTTTTTTACATTTAACATGTTAACATCAACTCTAATGATCCATTAAACCTAATTAAACACATTAATCATATCAAAATAGGGTTTCTTAATCTTTAAAGTATTAAAGATGATTACTTCCATTAATTTTCAGATTGCAATTAGAATTAGACTTCAAACATAATTTATTTGGGTTCCTCTCGTTCTGAGGATCAATTTTCATATAAAACTTGTTTTAATCCGAATTACGGTTTATTAGCTACTAATTTTGCAAAGTAAACATACCTTTGGCCAATGAGAGACTGCCACGCAGGCCTTTCCATGCAACGTAGGTTGTTGCTTTGGAAAACATAATTAAATTACCGAACTGCCCCTGCGTAAGTTGTTTCTTCTTCTTTCCTCGGAGGGGTAGAATCGTCCGCTGCGCCCAAGATCCTTCTTCATCCTCGCGAGCTTGCCAGGGCGCCGACCTGCAACCCTAACCGTGCACAGCGCGGCCTCCCTACCTCCTCCCCGACCCCGAAGGTCGCTAGGGAGGGTACTCTTCCCTCCGTTGTACACCTACGCACCCGACGGTGCCCTCCTCCTGCAGCCAGGACCGCTGGCCTAAGCTACCTGGGCTTGCAACCCGCGGCCGGCCTGGAAGTCGTGCTGCAGGTACGGTGGGGTGGTGGTGGTCAGAGAAAGGTGAAGAACCACCTTAAAACATTGGAGTTGCTTCGTGCTTCCTTCGAGATCCTTCTACCAAAGCTAGTTGCCCCAAGAGAACCCTAGGTGTTCTTGTTTAGGGTTTCAATATGCAAGGAAAAAGAAGAAGATGAGGAAGAGGGTGGGAGCCGTGGGATCTCTGGAACTCGACCCAGATGGTCTACCCCTTAAATAGGGGAGGTCATGAGGCCCCCAGGTCGGCTATTTGTGAATCAAAGAGTTCCTTTCCAATTAGGAAACCAAATCCTTTAATGAGAAATAGCCTTCTCTCTCTTCTTTATCCCCTTGATATTCCTTATGCTAAATAGTAAATTCGAGAATTATCATTTTTAATATCCTTGCCCTTGGATTTTAATCCTTTGGCCTTGAAATTAAGTTTTCCTTACAGAAAATACTTCCTTTTTATTAATATCTCAAAAATCAGTAATAATGTATCACATTATCCTTTTATTTTGCAAATTTGGTATTTTCTCTTTCTTCTTTCTTCATTGGGACTCCTTGGATCCCAAGACACTCAAATACTTCGAAATTCCTTTTTAAGGAATACGCATTATCCTTAAATGCATCAATATGCATTATTCTTCATTATTATGTCTATTTCTTCTCAAAATATCTCTTTTTGAGGATTTCTTTTTATTTCTCTTTTATTTTCCTCGTTGGTATTCCTTTTATCATTAGTAATCCTTGGGATACAAAATTCACAAAGTTTAACTCAATTATATCTCTTTTCACTTGTTTTCCACATATTAACATTATATCCAATTTCTTTCTTAATAAAGAAATACTTAATTAATCTTCTCTTTTCTTATCGCTTCCTTAATACAACTTTGTACTCCTTGGAACCCAAGGAACCCAAGAGGCACGAAATCCTCTTTGGATTTGCCTTCTAGAGGTTTCCATATATTTCTTTTATCAATTATTCATTCACTAATTGAATTTTCTTTGTTATTTCCTTGTTATTGGGCCCAATAGCCAATAAAGCCCACAAATCAAACAACAAGGCTATTTAAACGAAATCCATTTATTTGAAGCAAATTATATCATTATTTGTTCAAATATCTTTAATATGAGAAATTATATTTCTCACCAATTGAAACCAAAAATTGGGGTTATAACATCCTTCCCTTCTTATAGGAATTTTGTCCTCAAAATTCAGGCAAGCAAACAAACAATTCAGGATAAGACTTTTCCATGTCCATCATTGGCCCCTATGTGGCCTTGCCGTACTCATGGCATTTCCAAAGAACCTTTATCATCACATATTCTTTTCTCTGAGTTCTTTCATCCTGGAGTCTATAAACTACACAGGTGACTCAGGCCATTTCATCCTCCCTTGGGGCTCACTAGGTTCATTGCTTAGCACATGTTCGGGGTACCTCACATAGCGCTCTAAATTGGACACATGGAAAACATCTCCCATAACTCTATCCCGAGGGATAGGGTCAAACCTAACCTTCTCCACCCATCCATCTCTAATGGACCCATGTATCAGGGACTCATCTCTCTTAGATATAACTTAGAGGGGTCGGATTTTCATGTCACATTTTCTCCCATAGTGAACTGTATGTTAGTCTACTTTGCATCTGCTCATGACTCTCATCGTCTCTGGGCTCCTTTCAGCCTTTGCACAATCAAAGTGACTTCATCTACACGCACTGGGGTCCCTTTTGTAACCATCATGTGGTCCTTTTCTAACCATCACGTGGCCCTTTTCACCAACATCACCTTACTGAAGTGGTGACCGACACAACCTCCCTTACAGAGCTTCATATAATACCCGATACTGGCTATGGTGGTCATTGTCACATCTTTCATAGGACAAGAATTGTCTCTAGATATCACTCTGAACGAGCACACATGCCCTCATCAGACCCTTTAGTCTGGATCATACTAACCATAGTTAGGGGTGATAAACTATACTAACATTGAGTTCTTCATGTACCTACTTCCACTTTATGGAAGTGAACTTTTAGGTCAAACTCAAGAATCCCTTTGAACTTACTTCATGGGTAATTGAACCCTCTTTCTCATGGGTAGTTCAACTAGATCTGTCCCTTAACAAAACTCTTTCTTTCTCATGTCATTTAGGTAAGGCGACTTACCATAACCCATATTTCATCTCGACCTTCCTCGATCCAGGGAAGACTTATCACAACATCCATAGTGTTGAGCTCTCATTCCCTCTCAGGGATTCTTTTGTCCTCCATATCGATACATTGGGTTACTGGGGTTCATCTTTTACCTCCTGGCTTGCATGGCCATATACCACATGCAACCTCATCTTAAGCATCTAACGTGCTATTGCCATTTACTATATTGGTAGTACCATGGTGTATGTTGATCTTCAATCAGGATTTCCTGTATGTCATGATTCCTCAATATCGATTCCTTGGAAATCCTAAACCACCCTTATCAGGGTTTCATCAGCTTCCTATCAGAAGAGTGCATCTGAGGTTCTACCACCATCCTTTCATCGTATCAAGGACTAGACTGGCTAACCAAACAAACTTTAACTTTTCAACGTATCTTGTTACATTTGAGTGTTATCCAAACACCTTCCCTTTTCAAACTTAGGGTTAGCCAAACAGCCTCTTCTAGCTTCTAGTCAAACAAGTCAGATACATCTTAACCAGAACATTCATTACCACCTCACATCCTTAGGTATACGCTTTCATGTATTTCATTTATTGTCTCACCTCAAACTCTATGTCTATCTTTATTAAGAACACTCTCCACTTTCATCATCATGGTGATCAAACTCAACCTGGTATAACTTGTAAGTTCCACATAGCTCATGATAAAAACATCCTCATAAGGGGACTACCTCATTCCTCTTAGTGTTTACAAACCGTCCATGTGTCATTCACTTTCCCAGGGTAGGTTATCTTCTCTATCCCCATTCCTTGTGGCAATGTTCCAACCTACATCATCTCTTATCCTTGGTGTATGGCATGTATAATGTCCTATCTCTCACCCCCATAACAAGAGGAAATAAGCATTTGGCTGCAGTCCAAATACAGAGTTCTTCCTGTTCCAAGAGTAGAGATGGTACATCCCACCTTGCCAGTAAACCTTTAAATCTAAGTTGCAACGTGCCACATATGTCTCTTCATCACAACCACTATGATAGCAAACTAGTCTTGAACCTACTGAGGTTTATATCCTTGGTCATCTCCTCTAGGTCTATAGGGTACCGACTCCTTTGGGGCCATCCTTCTTTCCTCATGCATCAAGAGAGTGCCCTACTCATCTGCCCTTTGGATCCCATGAGTTCATGAAGGTGATCAATCTCCTAACCCATGGCCCTCAAACAATGATAGATGTTACCTCCCGACCCGATGGTCATGTGCAACTAGGGAATTAGGCAACTCCTACTTTCATCGGTCTTATCCCTACCTGACCCTAGGATAGACTTAGGATTCTCCATTATAGTACATGTTCACTTAGAATCTTACCCAAGTCTTCATCATCTCTCTCTTTCTGCATTCATGGGCTGACTTTCGTCCTTTCATAGGCATCATGGCAACCTTCCTACCTTGGTCAAGCCCCATACTGGTAACACATTCACATGCAACAGAGATGGATACCTATGGGTCTGTAGATTCATTCTCATACTATGTACCTTTCACTTAGCTTCTCAATATCCTACGATACCTCTTTAGGTTACTTTGAACCAACAAAACTGATATACACCCTTCCAAAGGGGTCCCTCTCCCAGGATGGGAGGAAACCTATCTCTAAGGTCACAAAAGCTTTTAGGTCCAGGGCTTACATCCACTCGAGCCTACTTAACCCTAGCAAGCCATTAAGGCACAAGCATATCACTTACCGTACCATGCTAGGTCATACTTATCCTTCTTTCCTCGATGTTGGATCAAGATAAAACTTTCCCCTTATCATCAACCTAGCTGTAAGGGGTTCATCAAACATACCTTAAACTTCAGGGGCTCCTCTTTTCCTCTATACATGAGGAGTACCATGCTCGTTTCTATAGGAACTCAACTTCTAATCATGAGCCTTAGGTACACCACTTCCCCTCTTAGGCCTAGGAACCCTAGGTTCACTGTATGCTCTGTCTCTTAACTACGAACCAAGAATGCAAAAGGCATGACATGCACTTCTTGTCATCCTTCAACTCGAGCAACACTTAGAATTGGGTCCTCCTTAAGAACAACCATCAAGGTACAAGGCCTCAGAACCTGTTCACTAAACCTCTCTAGGTTTAAGGAACTCTTCTTCCCACCTCAGAAGGTAAACACCTATACTGTAGGCACATAGGCACCAGATGCTTCATCTTCACTCCCTAGGGTTTGGTCCCTCTAAGGCAACCAAGATATCATCAACTTATGAGGCAACCACTGTCATCCATTTTTCAGGGTTTTAGGCTTCCCAACCTTCTTGAGGTTTTCCTGCTCTCTCTAGAGCTAACCCTACATCCAACCTCACCATTAGAGGTCCTTTCTTCATGAAAGATCATCCTTAAAAACATGCTCTACGTGGGTGAGACCTAAGTTCTAACTTATGGTTGCTCAAGATCATCCAGGGTTTCATCCTACTGTCAGCATTATGACGTGCCCTAGGTGCCAGCTATGCCCTACTTGCACAAGACCATAGGGTTTCCATGGTCCTTCACTAACATCGTCATCTAAGGAGCTATCCTTTACTCTAACATGCACGACCCTTCCCAGGGTTGGGTTGCCAAAGGTGCTAGGTCACCCATGGATCCTATGGCATCCCAAAGGCATGTCCTTTCAAACACCTGGTCCAACTCATCTCTCTCTAACCTTCACTTAGGGTTAGGGTTAGCATCATCCTCCAAGGATGTGCCAGGTCTCTTCTTGAAATGGAGATGTTTATCTCCAAGACTAACTTATCCTCCTGACAAGAAGGTCTAGCCTCAGGTCTCTTCTGAGGACATGACATCTTATGTCATACGTCCTAAGCATGTATCTATTATTTATTTTGTGCTTAACCTATTAAGATTATGTCCATGACATCTTATTTACATGCTTTTCATTAATTTAGGGGAGGATTCCTTAAACCTTATTAACCTTACCAATACCTCAAGAGGGTGAGAAGAAGAAAGGAAACCCTAATCCTTTAGGTCCTTATCAGAATTTTGTGATGAGAAGGGATGCATAAGATGAGAAGTCCTAAAGGTATCTTATTTCGATTCATACCCTAAGACTTTGGCCAGGCGGTCACACGGGTCCGAGAGTCCTCGTATTCCGACTAGCGGTGTGGAGGAAAATCTTGCCAGCCCCCGATCGTGATCCCTTTCTAGATACCTCTGTCTTTCGGATACTCCTCTAATAACTCCCTTGGGTTCTATGGAGTTTGTAAAATTTAATAATTATTAATGGTTAACTAAGGAACCTAAGCCCTGATACCAAATGTTATGACCTCACCTTTCAGTAACCCCCAATTAAGGGAGACCAAGAGGTTGAAGCCGCACCCATTAATCCCAGATCAAAGGTTCGACATATAACCATAAACAATTATCAAATTCTAACAGACTATACTGAAAATGGTAATAAAATTTTTATTTACATACCTTTTGTAAACTTGGATCTATAAACTTCTATCCACACAGATACTAATCTATCTATTCCTCCTTTGCACTTTAATTCTCTTTTAGTATCACATGTGCCACTTTACTGTTTGTTCTTTTCATTATACCTAAAACGCCGACAAATAAAACGTCGGTCAGCCGAAGCTGGTATGTGGGAGAAACAGATAATCATGCAACTATGATAACCATGTAATCATTCAATTAATCATTTAACAAACAAGATTACGTTTTAAGACAAACTACTCAATCCATACCTATCCACAACTCTGTGTTGTCCCTGTAAGGACTTATATGGTACCTCTATAAAGGTGACTTGATGGACCTACCCTCTAGGCAGCCAAAGTCTTTCATGACCTGATGGACCTACCCTCTAGGTAGCCATGTACTAGGTCAACCATTACGACACAGAGGGGACCGGGATATGAGCTAGTAGGCACATATCTTATGTGATAATCGTATTCACTTTATAGTTGCAAGAAATAAATAAACATTCAACAGTTTAGTTGCATTCAATGCGATTAAACATTCGAGAATCCATCGGGAAACTATATCAGTTATTCATAATCGTAACCACATACATGATCCATAGTAACTTGATGTCCATGCATTAACATTCAACACAATTAACAAGCAATCAACAATATCCTGGAAATAATGCATAACATCCAAGTGTCATTGTTTTATTCAAAACATCCACAAGATCAACTTGGATTCCACCTTATAATTTCTAGGCCAACCTTAGGGTTTTATTAGGTTTTTAGCCTTCATTATGCATTTATCACTTTTAATGCTCTTTTAGTTCACAAACCCTAATTTCTGCATCATAGGCACAATTGAATGTCAAATAGGTCTAATATGTTTCTTTTACACTAAAACTATTATCTTTATCCTTTTAGGTCATATCCAAAACATTAAGGCTAATTATCATCTTCGGTTTCTTTCAAATTGACAAATCATATTTCATTATAGTTCAACTCACATATATGAACCTTATTTATTACTATTTCCACCTTTATACACTAGGAAACACTAATTATCCAAATAATTCACATTAAAGATCTTTGGTACTCAATTTATCTTCGAATCATCATATCTCCATTTTATTCTTCGATTTACATAATTAAACCAATTAAAAGACATATTCATCAAAATTAGGGTTTTCAAGATCATTAGTGCATAATCATGCATGAAATCCTAAATTAAACCAATTATAAAAATGATCATCTTTTAGATCATATTCTCACTTTTATTAACAATAGGTTAATATCAACTTGAATTATCCATCTATCATCAAATCTAAGGGCTTTTCCTTTATTAAATCATTAAAGATAATAACTTTATGCCTTTTTCAAATTTCAAGCATATAAACTCTAAATTAGACTAATCACGTGCAAAGTTCTTCATAATGTACTTTTTTACATTTAATAGGTTAACATCAACTCTAATGATCCATTAAACCCAATTAAACACATTAATCATATCAAAATAGGGTTTCTTAATCTTTAAAGTATTAAAGATGATTACTTCCATTAATTTTCGGATTACAATTAGAATCAGACTTCAAACATAATTTATTTGGGTTCCTCTCGTTCTGAGGATCAATTTTCATATAAAACTTGTTTTAATCCGAGTTACGGTTTATTAGCTACGAATTTCACAAAGTAAACATACCTTTGGCCAATGAGAGGCTGCCACGCAGGCCTTTCCATGCAACGTTGGCTGTTGCTTTGGAAAACATAATTAAATTACCGAACTGCCCCTACGTAAGTTGTTTCTTCTTCTTTCCTCGGAGGGGTAGAATCATCTGTTGCGCTCAAGATCCTTCTTTATCCTAGCGAGCTTGCCAGGGCGCCGACCTGCAACCCTAGTCGTGCACAGTGCGGCCTCGCTACCTCCTCCTCGACCCCGAAGGTCGCTAGGGAGGGTAATCTTCCCTCCGCCGTACACCTACACACCCGACGGTGCCCTCCTCCTGCAGCCAGGGCCGCTGGCCTAAGTTACCTAGGCCTGCAACCCGCGGCCGGCCTAGAAGCCGTGTTGCAGGTGCGGCGGGGTGGTGGCGGTCAGAGAAAGGTGAAGAACCACCTTAAAACATTGGAGTTGCTTCGTGCTTCCTTCGAGATCCTTCTACCAAAGCTAGTTGCCCCAAGAGAACCCTAGGTGTTCTTGTTTAGGGTTTCAATATGCAAGGAAAAAGAAGAAGATGAGGAAGAGGGTGGGAGCCGTGGGATCTCTGGAACTCAACCCAGATGGTCTACCCCTTAAATAGGGGAGGTCATGAGTCCCCCATGTCGGCTATTTGTGAATCAAAGAGTTCCTTTCCAACTAGGAAACCAAATCCTTTAATGAGAAATAGCCTTCTCTCTCTTCTTTTTCCCCTTGATATTCCTTATGCTAAATAGTAAATTCTAGAATTATCAATTTTAATATCCTTGCCCTTGGATTTTAATCCTTTGGCCTCGAAATTAAGTTTTCCTTACAGAAAATACTTCCTTTTTATTAATATCTCAAATATCAGTAATAATGTATCACATTATCCTTTTATTTTGCAAATTTGGTATTTTCTCTTTCTTCTTTCTTCATTGGGACTCCTTGGATCCCAAGACACTCAAATACTTTGAAATTCCTTTTTAAGGAATACTCATTATCCTTAAATGCATCAAAATGCATTATTCTTCATTACTATGTCTATTTCTTCTCAAAATATCTCTTTTTGAGGATTTCTTTTTATTTCTCTTTTATTTTCCTCATTAGTATTCCTTTTATCATTAGTAATCCTTGGGATACAAAAATTCACAAAGTATAACTCAATTATATCTCTTTTCACTTGTTTTCCACATATTAACATTATTTCCAATTTCTTTCTTAATAAAGAAATACTTAATTAATCTTCTCTTTTCTTATCACTTCCTTTATACAACTTTGTACTCCTTGGAACCCAAGGAACCCAAGAGGCACGAAATCCTCTTTGGATTTGCCTTCTAGAGGTTTCCATATATTTCTTTTATCAATTATTCAATTATTCATTCACTAATTGAATTTTCTTTGTTATTTCCTTGTTATTGGGCCCAATAGCCAATAAAGCCCACAAATCAAACAACAAGGCTATTTTAAACGAAATCCATTTATTTGAAGCAAATTATATAATTATCTGTTCAAATATCTTTAATATGAGAAATTACAATTCTCACCAATTGAACCCAAAAATTGGGGTTATAACATCCTTCCCCTCTTATAGGAATTTTGTCCTCAAAATTCAGGCAAGCAAACAAACAATTCAGGATAAGACTTTTCCATGTCCATCATTGGCCCCTATGTGGCATTGCCGTACTCATGGCATTTCCAAAGAACCTTTATCATCACATATTCTTTTCTCTGAGTTCTTTCATCCTGGCATCTATAAACTACACAGGTGACTCAGGCCATTTCAGCCTACCTTGGGGCTCACTAGGTTCATTACTTAGCACATGGCCGGGGTACCTCACATAGCGCTCTAAATTAGACACATGGAAAACATCTCCCATAACTCTATCCTGAGGGATAGAGTCAAACCTAACCTTCTCCACCCATCCATCTCTAATGGACCCATGTATCAGGGACTCAGCTCTCTTAGATATAACTTAGAGGGGTCGGATTTTCATGTCACATTTTCTCCCACAGTGAACTGTATGTCAGTCTACTTTGCATCTGCTCAGGACTCTCATTGTCTCTGGGCTCCTTTCAGCCTTTGCACAATCAAAGTGACTTCATCTACACGCACTGGAGTCCCTTTTCTAACCATCATGTGGTCCTTTTCTCACCATCACGTGGCCCTTTTCACCAACATCACCTTACTGAAGTGGTGACCGACACAACCTCCCTTATAGAGCTTCATATAATACCCGATACTGGCTATGGTGGTCATTGTCACATCTTTCATAGGACAAGAACTGTCTCTGGATATCACCCTGAACGAGCACACATGCCCTCATCAGACCCTTTAGTCTGGATCATACTAACCATAGTTAGGGGTGATAAACTATACTAACATTTTTTTTTGGTGAACTAAGGGTGTTGTGCCTTTCCATTACTATGAAGCAAGTTCAGAGATTACAGAGTATAATCTCAGAAAAAAAGAAGCTGTACAAAAGAACAAGAAAGAAAACTAAGTACAAAGTAAAGGCAGATCCTTCACGAAGAAGTCCCAAAAAACTTCCAAACTTCTACAGTAACCTTTGAAGGTTCTTCTATTTCTTTCTTGCCAAAGAAGGAAGATGACGAAGCATGCAGAAATTTTTTCCCCTTTCCTCAGAATAAGAAGGTCATCAAAATAGCAGGGTACAACGCTTCTATTTTGGTTCGATTTCCACAACTTCCAAACTGAAGAGGCAAAGGGGCAAGAGAAGAACAGATGGTAGGAGTCCTCCTCCTCATTCTCGCACATAGGGCATCTAGAAGCCAGCTGCCAATCGATCTTCTTCAGAAATTCACAAGTAGTAAATCTGCCCAAAAAGCATTTCCAAAGCAGAAAGGACCATTTCCTGGGAATATCAGACCAAATCCAAACTCCCCAATTGACTTTACAGCCCTTCTTTCTCACAATATCCCAGCAGAATTTCAGATTTAAATCCTTACCACCATGGAACCGGATACAATCATCCATACAAGAAGGCGACCTTTGAGTACTTAACAGCTCTTGAAGTTTCTGTACTCCCCTAAAGCAAGGCAACGTCCAATTTCCATTTGTAATACAGACCTCAACTTTACAATTGAGGCCTTTTCCCATCCTAAAGATCAAATTAGAATCAAGTATATCAATCAATTTCCTTCCCCCCGATATCCAAGGATCTCTCCAAAAAAGAAACTTCCTGTCATTGCCCAAACACATATCAATTTCTCCTAAGAGAGTGTTCCTTTGTTCAAGCAATCTTCTCCACAGCCAAGAAGAATTGGCTCTGGCTTTAACAGCCCAAATAGATTCATATTTAATATATCTGCCATGTAACCATCTAACCCATAGAGATTCTTTTTCAGCAGCAAGGCACCATAAATTTTTAAGCAAACCAGCTCGAACCCAATCATCAATTCGTCTAATACCAAGACCTCCCTCCGTTTTAGGTCTACAAATAAATTTCCATGACACTGTATGTAAATGCTTCTTCTCTTCAAAATCTTTCCAAAGAAAGTCTCGCATCATCTTCTCCAGCTTCTTAATAACAGATTTAGGCAAGGGAAAAGCGGAAGTCCAAAAAATGTTATAAGACGATAAGGTTGAAACAATCATCTCTAATCTCCCACCCTGAGATAGTAAATTCCCTTTCCAAGAATCAAGTTTAGAGCTAAATTTATCAATGATCGGGCTACACATCTTTTTGGACAATCTCCCAGTGAAGAGAGGAATACCAAGATACCTCACAGGGAGGTCCGAACAGGGAATATTCAAGTTATTAGAAATAGTGCCCCCATCAGCTCTCCTACTCAAAAAAAGATGGCTCTTATCATTATTAAGACTTAAACCCGAGGCTGAACAGAAGAAACCAAGAATATCTTTCCAGCAGTGAGCATCCTCCTCATCAGCTTTAAAAAACAACAGAAGATCGTCCGCAAAGATGATATGCGAAATACTAGCATCACCAGCTTTAATAGGGGACAAATTCCTAGCTTTAACTTCAGCATTTATCATCGACGTAAGACCCTGCATGTCAATAACAAACAAATAAGGGGAGAGAGGGTCCCCTTGTCTAACTCCATTTGAAGCCAGAAACATGTCCGAGGGTGACCCATTAAGAAGAACTCTATAGGAAGCCGTATCAAACGATTCTTGGATCCAGTTCAACCAACACAAAGGAAACCCCATCTTGGATAAAAGAAAAAGGATATAGTCTCTTCTTACAGAGTCATAGGCTTTCACCAAATCCACTTTCACACACATATTCTTCTGAGAACCAGTGAAAGTGCTAAGAACCTCATTTGCAAGCAAAATAGCATCACCGATTTTCCTACCTTGGATAAAGGCCATTTGATTAAGGTCAATGAGATCAGGAAGAACAATCTTCATTGTATTGGCTAAGATCTTCATGATAACTTTATAGATGGTGTTGCATAAAGAGATGGGTCTAAAATCTTTTAGACAATAGCACCAGAAATCTTAGGAATGAGAGTGATCAGAGTACTATTACATTCCTTTAATAATCTACCAGCACTAAAGAAGCTCGGTATGGCTGAAATAACATCCTCTCCAACAATATCCCACACAGATTTATAGAAAAGGGAGTTGAAACGATCCGAACCAGGAGCTTTGTCATCTTTCATGCTTATAAAGACATCCTCCACTTCTTTCCTCGTAACGACCCTTCTTAAATTATCAAACTGAGCTCTAGTGATTTTAGGAAGGGACCATTCTTCTTTCCAGAGAACATAATCACAAGGAGAGTTATTAAACAGATTGACATAAAAATTCCTGATGTTCTCGCTGATAGTATCTCTATCATACACCAAAACACCTTGGTTATCCTCCAAAACATGAATACTGTTTCTAATTCTCCTAGTTTTCAAAGAAGCATAGAAAAAAGTAGTATTCCTATCCCCCAGCTTCAGCCACTGCACACGACTCTTCTGCTTAAGAAAACATTCCTCATCATTAAGCGCTTTAGCAGTGCTTTCTCGGAGCAAGGATAACTGGATTTGCTTATTCTCATTTAAGGGATCATCATCCACCTCTTTCTGACAGGCCAACAACATAGCCTCAAGCTCTCTAGATTTAGAATAGAAATTCCCCACAACTTCTTTATTCCATTTTCTCAAGGCAGAAGTCACAGAGTGAAGCTTTTGGTACAACCGATACATAGGAGGGCCAGAAGGTTTGGAATCGCGCCAAGCTTGAGAAACAGTGTTCTTGTAAGACTCCTTCTTAACCCAAGAATTAATAAAACGAAAGGGACCAACACCTCTTTTCCCAGAAAATAATCTAAGCATCAACATCTTGTGATCACTAACCACAGCTGGAATAACCTCCCCCCAACAATGAGGAAATTCAGAGAGGAAGCTCATATTCGTGAAGATCCTATCAATCCTAGAAAAAGTGCTCTTTCCAATCTTGCTGTGGTTGTCCCAAGTGAAGAACACCCCTTTAGTTTCCAGCTCCAGAAGCTCTGTAGTGGCAATAGAGTTATTGAAGTCAAGCATATTTCTATTAGAAGGGGGTTGTTTGCCCAGCTTCTCTCTCAACTGTCTAACCGCATTGAAGTCGCCCATGACACACCACAACGCAGGATTTAGAGCTCTGATGGAAGATAAGGAATCCCAAAGAATGCTTCTATCATCATCACGGTTAGCTCCATAGATAGCAGACAGCTAAAAGCTCACCAAGCCTTTGATAACAACACAATGAATAACTTGTTCATTACAGAAGGACATCTTAACATCAATGTCGCTGCCAACCCAAATGACGAGAATTCACGTATAAGAGTAACAGCTGGAATTATCCAAGAAGGAAGCTCCCGACCAAATACTATCAAAAAAACTAGGAATATCTCTACTTTGTAATCTGGATTCCAGAATAATATAAACACTAGCTTTATTCTTAATCATCTCACTCTGAATGTGGGGAACTTTATTTGTTGCTCCCCATCCATTCCAAGATAGCACAGATAAAGAATCAACCATTAGGAAGAAGGTAAACGGTCTGGGACACCTCACCTACAGGCGAATCAGCATTAGCATTATCTTGAGAATCATCCACTCCACCAAATTTTGATAGGGGGGAGAACTTGTTTAAGGAATCAGGTAAGGAGCGAGAAGTGTTTTTAGGAACACCGTTAGGAACAGACTTAGACTTCTTTTTATATATTTCCCAGCCTTGTTGCAAAGACACAACAGGAGTGACTACATCCTCCACAACAGGGGAAGTGATGATCTCATTAGAATCCGTGGTCCTATTTAGGTCCATTTGAGAATTTAAGGGTGGATCAAGATCAGAAACCTCTTCAACAACATCACTAAATACCTCTCCTTCATTTTCCTTAGCAAGCGTAGCATATTTAGGAACCCAATTCTTCATCATTCTTTTCTTTGGTCCTCTACCTTCGAACTTCCTGGGTTCTTCACATAGAGTAGGTTCATGGCCAAAGAGACCGCAGGTCGAACACTTCGCAGGCTGCCATTCATATTCGAACTCAATAACATCAACTTGCCCATCATCACTCATGATTTGAAGATCCTTTGGAAAGGAAAAATAAGCTGGGACCACGACCTGGATTCTCGCATATTCAAGCCTACAGAATTCCGAGGTCCATTTGTCTGGCCTTAGAGGACGACCCATGACAGAACCTATGTGATTGAACATCTCCACATCCCACAACTCAAGAGGGAGATTGTGTATCTTTAACCAGATAGGGATTTCAGAGAGTTTAATCTTCTCTAGAGGCTCACCCCTTTCCCAACGTTTGATAATGAGTGGTTTACCTACAACAAACCAGGGTCCTCCATCCACTGCTGTAATTAGGTCCTCGTCATTGGAAAACATGACGATGAAGAAACCCCTGCCGCGGGATCTGATTTCTATAGAACCTTTGACTCTCCAGACTTGGGCAAGGTGACGAACCAAAGCTGGCCAATGTGGTTTGAGGCCCACGACGTATCCGGCAGCTATCCTGCTCCACCGATCTAGGTTTCATTCCGCAATTGACTTAGGATAGAGAAGCTTGCCGTCAACCATCTGGAACTCTTTCTTTCTTAGATTAACTGGACCACCTGCATTGCTTTTATTGAACAGCCCTGACCAATCCAACGATTCCTTAGCAACTGAGATCACTCCCTGAGCACCAGTCAACTTCGACTGCGGTCTATCGCGGCCTGGATCGGGAGGGTCAGACGCCGCCGTCGCCCCCTCCGTCGCCTTCCCTTTCTCAACCGCATTCATCCTTCTGACTATATTCTGCTTGTTATCAAACCATGTTATGTTATAAATATACTAACATTGAGTTCTTCATGTACCTACTTCCACTTTATGGAAGTGAACTTTTAGGTCAAACTCAAGAATCCCTTTGAACTTGCTTCATGGGTAATTGAACCCTCTTTCTCATGGGTAGTTCAACTAGATCTTTCCCTTAACAGAACTCTTTCTTTCTCATGTTATTTAGGTAAGGCGACTTACCATAATCCATATTGCATCTCGACCTTCCTCGATCCAGGGAAGACTTATCACAACATCCATAGTGTTGAGCTCTCATTCCCTCTCAGGGATTCTTTTGTCCTCCATATCGATACATTGGGTTACTGGGGTTCGTCCTTTACCTCCTGGCTTGCATGGCCATATACCACATGCAACCTCATCTTAAGCATCTAACGTGCTATTGCCATTTACTATCTTGGTAGTACCATGGTGTATGTTGATCTTCAATCAGGATTTCCTGTATGTCATGATTCCTCAATATCGATTCCTTGGAAACCCTAAACCACTCTTATCAGGGTTTCATCAGCTCCCTATCAGAAGAGTGCATCTGAGGTTCTACCACCATCCTTTCATCGTATCAAGGACTACACTGGCTAACCAAACAACCTTTAACTTTTCAACGTATCTTGTTACATTTGAGTGTTATCCAAACACCTTCCCTTTTCAAACTTAGGGTTAGCCAAACAACCTCTTCTAGCTTCTAGTCAAACAAGTCAGATACATCTTAACCAGAACATTCATTACCACCTCACATCCTTAGGTATACGCTTCCATGTATTTCATTTATTGTCTCACCTCAAACTCTATGTCTATCTTTATTAAGAATACTCTCTGTTTTCATCATCATGGTGATCAAACTCAACCTGGTATAACTTGTAAGTTCCACATAGCTCATGATAAAAACATCCTCATAAGGGGACTACCTCATTCCTCTTAGTGTTTACAAACCGTCCATGTGTCATTCACTTTACCAGGGTAGGTTATCTTCTCTATCCCCATTCCTTGTGGCAATGTTCCAACCTACATCATCTCTTATCCTTGGTGTATGGCATGTATAATGTCCTATCTGTCACCCCCATAACAAGAGGAAATAAACATTTGGCTGCAATCCAAATACAAAGTTCTTCCTGTTCCAAGAGTAGAGATGGTACATCCCACCTTGCCAGTAAACCTTTAAATCTAAGTTGCAATGTGCCACATATGTCTCTTCATCACAACCACTATGATAGCAAACTAGTCTTGAACCTACTGAGGTTTATATCCTTGGTCATCTCCTCTAGGTCTATAGGGTACCGACTCCTTTGGGGCCATCCTTCTTTCCTCATGCATCAAGAGAGTGCCCTACTCATCTGCCCTTTGGGTCCCATGAGTTCATGAAGGTGATCAATCTCCTAACCCATGGCCCTCAGACAATGATAGTTGTTACCTCCCGACCCGATGGTCATGTGCAACTAGGGAATTAGGCAACTCCTACTTTCATCGGTCTTATCCCTACCTGACCCTAGGATAGACTTAGGATTCTCCATTATAGTACATGTTCACTTAGAATCTTACCCAAGTCTTCATCATCTCTCTCTTTCTGCATTCATGGGCTGACTTTTGTCCTTTCATAGGCATCATGGCAACCTTCCTACCTTGGTAAAGCCCCATACTGGTAACACATTCGCATGCAATAGAGATGGATATCTATGGGTCTGTAGATTCATTCACATACTATGTACCTTTCACTTAGCTTCTCAATATCCTACGAGACCTCTTTAGGCCAACAATAGCAAGAGATTCCTCTGATTTTGTTAGATCCTGCAATAAATGTCAACTTTCTGGCGGTATAACTAAATGGAATGAAATGCCTCTCACTTTGTGGCAAGAAATTGAACTTTTTGATGTTTGGGGAATAGACTACATTGGTCCCTTCCCCTCATCTTATGGATTCTCTTACATATTGGTCGCAGTGGATTATGTTTCAAAATGGGTAAAAGCTATACCCACTGTATCCTGCAATTCCAAGCCAGTCATCAAGATGTTCAAAGATATCATTTTCCCTAGATTCAGAGTCCCCCGAACTATCATATCAGACGGAGGAACCCATTTTCTGGAAAGAAGCTTCGAAGCCCTCCTGAGAAAATATGGGGTCAACCATAAGGTTGCCACACCTTACCATCCACAAACAAGTGGCCAAGTTGAAGTTTCAAATAGATAATTGAAAGCTATCTTAGAAAAAATAGTCAATAGACATCATACTGATTGGTCTACCAAGCTCCCCGATGCCCTTTGGGCATACCGCATAGCTTACAAAACACTGATAGGAACAACCATGTTCCGTCTGGTGTATGGAAAGTCGTGTCATCTACCGGTTGAACTAGTACATAAAGCTTGGTGGGCCATCAAACAACTGAACTTTAATCTCAAAAGTGCTGGTGAATATAGACAACTTCAACTACAAGAACTTGAGGAGCTTAGAATGACAGCTTACAAAGTGCCAGAATCTATAAAGAACAAGCAAAGATGTGGCACGACAGCCAGCTCAAAAGAAAAGACATTGATGTCAGAGATAAGGTCCTCCTCTTCAATTGCAGACTTAAGATGTTTCCTGGAAAGCTCCGCACGAAATGGTCTGGACCCTTCATAATTAAACACATCTACCCCACCGGAGCAGTCATCATCCTTGATAATAATGGGGGAGAATGAACCGTTAATGGCCACAGATTGAAGAGATATTACACACCAGCAAACAAAATACCAAGACAAACTATCGAGATCCACGATCCCTCAGCATCAACATAACCAAATTGGATTTTTTTCGAGCCAGCGACGTAAAACCTAGGCGCTACTAGGGAGGCAACCCAAGATCTGAGTACCACCGTTTTATTTTGCCTAGTTTTGCTAATTTTATAATCTCTTTGTTTGATTTAGACTTGTCATCTTTAATCTGAAAATATAAAAATTCACATAAATAACCAAAACAAACATAAAAATATAAAATCCAAAAACCTAATTAAATCTTAACCTAATGGTTTCGAAACCGTTTAGACTCAAACGGTCTCGAAACCGATTGGTCCTTTCGATCTTGAAACCGTTTGGAACCTAAACGGTCTCGAAACCATTTGGAACCCAAACGGTCCTGAAACCATTTGGACCCCAAACAGTCTCAAGACCATTTGCCCTTGGGAATTTGTAGCGACATCCAACATTTTCTATAAATATCACCCGACCCCCCTCCCTTTTTATTTCATACGATTCCCAAATTTCCTAACTTATGTACGAACCCTATTCCATTCCTCCGCCCTCTGCTCTCGGGCAACCTGCTCACACACCTATTCGTGCTATGACTACCGCCGCTGATGCCACCTTCGCCATCATGCGCTCTCACGGCTGCTTTTCATCCATTTCGTCCTCTTTTCCAACGTCATCGTCGCCGCAACTACCATCTCCTCTAAGCAGTAAGGTAAACGAGCATTCTGAAGCAGCCGCCATCATCCTCGTCTCTGGCAGCTTTTGCGCACTTCACATCTACCGCCGCTATCACCGTCGTCGTTTTTCGCTACACTTTCAACCGCCCGCTGATGACCCCGTTGTTTCACCTGCCTCGCGGTTTCGACCATTTGGAGTCAAACGATCCTGAAACTATTTGGAGCCAAATAGTCTTGAAACCGTTTGGAGCAAAATGGTCTTGAAACCGTTTAGAGACAAACGGTCATGAAACCGTTTGGCCAAATGGTCGTGAAACAATTTGGAGCCAAACGGTCTTGAAACCGTTTGGAGCCAAAATAGTCATAAAACCATTTGGAGCCAAACGGTCTTGAAACCGTTTGAAGTAAAAACTGTTTGGACCCAAACGATTTTAGAAAACATGATTTCACCCTTAAAACAATTTCATTTCTTTTTAATCCTGAATTTTTTTTTAATTTGTTTCTCTTTTAACATATATAATCTTTCAATTATAGAATGGCCTCACCTACAAACGAAGCCACCAGAACTGCTGACGCTCCCTTCTGGACAAGGGAGCAACTGATGGAGGACCGCGCCAAGCTCCAGAAGATCATGGACATCTATGACAAGACTGGAAAGATTTCCGCACCATCCTTCGACCGCAATCAATAGTGAAGATGGAAATGTTTTGTGTCCTTCTTTCCAACTCTATCAAAATATACAGAAGCTCAAAGCAACCGCAACCAGTTTTCAACACTTCACCAGCTCTGGCTATGAGCCCATTATACAAAGACTTACACAATATGTCTATAGAGCGGCTGCGCATTGGGATCACTCGAAAGGTGTGATATCTCACGATCCCCTTTCAAGTTTCCAACCACTGGCTACTCATGATCGTTGACACCGTGGCCCGTGATGGAAAGGTGTACAACTTTTGTGCCAGCGAAATAAAGGCTGGAACAATCAACTTTTCTGGAGAAGAAGCCGGAGAAGCAAGATGCATCCCATTCTGGCTTCTCACACTAATTTGGGATGCCTACCCTTATATCAAGAATGGTTGGAACCAACCTTAGTTCCAAATCATCGCTCCACTAGTCTAAATCACTACAGGATCAGGGGATTGCGCTTTCTGCACAATACGCCACATACAAGCGCTTAATCAACAAACCCCCTTCATCGAGCTGGCCACAGAAGATTTTCACTCACTACGAGGGTGTTACGCCATGGAACTCATATGTGATAGAAGGTTCTTCAAGGACCTGACTATGGCACCAGACGACGTCCCTCGCTATCTTTTGTTGGCCATCCAACGTACATAAAGGCGACCATTCCGACAAACATTATGGAGTTGGAGAAAGAACAACAACCCACCACGGTCCCTAAACAAAGACAATGGGACCCTTACACTTTTGATTTGGCAGAAGACACAGGGGACATCGACTTGATATCAGGGTCCACCATCAACAAACCTTCCACACAAATGGTGCCCCTACCTACCATAGAACCGACATTTCCTAACTTCGACCTTGCAGCTTGCAAGACTCTTTTTGAAAATGAACTCCGACTCATCATGTTTAGGCTATATGCTGAGAAAGATGAGCTAATTTTTCTAGACGGAGATATTCTAGTCATGGCAGATACCCTCTGTGAAACTGTACAATTACAAGGATTTCTATCTGTGAGCCTGATGACTGCTTATCAATATCTCCTCGGACGGAACCATCCTACGGTTTACATGGCGTCAGCTTACATGAAGGAAAACCTACTAAAGTTAAAGAACTGCGGAACCACAGAGGTGCTTATCTCTTACCTCCAGCATACAACTCTAAAGTTCATTATGCTTCCTTTCCTTCACTCAGAGCACTAGATCTTACTGGTGACAAACCTTCTTAAAGGAACAACAATCATCTATAGCAGTTCCGACAGGCAATTTGATCCTAACCAGAACCAGTATGATGTGACAGCTAACACACCCACAAAGGAGGTGGCAAAGGAATGTGCTGACAAACTACATGATCTTTTAAGCAAGCACACAGGGGCGTACGATAAAGAACACTTTCATCACCCAACCTTTAGCCACAGATGCCCCCAGCAGCTCTGAGAATCAAACGACTACAATTTCCACGTCCTCTACTGGATGTACACATTTGTTGTTCTTGGAAAACCAATAGAGGACATGACGGATGTGGATTACCATGCTCTGCATGAAAAGTTCACAACCATTCTTCTCCGAACACATGGAGCTAATAAAGGACTAACAGAAGCTTAATTCCCTTGTCCATGTACTTCTTAACCTATCACTTTTACACTCTAAGGACAGAGTGAGTGATAAGTTAGGGGGGAGGTACACTGGAAAAGGGCGGCGTATCATTTTTCAACCCTTCTCCCTCTACCCTTTTTATTCACTGATGTTTTTCTATGCATTGTTTTTTTTATCTTTCTTTTCACATTTAGACTTTTTCAGTAATTTCTTTGATAGAATAATGTTTGTACATAAGTATAACATCACTCTTAGAAAAGGTCACCCCCAGCTAAATTTAGAATCAAAGTAGTCCTCAAAAAGCAATAACAGAAAAAGCATTTAGGCATGTAATGGAGAATTAATAAATTACTTTCACACTCGATTTCCATGCTTTTGCTTCAACTCTGGCCCAGACTCTCCACAAGTTAACATCATAACCGAAGCCAGCCAAAACTCTCTCAAGGACGGGAGGGAACCAGGTGAAATCCAAATCAACGAACCTCGCAAGTGGACCACCAAGTACGAAACTGAAATAAGTGCACGTCAGGAGACTCCAAGAATAGTTTTCTTCTTTTTAAAAAGAGGCCTGGCAGCCCAAACAAAATCCTTAAATATCCAACTCCTAAGCCTGTGAGTATAAGAATAAAAGTCAGAGTGTTGAATAAAAACATGAGAGTTGTGCCATGCCTAAGGACCTATATGAAGGACCAATAAAGGTCTCACCCGACCAGTACATTCAACTGTCCTCACAAAGGAAAATGTGTCGTGCATAGTAATGAGATCCTAAGGTCTCTGAATATATGAAAAAGATGATAAAGGACTCGCCCAGCCGATACATTTAGCTGCCCTCACAAAGGCAGATGTGTCGCGCCCGGTGGTGAGATCCTAAAAGTTTAGATAAATCCTCCCCCACTAAAAGGGGGAGTTACACATCAGCCTTTATCCAACCCTCATGCGTATCTTAGTTTCCAGTAGGTTTTTCAAAGAAGTATAAAATTGATTGGAGTTGAAAACATGCACAAAATGCGATCCAGAAAAGGTGGTCCCAATGCGAGCTACATGACATGAAGGAAATCTGAGATCGACGTAACTCCCAATACCTGAAAGAGTTAGTGCGAGCAAAATCCCGATAAAACTCTAAGAGATCTCTGGTTTAGAATTGAAGCAAGAGTATGGAAATCTTCACTAAATAAAATCGCCTCACCGCTACATGCCTTATCTCTATCTAGCTTGAGGACAAGCTAGACTCTATGTTAGGGGGGGTGATAACCTCCCATTTTGCGACGTTATCTTACTAGTTTTCCTCAGTTTTCCATACTCTTTCTTAGTTAAATTAGATATAATCTTTAACTTCCCACCTTTTTATAAATATACCATTGATTAACTTCTCCCTTTCACTTCTTACAGAAAAGCACAAAAAAATTACAAAACCCCCAAACGGTCCCAAGACCGAATGGAAGCGAAATGGCCCCAAGACCAAATGGAACCTAAACAGTCCCAAGACCGAATCGATACCAAACAACCCCAAGACCGAATGGAAGCCGAACGGTCCCAGGACCGAATAAAGATCAAACAGTCCCAAGACCATATAAAGATCAAATGGTCCTAAGACCGTGTGAAGCCAAGTGGTCTCGAGACCGTATGAAGCCAAACGGTCCCAAGACCGAATGGAGATCAACCGGTTCTGATACCATATGAAGCCACATGGTCCCAAGACCGAATAAAGGTTAAACGGTCCCAAGACCGTGTGAAGCCAAATGGTCCCGAGACTGTATGAAGCCACACAGTCCCAAGACCGAATAAAGGTCAAACGGTCCCGAGACCGTGTGATACCAAATGGTCCCGAGACCGTATGAAGCCAAACGGTCCTAAGACTGAATGGAGATCAACTGGTCCCGAGACCGTATGAAGCCACACGGTCCCAAGACCGAATAAAGGTCAAACGGTCTCGAGACCGTATGAAGCCAAACGGTCCCAAGACCGAATGGAGATCAACCAGTCCTGAGACCGTAGGAAGCCACATGACCCCAAGATTGAATGAGAGAAAACGGTTTCGGACTGAGAGGACTCAAACGGTCTCTAGACTGAGAGAGTCCAAATGGTCTCCAAACTGTGTGAAAATCCAAACAGTCTCCAAGACCATTTGACCCACATACCCCAAACCATTTAAGGCTCACTCAAAATCCTATAAATAGAACCCAAAGGAGTCCTCAATAATCATCAAGTCTTAGAAGCCCAAAGGCTTCCTCTTTTGTTCCAGAGCCATTCCATCCTTCACCCACTGCGCTGAGGCTGCCGGTCTGAGATCCATACTCCATCTCCAAGCTACTTTCTGTCCCATCAACAAAGAAGGTGGGAAGAGGAGGATTCATCATCCAGCAAGCTACGAAGTGTGAAGATCGTTGTTCTCTCTCCTCCAAGGGGTCGAACTTCCTCCCTCCATCATGGAGATGATGCTCTCTCTCTCTTCTCGCCCCCTTCTTTGTTCTTGCCATGAGCGAGTAGTCTCATACACTAGGGTGTGGGGAGTAGCCTCGCTACCCCTGTTTTCATTTCATGCAATGTAATTCATGAGTTTGCAATAGAGATATACTTTCTTTTCAGTTCAACATCAATCGTTTAATGAATGTTTGTTGCTTGATCACCAACTTGTGTAACTTGATATCTATTAATATGAATTGTCTACGTTTGTACTATTAGATTCAAATCTCGATTGAATGTTGGTTCTTGATGTATATAGTCACCATGCATCTGTTTTGATATCTAGGAGTGTTTTTCAAGGAGTGGAGTAAACTCACTTCCATCGTTGTACTTTCATACTATGAAATGGAATCAGTTGACGTATAAAAGTACAACCTTGATAAGTCGAGGAACACACTTTGTGAAGGGAATGATGCAAAGTAAGTGACCATTCGTTTGGGGACGGCTGGCTATGCAACATTCCCACACTTCTCGTAGTTAGTTCTCTGAAAGAAAACTAAATCTACAAAGATACTAACTGTTTAGACTCTTATTACAGGCTATGTTACTATGTTGCATGTTTTGATCCATGTGTAGTGTTGGTGAAAGCCGATCACATCCTAGTGGTTTCTGAAGATTGTTTACAACCTTAAATTTACTTTCTTGTACTTTACTTGCACTTTGTTTAAACAACCAAACCAACTCTTTGATCCAAATACCAACTATTAAGGAGTTAAATGAAATTCTAACGTTTTCTATCTTGGTGATCTGAACAAGATCGTTGTCCTGTGGATTCGGCCCTTAACTATACTACGATAAGACTTCCATGTATCCTAGCATATGTGGGTGGAGTTTTTAATCTAGTATAAGCAATGCTAAACCTAAAGACTTACTATCTTTAGGATTTTTAGTGATGCACGCAACTCCACGCAAGTGGAAGCTTCATCATGGATCCCACTGGGTGAGACTATTATCTTAGCGAGAGATATAACACTCTGCCAATAATATTAATATCAGAGGAAATAATATAAAATTGAATAGAAGATATTCCATTTGTTTAACAGATATATTTTTAAGTACAAGGCATAAATATTGATAACAGATCTATGAGTCATCTTTTGCTTTAAAAGGAATATGAAGAATATGTATAATCATCCATCTTCTAAGATGTATGAAAGTAATAAGGCATCAACCAATGTTTCTCGTATTTGATCCTTAAACAAATACACTACATGGTTGATTACATATTCAGATTCATACTCATGCCCAGAGGAGATGAGATATATCACTCATACTTCAACCGACCACTAGTAAGTCGAAATTAGTACCATACAAAGTCAATGGCATAGACGGCTGTCAAGACCTCACCTTTCTTAGTCAGTACAAGAATACTTAGGTTTAGCATGACATCTTGTGTCTGTTGTAATTAGCTATGCCGGGGTATAGCAGCATATTCGCTATGGAGTTACTGCCATAGCGTGTACTCTCTTCGAGAGAAGACCACTTAGCTTTTCCTGATTATCAGGATGACCACTGAGCGATCTTGATGTATTTGAGGAGTCCACTGAGCACCCTTATTTAGTTTTGGGAGTCCACTGAGCACCCTTATATTATCAAATATTCAAAAGTATGTGTTCCGAGTAAAACTCGTTTCACCATTCAGCAATTGCTGACACTGAATGGATCTATGGTCTGGGAAACTACATGATAATATTCATCTTGCTTAATTAAGCACATTACTTTATCTTTTAAAATCAATCAAGTTACAAGCAAGAATTATATCAAATGCTACAAAGAAAGCATAATTGCATTTACTAGGCACTTTCATATTTACTAAAACACATAGTCCACTTAGAATCTCCAGCTCTTGTCATCATCATTACTTGGATATTAAAACCCTTAATTCATCACTGAATACTATCACCACTTAGCAGATGATCATTACCTCTAGGTCATCAGACCAAGGTATTCATAAGCATAGTCCACATAGCTCATTGAATCTGTATCGTATAACACCATAGATCTTACTTAGCCATGCTTATTTCCTTAAGATACTTGCATGGTTATTATATCATGTTATCAACAATCTAAAACACATGTGTTAACCATGAAATATTAAACAACACATCCTTCCTTATGAATTAGGGTTATAATCAACCAATTAGGGTTTCAGGATTTCATTAACAAAGATTATGCCCTAACTCATACTCCACTCATCTCAGTAGTATTATCAAAGGTTAATCATATAATTATCTTTCCATTCTTAGTTTATCTCTCATCCCTACTAGGATGTAGATTACTTAATTCATCTCTTTAAGGTCTACTAGCTTATTACTATCAAATTGAATTAAACTCATTATGTCTCAATATTGCATTAATCATATACATTACTTAGGCAAGCTTAATAAATAAGAGCATGTCAATCATATTGGGTAGCATGATTAATAATGTTATTCTATTGTATTTGAAGATGCATATATCATCTTAACAAGTATCCATTTTGATCATGTGGTGAAACCACATCCTCATAACGGGTTTAGGGCATATCCCTTAACACCATATCGTGTAGTCATGTTGGGTTAGGTATCACTTTAACTTTTCCCATCTTAAGTCAACCTCATATCATGTATGGGTTAGACCATTATTCTCATATCGAGTACAGGGGTGTATTGGGTCCTCATATCGTGTACTAGAGTACTCCATATTGGGAATACCATATGGCCTTACCATATCTCATACAAAACAATATTATATTGGTTCTTCACCTTAGTTGGTCATGTCAATTTTCAATTTACACTTCCATATCGGTTTTCCATCATATCAGTTTTCATCTTGGATTTCCATATCAGATTTCATCTTAGGTTATAATATCGTGTACCCATATTGGATTTTCCATATGTTGGATACCATATCGTGATCTCATATTGAGTATCATATGAGTTTATCTATCTTAGGTATCATATTGGGTTACACCTTTGGACACCATATCAGTTTATATGTATTGGACATCATATCAGATTACCTCTCTTAGGCAAACCTCCTTTTTGTCCTTAACCATTTGAATGGTTCTATTCATTCTCGATAGGCTAAAGAATTAGTTACTTATCAACTCATCTCAACATAGTAAGTTGTATTGAGTTTTCAAAAGAAAATCACAACATATCGTATTTACATATCCTCATCTAGGGTTTTGCCCATATCAGGCAAATGTATTGCTCTATCTTTGTATCATGTACAAGGTTATAGATAGGAATCTAGAATATCGTTCATAGAACCTATTTTACAAAGTATAACCTACCTTCACATCGGGTAGACCCCCATATTGGATTTCATATCGGTTTTGAAAGACTTGAATCCACATCGGGTTGCAAGAGTCTTCAACCCATATCAGGTTGTTCAATGATGATGTCATCATCACCAACCTCAAGATCATTATCTTACTATTCTAAATCATTTACAATAGTCCTAATTACTTATTGGAACTCGTGAATATATCAATTGATCAAAGGAAATCCGAATTTTGACAATAATCAACAAATTGAATAATATTGAAGAAAAGATAATAATATTGATGGGTTTAAGTTATATAACTCGACTCTCAAATAGATTTCAAGCTTGAACTTCACACATTCCAAGGTTGAAGATGAGACTTCTCCAAAATCCAAGACTTGAGCCCCAATCTTTTGCACGATATCTCCAATCCAAATGGACGATATCACCTCAGTTGGTTGCTTCAACCTACTTTGGTGGATATCCCTTATCTATGGCTGATATCAAGCTTCACCACTCAACTCTCTTCACTATGGACATCACAAGAGAGTATGCACGATATAAGAGGGACGGGTACTAACAAGATTTCAAAAATCTCACTAACAAGTGAAGGTCAAGGTACTTATACTAGATGTGACATCCTACTATCACACAAACAACAAAATGCCACACAAAAACGTGGGGAACATCCATAAACCACATGTTACTAGAAATACAAGTTAATTAAAATCGATTGTGGAAAGAAGATAAATAAAGAAACTATTACATCCAGATCCTTATCCTGCAAGGAAACATGTTATATAAACATGCATAAACCTTAATACGTGTCCATAGTTTATAGGATCCAGCTGTCACACAGACACAAAGAGTTCACCACCTATTTATATACAGAACAGGCCACATCAGGACAACCACAGGATAAACAAAGCTACATCAGCTATACATCATAAAATGTCGTAAAAACACCTCCAAGGACCTGAGATTACAGGGATGACTCTAGGACTCTACTACAACACAACCAAAATAGCATCATATCCATCTCTTGCCTCCTACTGTTCTTCTTGCTGCTCAGCCGCAACCTCATGACCACCACCACGTCTAGCATGATCACCTTAAAAGGTTGTAAACCAACAGGGTGAGACACACAGTCCCAGCGAGAAACATAACTCCCTGTTGAACTATAAAACTTTAGAAAAGCTAGAACAGATAAAGTAGATAACTGACATAAGCAACTCATATATGTAGCATACTGAACTGAACTAACTTTATTAACAGCTTACCAAGATATCCGGGAATCATATAACCAGATATTCTTTATGGAACATGATTGACAAGACAAGCTTTATAAGAACTTATCATAAGGTATGAGGAATGTGGAAATAACTACAAGATATAACTTGGGGACTACACAAGCAAGGCCTCAACCAATGTTCCGTATTTTTCCCTAAGCAGTATATACTATACAACTGTATTACAATTTATTATGCCATGAGGAAGTGAGTCGTACCGCTCAAATCCAACCTTCGGCTGTGAAGCCCAAAACCGGTGCCATACAAGGTCAGTGGAAGATCCAGACTCCACAATCTCACCTCCTCGTGGTTAGTGCATGATAAACAAAGTAGGACAACAGTCTCTTGCTTAAGTCACCTCAGCCATAGGGTCAGCTCTGTAGGCTACCCCTTTTCTCTAGCCCAACTTGGTACAGGTCTCAGCGCTAGTATATCTTGAGCCACAGGTGTATTCACCATGCTCCTAAGCCATGAACGCATTCATGCTCCATCACACTGAGCCATGGGCTTGTTCACCATTCTCTCATACACATCTTGAGTCTACAACCGTAGTTTTTCCAATCCTCCAATTTTTAGCAAGGAGAAACTCCACATATTCAACAATATGCGCTCCAAGTAATCCCACAGGATAAACCTATTTCGCCATCACCAACTATTGATGATGATGGATCTATAGCCAGGGAAAAACTACATCAAATGTTCCACTATAATTAATTAGTATATTTTAGGATAATTGTTGAGGCAACCAAGTTATAAAACATAAACAACACTACATCACATTGTTATTGTCATCACCACATTGCCATGGGATCTCAATCCCTCACCATATAATGCCATTGCCCCTCAAGGCTTCATCATCATACATCATCATCATGGGATAACAATCCCTCATGTCATCTTCATAGGTTAACACCTCAATCAGGCACTAACCAGATCTTTCTCATCATATTGGTGATACATGTTATCTCATCAACAAGGAACATCATAATTCAGTGTTATACAAAACACATACACCTCATAGCTCTTACCTGGCTATGAATTCAATTGATACATCTGCATGGTTAAAATGCATATTCAAAGAGATAACTTGATCACCCAAACATAGATCTTTGGAGAACATGTTATGATTATCTTGCCATTAAAATTTAGGGTGCATATGATTTGAAACAACATTCATTATTATGAACACATGAAGCATAAAGTTGTAGATGGTAATCCAATAAACTCATATTAAAGTTACCAAACCATGAGCATCCACCATGCCCTATCTCTCATGACATCATGAATACAACCACCCCTAAGGATACATCCTTAAATGTTACACAACCATGATATGTCATCTCACTTTATCATCAACCTTAGGCAACCACCATATCACTGGTCACAACCCATCTATCATATCTGGACATCATAACCAAAGATGGGGCTCAAGATAACAAGCTCACCAATTAGGGTTCCCAGGCTAGACGCATCCCTCACCAAAGGTATCACCTACCCTAACTAAAGGTGTGGCAGGTAGCACTATCCCACACCCAAGGGATATCGGGTAGGGTCATATCCCTCACCCAAAATGGTATCAGTCACCACAAAACCTAGGGCGCCAAGCCACACATATCGGCCACAAGAAAAACATGCAACCATGCACAAGGAGGGTAACCTACAGACTAGAACCAAAGGTGAGTTGTGCAACCATGAACCAAGAGGATATTGGGCATCCAAGTACAAGAGTGTATCGGGCAACACCTTCACCCTATCGTCCAAGACACTCTATCGCCCAAGCTAGGGTTAGGGTTTCCATATCGAGAAACCATCAAGACTGTATCGCCCATAGCCATAATGCCGAAGGACAAAACCCTACCGCCCAAAAAGCAACCCCTTGGCTAGCACAACATGGTGCCGAATGAACTCTCATACCTCCCAAGGCACACTACTGCCATCCATCAAATGACACAGTGGCACCCAAGGTAGCCTATCGTTCAAACTAGGGATGTCTACCTAGCATATTGACCAAAGGAAAAATGCCCAACAACATCCTCTAAGGCAAGGGTCCATATCAGTCAAAGGCATATCACCCAACAACATCATCTTGGGTAGAGGTTCATATCGGTCAGAAGGGTCAATAGAACACCACTTAGCATATCTTCCAAGACTCATCCCTAGAAGAGAGACATTGGGCAGAACACATCAAAGGGGTATCATTCAAGGGTTCAAAGACCATGATGGGTTGGTCATCTTCATCCTCAAGACTGCCACTAAGAAGCCATAAAATTTCAAGAGAGTTGGCTCACCTCTCAAGACAATTAAGTGAGAGAGGGGTATTGCACAACTTCCATCATCTATCATGCAACAAGGAGGTCCATCATATCATATCAGCCAACCAACCAAAGCTCAACTCACCATCGGATTTGGAGACCCTAAGCTCACCTCTCAACAACTAAGTGAGAGAGGGGTTTTTCCCAAGGAACTCTACATCCATGGTTTGGCCAACCCAAGGAAACCCAAGATACCCATCTCCACAAAGTCTAGGGTACATCTAAAGCAACCTTATAACTATTAAAGAAAGCAACATAGCTAAAAGATGACATGGCCGATCAAGATAGCACATATAGCATGCAACATGAAAAATAAGTAGTATAGTTAGGGTTAGGAGTTATGTTACCCACCTCAAGCTCTAAAGCTCCAAGCTTCTAGCACCAAGCTCCAAGCTCCAAGGCACCACCTTCAGCCAACACAAAGAAGAATAACTTGTAACCACCATGGCCGAAGAGAAGGAAGAAGAAGAAGAAGAAGATGCCAAGGAAAGGGAGAGATACCTACCACAAGAGAACGAAAGGGACAAGCTAGCAAGGTGTGTCACCCTACACACCAATAGTATCGGCCACCACTTGCTCCACTCTTCTCCTAGCTCAGCCACCAAAGGAAGGGAAGCAACTAAAGGAACCAAAGAGCCTAGAAAGCAAAGGAGCGGTTCATTTATATCCTATGGGGTGAAGGGGGAAAGCAAGACAAGGTGACACCTACCCCTAGCACACTTGTCCAAGGAGTGTGCCACATGCTAGCACTGCAAAAACCCACGCCCATGAGTTGCCACTCACTTAGCAAAGCAACAACCACTTGTCCAAAGGTGGTGACACAAACGAGGCGAGGGTGGAGGATGTGTGTCACCCAAGATGGAAACCCCACATACCATGGCCTATACAGCTCCCTGCCCAACAAAACAACACTCCTTGGCCGATACACCATGGTCCAAACCCATACCAAGATTCAACAGGGATCAACAAGGCAAAACAAAGCTCAACAAGGCTCAACAAAGCCCAAAGCTACTCAAACAAAGAGCCCAACCCATCCTCTCAACCCTAGAGGATGCAAGGATAGAGAAAGACATCTCTCAAGGTGACAAACTTGCACACCAACCCTAAAACTTGGGTAATGTGCAAGTTGCACCTCAACCCTCAACAAAGAACAAATAAACCCTAATCACAACTTCAGGTGATTAGCATGCATCTCAACACAAGGTTTAGGCAAAGCAAACAGGATAATCCCAAAATATAGGTCAGGGTCCTTACAAGCCATAAACCCCTACAAAGGGATTTTGTCCCCAAAATATGAAGAGAAAAGTGAGGGATACTTCCTCCTCATCTCTTCCTCTAGCTCCCACATGGCTTCGTCAATGCCACAATTATGCCAAAGAACCTTCACAAGCACCAGGTACTTCCTTTTCAACTTCTTTACTCTTCTGTTAATGATTATCACTGGACCTTATTTGTAGGTCACATCTTCATCCAGCTCAACCTCAACCGGGTGTAACATTGTCTCTGTGACTGGATGACTTTTCTTCAGCATACTGACATGGAACACCAAATGTAACCTATGCAACTCTGGCGATAGTTCTAACTTGTAAGCTACCTTGCCAACACGTGCTATTACCAGATATGGCCCCATATATTTGGGTGCTAACTTGCCTTTCCGGCCAAACCTCATCACACCTTTCCATGGTGAGACCTTGAGATACACCTTGTCTCCCATTTGGAACTCTAGAGTTCTTTAGTGATTATCTGCATATGACTTTTGTCTGTCATGTGCCGCTTTCAACTGTTGATGTATCACTTTGATCTTTTCTATTGTCTATTGCACTAACTCAGGACCCAAAAGTTGATACTCACCAGACCCATACCAACATAGAGGAGATCTGCACTTCCTACCATATCAAGCCTCATAAGGTGCCATGTCAATACTTTGTTGGTAACTATTGTTGTAGGAGAACTCTATCAAACTGAGATTCACGTCCCAACTGCCTAGGAACTACAAAACACAAGGTCGGAGAAGATCTTCTAAAGTCTGAATAGTCCTTTCAGATTGTCCATCGGTCTGCAGGTGGAAAGCGGTACTGAACCTCAACTGCGTTCCCAACGCTTTATGCAACTGTTCCCAAAAACAACTCGTGAACTGGGGACCTCGGTCAGAGACTATCATTGCGGGCACACCATGCAAACACACAATCTCATCCACATACACCTGAGAAAGCTTTTCTGTTGTGTATGTTGTCTTCACAGGTATGAAATGAGTAGACTTTGTCAACCTGTCAACTATCACCCAAATGGAATCATGATTCCTAGCTGTCCTTGGCAGACCAACTATGAAATCCATGGTTATATGATCCCATTTCCACTGTGGTATCGGCATGGGTTGAAATGTACCTACCAGTTTCTGATGCTCAGCCTTAACCTACTAACATACCGCACACCTAGCCACAAACTCGGCTACATTTCTCTTCAAGCCAAGCCACCAATACAGGTCCTTTAGATTATGATACATCTTGGTGACACCTAGATGCATAGCATACCTTGACGTGTGTGCTTCATTGAGCACTAACTTCCTCAAGTCGTCAACATCTGGGACCACCATCCTGTTATGATAACAAACTAGCCCATCCTCAGACTCATGGAAGCCATCACACTTCTTGCTGCCGAACTCTGATATGATCAATTGAACTGTAGCATCTGCCTACTGTGCTTATTTGATATGCTGTCTTAACGTAGGCTTCACTTGCATTTGTGCCAACAATCCTTCCAACAAGGAGACTTCCAACTATACATTCATCTGTCGCAAAGATACAAACATATCCCGCCTATGGCATATCAAAGAACTCAATTGTGCCTTCTTCATAGGAAGAGAAGAAGACTTTCTGCTAAGTGCATCCGCTACCACATTCGCCTTACTAGGATGATACTCAATGGTGCAATCATAATCATTTATCAGCTCCATCCAGCAATGTTGTCGCATGTTTAGATCACTCTGCGAGAAGATATACTTCAAGTTCTTATGATTTGTAAAGATCTGACACACTTCCCCATAAAGATAGTGTCTCCATATCTTTAACGCATGGACCACCACTGCCATCTCTAAATCATGTATCAGATAGCTCTCCTCATGTTTCTTAATCTATCACAAAGTAAAAGAAACCACATTATCTTCCTGCATCAACACACATCTTAAGCCTTTCTTGGAAGCATTGCAGAAAACAACATAGCCTTTCCCAGGCTCTGGAAGTACCAACACTGGAGCACTAATCAACTTCTCCTTCAAACTTTGGAAAGCTTGCTAACAACGATCATCCCAAACAAAAGGTACATCATTCCTGGTCAACTTCATCAACGGCAACATGATTATACTGAAATCCTTTATAAACCTCTAATAGTATCCTGCTAAACCCAGAAAACTATGAACTTCAGTCAGCGTCTTTAGTTGCTTCCAGTCTACAACTGACTCCACCTTCTTGGGGTCTACTCTGACTCCTTCTGCAGATATCACATGACCCAAGAAAGTCACTTCCTTCAACCAGAACTTGCACTTACTAAACTTGGCATACAACTCGTGTTGGTGAAGGAGAGTCAACGCTTGTCGAAGATGTCATTCATGCTCTTGACTCTCTCGACTGTAGATCAAGATGTCAACTATAAAAACCACAACAAACTGATCTAGAAACGGACGGAACACTCTATTCATCAGGTCCATAAAAACAACAGGCACATTGGTTAGCCCGAATGGCATAACCACAAACTCAAAGTGACAATACCTCATCCTAAAAGCTAACTTTGGTATGTCCTCATCCTTGATCCTCAACTTATGATATCCAGACTATAGATCGATCTTTGAGAACATTGTAGCACCACACAACTGATCAAACAGATCATCTAACCTCATCAAAGGATACTTGTTCTTGATCGTAACTTTGTTCAACTGCTGGTAATCTATGCACAAACGCATCGACTCATCCTTCTTCTTTACGAACAGGATAGGAGCACCCCACGGCGATGTGCTCAGTCTGATAAAACCTTTATCTAGCAACTCCTGTAACTGCTTCTTTAGCTCTGCCATCTTAGTTGGAGCCATCCTGTATGGTCTCTAAGCAACTGGTTGTGTCCCTGGCACTAGATTGATCTCAAATTCAAAATCTCGAGGTGGGGGAACACTGGGAAACTCATCGGGAAACACATCTGCAAACTCTCGGACAACAGGAACCTCCTCGAGGTTAGGACCCTTTGCTTTGGTATCCACAACATGAGATAAGAATGCCTTACATCCTTGCCACAACAACTTCTCTGCCACCATGGCTGATACTAAACACGTCGGAAGAATCTTCCTATCTCCCTGGAAAATCTACTTCTCACCATCCTCAGCAAACACCGCTTACTTGGAATCACAGTCCAGCACAACCTTATACTTCTCTAAGGTATCCATCCCAAGGATCACATCAAATCCATGCATATCAAGTCGTATAAGATCCACTTGTATGTTGTGTCCCAAAAAGGATAGAACAAAAGATGGACACACTTCTCGAAGCAATGCGGGACCAACAAGAGGGTTTCTAGCAACAAGCTATCTTTCTTACAACTAATAGGTAAAAGAGAGCTCTCAAGCATACAATGAGCGATAAAAGAGTGTGTAGCACCCAGGTCAACCAGAACATATATAAAGTAAGAAGAACACAAATCAGAATAAAATAACTCCATCTGACCTACCACCACTCACATGTTGACTATCTCTTCCGGATGACTCATAGCATAGAGTCGAGCCATTTCTTGTTGTCGCCCACGTCCTCTGCTTCCTTGATAAGATGATCCTACTTGCGATGCTTGACCATGTCCTCACCCTCTATTACCACTGGACTGCTGTCTATCTTACCCCTATTGATTCTTCCTCAGTTGTTGCGTCTGTAACGTCTAGGGCTACTGCCCTAGGCTCTAGTAGAGTTTCAGGAATGACGACTGGCCCCACAGACCACCACTAGCCTTAACTACGCACTTTCTCCACACTGACGTGCAAGCCAGGATCAACTTCCCGATTGGTCACCCATCCTAGTACTACTCCAAGCTGAGCATGCTTAACTATGGAGTTCTTTAGAGATGGGCTCCCTGAAAAGGAGGTGCACCTTGGTGATATGGGTAGTCCAATCATTCCTTTTAAGATCAACTTATCCAAGGCCTCAAATCCTAGAATGTTACAATCTCCCCGACTTAGACTCTTGACGTCCTCGTCAAGGCTCAATTAAATGGCCTCATAATCTGACCCCATTTCAGTGCAGACCCACAATGGCCCATAGACACCCAGCTCCCGTCCACGGCTACCAACGCAAGGGTGGCTCCATCTCGTCTCTACCGATAGCCCTTTCCAACTTGCCTGGATCGCACGGCTCAAGACTGGCATGCCACATGCCCATGTGGGCCCCACCTACTGGAGGGGTTATGGCTCTGATACCATTTGTAATGTCCGGGGCCATTGCCCTAGGCTCTAGTAGAGTTTCAGGAATGACGACTCACCCCACAGACCACCACTAGCCTTAACAGCGCACTTTGTTCACACTGACGTGCAAGCCAGGATCAACTTCCCGACTGGTTACCCATCCTAGTACTACTTCAAGCTGAGCACGCTTAACTATGGAGTTCTTTAGAGATGGGCTCCCTGAAAAGGAGGTGCACCTTGGTGATATGGGTAGTCCAATCATTCCTTTTAAGATCAACTTATCCAAGGCCTCAAATCCTAGGATGTTACAATCTCCCCCACTTAGACTCTTGACGTCCTCGTCAAGGCTCAATTAAATGGCCTCATAATCTGACCCCATTTCAGTGCAGACCCATAATGGCCCATAGACACCCAGCTCCCGTCCACGGCTACCAGCGCAAGGGTGGCTCCATCTCGTCTCTACGGATAGCCATTTCCAACTTGCCTGGACCGCACGGCTCAAGACTAGCATGCCACATGCCCATGTGGGCCCCACCTACTGGAGGGGTTATGGCTCTGATACCATTTGTAATGTCTAGGACCACTGCCCTAGGCTCTAGTAGAGTTTCAGGAATGACGATTGGCCCCACATACCACCACTAGCCTTAACTGCGCACTTTGTCCACACTGACGTGCAAGCCAGGATCAACTTCACGACTGGTCACCCATCCTAGTACTACTCCAAGCTGAGCACATTTAACTATGGAGTTCTTTAGAGATGGGCTCCCTGAAAAGGAGGTGCACCTTGGTGATATGGGTAGTTCAATCATTCCTTTTAAGATCAACTTATCCAAAGCCTCAAATCCTAGGATGTTACATCGTCACTTTTTTGGCGACTGAATCGCTAAATCACGATGTAAACTCAACGGAAGTGATTAACTAGCAGCGAAATTATCAAAATCACTAAAAATTTAAATTTTTTGGAAAGAGATCTTTAAACCATAAAACTCTTTTATAAGAAAACAAGATGAACTGTTTACAACATGGTTTGACATTACATCTCTGTGAATTCACATCTCGAGTGATTACATACATCCATTGCCCTGTTACCTGTATAGGCAAGATACAAAAATCTCGAGGCATTAAGCCAAAAACCTCAGATCTACTGACTCCTAGGACCTGAGAGTACAGATATGACACATAGGACCTACTATCTACAAGACTTGACAGTCAGTATCTCCACCTGAGATTCACTGCTGCCCCTGGTGTTGCTGTTGTTGCTCATCTCTAGATGGATTCCTTCGTCCTCGGCGTCTACCTAAAAATTTGAATCCCACGGGGGTGAGACAATTGAATAATTGTCCCATCCAGAGTTATAACTCTCCACCAGAAGCATTTTTATTGTAATAAGGAATAACAATAAACAGTATAATTATTAACATTTAACAGCAGGTTTAATGTCAAGTAGAACAACATTTCAATTATAACTTAATTGGATATCAAAGCATATCTCATTAAAGAATATGAAAAACATATATACTAGTTATTTAACTATAACATTATAAACAATGTAACATCAATCATTGTTTCTCGTCGTTCAACCTAAGCAGTTATGATACACGGCTGATTATGTTTTCCAAACATTATTATGCCCTGCGGAGATGAGGTATCCCGCTCATACTCCAACCGACCATTACAAAATCGCGTCGGTACCATACATAGGTCATCAAAAGAGCCGGATTCTTATGACCTCATCTTCCTCAGTTAGTGTGAGGATTTACATGTAGGACATCTTGTGTCTCTGCTATGATAGCTATCCAGGGTAATCTGGAAACTTCGCTATTAGAGTCACAGTGGCGTTCTGTACTCTCTTCGTCATCGAGGGATCTCTTATTTATCTCTCATCGATGCAGCATTGGTAATTCCCTCAGGAGATTAGTGAAACATCATCCCGAAATAAACATATAATGAAGGATTGATGGATTAAAGGTACATGTTTCATCAATTCCTATATTAGGACATAAGGATATTCGCATCCATAATCCCCCATATACTCAAAAGTATATGTTCCAGGAGTTCCCTTAAGGAAACCTATTTCACCATCATTTGGTCTCTGACAATGATGGATCTATGGTCAGGGCCCTACATGATATGATCATACATGATTATTTAAGTACATTGTAGCATTCTTTTAGCATAAAGCATGTTTTCAAACATAAACAATTAAAACATCTGCTATAGAAGAAGAATACTAAATGTATCAAGTTTATTTCACATCAGTTATCATTTCTTAACCATCTCATCATTATGGTTCAAGAACAGGGGTGTTCAAACCCTGAAATCATCATAAGTCATCTAATAGCATGACCTTAATTGTAATAATGTAAATATTACTCAAGGCTCTTACAACCCATCATTCTCATATGTTGCCTCTTAAACCAGAAAACAAAGTATATCTTTATTCATAAAGTTTATAACATGCGTTCAATGAATAAAACATCATAACTCTTACCTGGATATGATTACCTCTTGCTAACAACTTGCATGACTAATATAATTGAAGACATGCATATATAACAATATCAGTACAATACCAATTCTTTTCAATTTATTCATAGAACACCACGGTCGTGCTACCTTGCACGGTCGTGCAAAGGGAAGCTACCACGGTCGTGCTCCATAGCATGGTCATGCTATCAACATCATACCGTGACCATGTTACATCACCATGGTTGATTTCTAGGGTTAGGGTTTATTCAACTCAATTAGGGTTATTAAACCCCTTTGACTTAAAAGGCATAAGGATTCCTCATATTATAATTCATTGAAATGGTTTCATACTTAAAAGCATATCCCAAACTTAGGGTTAAAGTACCCTACCTTTCATTAATTAGGGTTTCCTATTCACATTATCAGTTCAACCCTAATATAATACTCCACTACCCTTGGGAGCATTCAAAGATATTATAAGTGTTTGATTTCGGTTATTGTACTCATCATGTATCATTAATGATCATCACTTCTAAGTATTAGCCCATTCCTCATATGATGCATATATCATATATCAGAATTATCCAATTATCTGTAATGATATAGGTTTAAACATTGTTGATATAGGATAAATCATCATCAACTATTCTAGGTATCTTCATATTCAGGATGTTATCTACATCATGCTTTAGTATACATCATTTCTGAGAGTTTGATGCCCATTATTATTGTAAGGTGTAAAATCTATTACTCATTCATAGGGATGTTTGGATCTAGGCATCTTACCTCTTAAATCCTTATTTATTGAAATTACCACATTTATCATTCACAGGGTTCACTAACCCTATTCTATATGTTTATGACATAATCATCTTATTTAATTGATTTAGCTACACCTCACCTTATTGTACTATCTAGTAAACCATCTCAAGGTTTTCATGATTAATAAGCCATAAGTTAAGCTTGCTATTCATCTTAATAAGGGTTTCCCATAACATCACCTCCAATTAGGGTTTCTATTCATATCACATCTCCCCTAGATTAGGTTTATGATTAATATTCCACCATTAGGGACTACTATTTCACATCATGTTATTCCCCTAGAATTAGGGTTTACTATTCACATTACATGATTTACCCTAAAATTAGGGTTTACTATTCACATCATAGTGAATTGAGGTCTTACCATAATTATTTATGAAGATTACTTCCATTAACACTTTCAAATTAAGTTAAGATTCATAACCTCCATAATTAGGGTTTTCCATGATCTCCTTATGAAGGATCATACCCTAATGGTGTGTATTGATACATTTTAAAGGTATCTTATTTGATTGTCATTGATATTAGGAGTTTTCTCTCACCTCATACTAATAGATGATGTTTATATCACTCTTGATTAAGTTAAGTCAACTCAACTTTGACTGATATAAGTCAAGTCATCACCATTAAGGTCATTAGGGTTTACCTGATCGAGGGTACTAGTCACACTAACCCACTAAGGGTACTTTTGTAATCTTCACCATTGACCCTAACATACATTAGTTCACTAATTACTTAACCCCTTAATGACTTTAGGTGTCTTTAGGGTTTAGGTTAAACAATCATTGAACCATCTAAGTCTTTAAAACATTAAGTATTCTTGACCTTAAAAGATCCCAAATGGTTTAGCACTTTCAACCTCCAAACGGTTTTGAAACTGCATGAATCCAAACGGTTTTGAGACCGTTTGGTCCGAAACGGTCTTGAGACCGTTTGGACTCAAACGGTCTTGAGACCATTTGGTCCACACCTCCTCAAAACTGCATGGACCAAAGATGGTCTCAACTACACCAATCGGTTTAGGGTTCTCAATATTGATTCCTTCAATCATTGAATTCATGGAACCAATCATCAATTGGACCTTTCCTCATACTTCAATTGAGTTAAATAAGTCAACCTTAAACTGATTTGACCCTCAATTGACCCTCAATTAGTCCTCAATTAGGGTTTGAATTAATTGAATTAGGGTTTGGAATCGATGATCCTTCAACACTAATCAATGCAAGATTAGTTGCTTTGAAACCATTGAACCATCATCCAAATTGAACATTACATGACCCCAAATGGTTTTGAGGTCGTTTGGATGACCTCCAAACGGTCTTGAGACCGTTTTCCCATCAAATAATCAAAATCCAAGTCAACCAATTAGGGTTTGGGTCATTGGATTGATCACCAAAACAACAATTGATTACACTTTAACTTAGTATCATTAGATCATCATTTGCTTAACCATACTCACCCCTAGACCTCCAAACGGTCTTAGGTGGCCTCCAAACGGTCTTGAGACCGTTTGGATGAGTTAAAAATGGTCTTGAGACCGTTTGGCTCATCCAAACCTTTGATTCTAGTGAACAATCATTAGGGTTTGAGCTATTGAGTTGATCATCAAATCAGCACTTAATTGCAAAGTGATTTGGTATCTTTAGACCTTCAATTGGTCAAACATGCTTAACCTTAGACCTCCAAACGGTCTTGGGTGATCCCCAAACGGTCTTGAGACCGTTTGGGTGATCCCCAAACGGTTTTGAAACCGTTTGGGCTAATCAACCCAAAATCTCAAATTAACTCATTGGAATTTCAGCACTAATGTCAAATAGGGTTTGCCCAATTGATTAGCCTTCAAATCATGATTAATTGGGAATTAACCCCTCAAATTTGGTGAGTCATTAACCAACATAATTAGGAACAGGAATCGCAAACGGTCAATGCTTGGTCAACTCACTCAAATGGTTTTGAAACCGTTTTCCCAAAACGTTCAATTAATCAACCTAAAAAATCAGCACTTAATCCAATTAGGTTTGTCTAATTGATTAGCCTTCAACTCACGATTCCTTTGGAGTTAATCCCTCAAATTTGGAGGGTTATCAACCACCATAATTATGAACAGAAATATCAAACGTTCAACCCTTGGTCAACTCAACCAAATGGTCTTCCAGACCGTTTTCTCCAACCGACCTTGTGAAACCGTTTGCCCTTCAAACGGTTTTGCAAACCGTTTGCCCCAAAAAGTTTTGCAAACCGTTTGGCCAAGGGGGGAGGGGGCAAGACCATTTGCTAAAGTAGCATTGGTAATCATGCCCATCTTCTTATACCTCCAGATCAAGGTCTGTTCTTCATGGTTTTAGTTGCAAGAAAGCAAGGAAGGATGGGGGAAAGAAGGACAAATTACTTTTGCAAGAAAGAAAGATGCATAACAAAGTTTAAGGGTTTAGAGTTATAAAACCCGCCTTAGAACCAGCTCTAGAGATCCAAGCTTTGAAGCTTTAATGGTGTCTTGAGCTCCACAGGTCGTCCAAGGTTTCTTCTTCAAGAATTGGTTGGAAAGGATGGCTAGAAAGAAGAACTAAGTAAGAAAAACTAGCAAACCAACCTTGTATCATGATTTCCTCCATGAATCCGAGCTAGATAGTGGTTAAAGCTTACCCAACTCTACTTGGCAGTTCTCCTCTGCTCCTGAGCTCCTTCCTTAGTCGTTCCAAGCAAGAGATAAGTGAAGAGAGAAAGGAAAACGATCCCTTGGTTGTAAAAGAAAGGTGTATATATACTTTGGGCATGTTTTCAAGATAAGGACAATATTTTCTTCTATTTCTCATATGGGTCCTTCTCTCCTTCTTGGCCACGCCCCTCCTTTATACACTTAAGCAAAACTCCTTTCTTAACCAAAGTCTAGTAAAAAGGAAGCCAAACATCCTACTAAGTTGCACACACATATAAAAGGGTCATTATGCTTACAACATGGTTATTTAGTTACAAGGGTTATCCTTCTTATTTGATTAGTCAAATGAAGTTCCCTCTTCATCACTTTTACTCTAATTGATTCCAAGAGTCATAAAAGATACTCTAGAAGGTATATTTTACATGTTGCACCCCATGTTTTGGGTAAATTGCACTTTACACCAAAACAAGGGTTTAAAGCACAAAGATTGCTCCACAAGCTACATTTTGGTGCCCAAGCTTGGAGAATCCATAATACTTCATCAAATTCATTCTTATGATGTTTTATCATCATAGGAATATCAAAACATGTGCAATTTACAAGTGAACCCCTCTAATTGGGTAATTTGCACATAAGTCCACTTTTAACAAAACAATATTACAATATTGTTTTTAAAAAGGACAGAAAAGAAAATATATGTTCCTCAGAAGCTTTAATTACATTATCAGTAGATAACCACAAGCATTTAAACACATGATTAAGCAAAAGACATGGGGTTAGTCCATAACCCAGGTCAGGGATGTTACAAATTATAAACCCCTAACAAGGATTTCGCCCCCGAAATCCCAGAAAGAAAAAGGAAAGCAGATATTATTTAAGCATCATATCATTACATCCTTAGATAACATTTCGTTATTATGGAGATATTATAAAGTTTTGATCAACTTTTCTTAAGATCACACTCATACTTTGTTATTTATTTTGAGACTATATAAGTTCTTCCATACCTTGATAGCATCATCACACCTGATAACACCATACTAACTTTCCTTATTATTTGCACTAACTATCTCATTAGTTGTACATTCTCTTATCATAGGGAAAAGTTACTTATCAAACAAGGACTTATTTGACATATATCTTGGAGAAAGATATGTTCATGAAAAACATAAACCCCTAACATGTGATGTTCATATTATTCTTTATGTCTAATTTAATTTCATAGTTGACCAGTCTAGGTAATTAATATAAATCATTTGATATATTATTGCATTCTTATTTTAGTACCTATCACATGTGTTATCAACACATTACATCTCTTTCTTCCTTTCATCTTGGGACATTACTTATTACATATATTCTCATTTTAGAACCAAAGTCCAGGTTAAACTGATACCTTTATAAGTATTCATCACATAAACATCTTTAATATTATTCTTACAACCTTTACTGATCAGGGTTGACCTTCCTTATTCTCATATTTCTTATTTTATGATTCTCATTAGATTGTCTCAGAATGACTGCTTGATCAGAGCAATCAAAAGTATAACAATCTAAGAGTTTCCATATTTACTTTATCATCAACAACTGTATACCTGGCCAGGGTATATAAATACTGAGATAAGGTAATATGCACTTGTATACTACCATATTCCTTCTCTTTTCTTATCATCACAAGTATAAGTATTAATCTTACTGAATTTTCTATCCAGACCAATTCTTTAATACCTCATCTTCTTATGAAGGTAAGCATGCAACATGAAATATCTATTTTATACAACATTATAAGTCTTTATAGGACTAATCAAGGAAAGTTCAATCAATTGCTTTCTCAGTTTTATCCAAGAGATCATAAAAAGACATATAAGAAATACCATTTATTTTGTCTAACCTGTCATGACTCGAGGATTATTCATTGTCTCAAGCTGATTCTGCCTCAGAAGTTGATTTGCCATAACATTTCTAGCTGGGCAATCTCTTATCAGATGCCCTACCTGTCCACATTGATAGCAAGTTCTGGGTGCCCGGTGTGGTCTAAAGGGTTCCTTACCCTTTCTGGATAACCATTGCCTTGGTGCACTAGGTCCTGGTTGTGTTGGTGACACCAGAAACTTCTTCCTTTTGGAACTATTAGGTCCTTGCTCTTGGGTTTGGATAGGCCTTTTCTCAATTCTTCCTTTATATTTCTTTTCTGGACAATTAGGTCTGATATGTCCAGGTTTCCTACACCTATGGCAGATCCTAGTTTCTGGTTGTATTCTAACCCCTACATTACTATATATTGATTCAACAGGCTGAGGTTGAAGCACAGACTCGTTCTAAGTTCAAAACTTCAACATTTACCATTGCTTCAACCTGTTGTTGTGGGTTACGTATTCTGTTGATATCCAAAACATCATCATTAGGAGCTGGTAACCTAGGTTGCATTGCTAGTGCTTGATCCACTAGATACATCATGGTTGCCCTAAATTCCCCAACAGTGATTCCTAAGGAAGGATTCCTTATCATGGTTGGATTTGCTAGGGGGATCTCAGGTAATTGTCCCTCTCTTGCTTGCTCCTCTGCACCTTTTCTCGGTGTAGCATTGTTGCTCTTTGTAGCAAACTCCTTGTCCGATCCAGTCATCTTCAAGATCTTCTCCTCCTATGTGAGCAGAAGATACCATCAGATACACTGGATGACACTAGAACAGACTCTACTACCTTAGTCCTATGTCTCTGTAGACTCAGCGAACCTAGAGCTCTGATACCACTAAATTGTGGCGACTGAATCGCTAAATCACGATGTAAACTCAGCGGAAGTGATTAACTAGTAGCGGAATTATCAAAATCACTAAAAATTTAAAATTTTTGGAAAGAGATCTTTAAACCATAAAACTCTTTTATAAGAAAACAAGATGAACTGTTTACAACAAGGTTTGACATTACATCTCTGTGAATTCACATCTCGAGTGATTACATACATCCATTGCCTTGTTACCTGTATAGGCAAGATACAAAAATCTCGAGGCATTAAGCCAAAAACCTCAGATCTACTGACTCCTAGGACCTGAGAGTACAGAGATGACACATAGGACCTACTATCTACAAGACTTGACAATCAATATCTCCACCTGAGATTCACTACTGTCCCTGGTGTTGCTACTGCTGTTGTTTCTCATCTCTAGATGCATTCCTTCGTCCTCGGTGTCTACCTAAAAAGTTGAATCCCACGGGGGTGAGACAATTGAATAATTGTCCCAGCGAGAGTTATAACTCTCCGCCAGAAGCTTTTTTATTGTAATAATGAATAACAATAAGTAGTATAATTATTAGCATTTAACAGCAGGTTTAATGTCAAGTAGAACAACATTTCAATTATAACTTAATTGGATATCAAAGCATATCTCATTAAAGAATATGAAAAACATATATATGATAACCTCTCATTTTGTGACGTTATCTTATTAGTTATCTTTAGTTTTCCATACTCTTTCTTAAATAAACTAAATAGAATCAGTAAACCTTCTTACTTTATTGCAGATACGTCAATAAACCAACTTTTCCTCTTTTTCATTACAGAAAACACAAAAAAAATTACAAAGACTCCTCATGGTCCCAAGACCGCGAGAAGCCTCATGGTCCCAAGACCGCGAGAAGCCTCACGGTCCCAAGACCGCGAGAAGCCTCACGGTCCCAAGACCGCGAGAAGCCTCACGGTCCCAAGACCGCGAGAAGCCCCACGGTCCCAAGACCGCGAGAAGCCTCACGGTCCCAAGACCGCGAGAAGCCCCACGGTCCCAAGACCGCGACAAGCCTCACGATCCCAAGACCGCGAGAAGCCTCATGGTCCCAAGACCGCGAGAAGCCTCACGGTCCCAAGACCGCGAGAAGCCTCACGGTCCCAAGACTGCGAGAAGCCTCACGGTCTCAAGACCGTTTGAGACCAAATGGTCTCAAGACCGTTTGGGCTTAACTTGAGCCTATAAATAGGACCTCAAGGGCCACTTCAAAAGGATCGAATTCCAAGACGCCCAAAGGCTGCCTCTCCAGATCCAGAGCACTCAGGTCTTCCGTCCACTGCCCCAAGGCTGCCAGTTTTGAGATCCGTGCTCATCATCAAGCTTCCTTCTCTCTCTTCTTTCCATCTCTTCAACAAAGAAGGTGGGAAGAGAAAATCCTTCATCAAAGCAACCATGAAGTGCGAAGATCGTTTCTCTCTTCACCAAGGGTTCAACCTTCCCTCCTCCGTGGAGATGACGTTCTTTCTCTCTCTTCTCACCTCCTTTGCCATGAGCGAGTAGTTTCATTCACTAGGGTACGGGGAGTAGCCCCGCTACCCATGTCTTCATTTCATGCGATGTAATTCAATAACTTGTAATAAAGATACTCTTCCTTTTAGTTTGACTTCAATCGCTTAATGAATACTAGTTGCTTGATCATCAACTTGTGTTACATATTGTCTTTTGGTATGAATTGTCTACGTTTGTACCCTTAGATCTAAATATCGATTGAATGTTGGTTATGGATGTATGTAGTCACCATATGTCTGTTTCGGTGTCTAGAAGTGTTTTCAGGAGTGGAGTAAACTCACCCCCATCGTTGCACTTTCATACTATGAAATGGAATCAGTTGACATATGGAAGTGCAACCTTGGTAAGGTCGAGGAACACATTTCATGAAGGAGTAATGCAAAGCAGGTGACCATTCATTATGCAATGGCTGGCATTGCAATACTCCACGCTTCTCGTAGCTAGTTATCCGAAAGGAAGCTAGGACTACAAGATACTAACTGATTTGACTCTTTTTGCAGGTTGTTTTATTATGTTGCATGACTTGATCCATGTGTAGTGGTGTGAAACCCGATAACATCCTAGTGGTTTTTATCAATTGTTTACAACCTTAATCTTTACTTTCTTGCTTTACTTTTCTCACATTTAGCTTTAAAACCAACATCAAACTTTCAATCTAAATATCAACTGTTAAGTAGTTAAGTAGAACTAAAACGTTTTCCATCTTGACTTCGTCAAGACCGTTGTCCCGAGGATTCGACCCTTAACTATACTACGATAAGACTTCCGCGTGTCTTAACACACGTGGGTGGAGTTCTTACCATAGTACTAGCAAGGATAAACCTATGGATTCATCACCTTAGGATTTTTAGTGGTGTTGCAAAACTCCATCAAAAATTGGCGACGTTGCCGGGGACAACGGAACTTTTTAGTTTTTACTTACCAACTTCTTGGTTGATTAGGATTTTACACTTTTTCTTGATAACCACTCCAATACTTCTTGATTTTTTTCATTTCCTTCCATTATCCTAACGTGTGATTTTCCTTCTACTCAGGTAGAAAACGTGTATGCAACCCCCGCATAGCATCGGATTCTCCCCTGAACCAGATACGATTCTGAGGTAGAAAGAAGTTTCCACCGAAGGAATAGACTTAACCGCCAAAGAGCCAGACAGATGGCCGAAGAGCAACGCCTTGTTGCAGAAAGATTCAACACCGCCATAGCAGCACAACGAGCACAACTTATTGCCGACACTCGTGCTCAGGTGCAAGCTGAGATCCGAGCTGAGGAACAAGCCCGCATCCAAGCAGAGCATGCTGCTGCTCAACTTGCGTTAAGAAACAAGAAACTTCGGGACTACGCAGTCCCAAAGAATTATGAAGACGATCATCCTGTCCGACCACCGATTATTAACATACCACACTTTGAAATTCGGACGCAATGGATCCAGATCATGCAAGGCATCTCTTTCTCCGGAGCACCCGGAGATGATTGCATGGATCACCTTAAGAGATTCAAGTCACTCTGCCGACTTGTACCCCAAGAAGGAATTGCAATGGAAGCAATCATGTTACACCTTTTCCACTTCACCTTATCTGGAAGAGCACTAAGCTGGTACAACGCTTTGGATAGACACCCCATCATCACTACTTGGACTCCCTTAGAAGAGAAATTTCTTGAGAAATTCTTCCCACCTTCGCTAACCTATGAGATTAGGGGACAGATTAATCACTTTTCCCAACTACCTGGAGAAACACTTGCTGAAGCTTGGGAAAGATTCAAAGAACTCCTGAGAAAGTGTCCTCACCATGGCATATCTCAAAATCAACTAATAGAAACATTTTACAGAGGAGTAAGTGATGATATTAAGCAATTCCTAGATTCCTCATCTGGAGGAAACTTTATGAGAAAGAATTATGAAGATTCCTGGAATATAGTTACGCTGGGGGCCGAGAACCAATCCAATTGGGGAAGGTCATCTAACCAACCCAAAGGCGTTCTCAAGGTTTACAAAGCGGAAGAATCCATGGAACTCAAGGCCATTGCTGAGGCTTTGAAGCCTATTGCTAGCAAGCAACAAGCCCTCGAAACTTCTTTTGGGGAATATGATAAGAAGAAAAGCTCTCAGGTTCAACAAGTTAAGGCAGCTACTGGAACTTGTGAAGCCTTTCATGCATCCGATCATCCCACATTATCATGTGGCCTGTTATACAATGTCATGATGGATTTACAACCACCTATGCCGCAATATGAACCCATTATCGAGCATCCCGAAGACCAAATGCCAGAGCAAGTCAACTCCATACATTCAATACCTGGCCAAGTGTATTACAACCCAGACAAACCAAGGAACCATCCTGGTTTTAAATACGGGAATCCTGCAGGGACTGCCAACCCACAGCAGCAGGCACAAGGTGGATCTTTCAATAGACAACCACCAGGATTTCAAAATAACTTCAATCAAGGGAATTACAGACAAGGTTTTCAAAGATCTAACTATCCCAGGAATCCTTCTTACCAATATGCCCATTCAGGATTGCACCCTCAGTTGCAACAACCCCAGTTGCAGCAGCCACAGCAACCCCAGTTGCAGCAGCCCCAGAAGCCACAGTTAACTGCACCTCTACAACAACCAGGACAACAGGTCACTCAATATCAACAAAGGGGTGCTCCTCCCCAATCATCTGATGAGATATCCTTGATTAGACAAATCCTTCAATCGCAACAAACCATGCTTGCAAACCAACAAGCTCAACAAAAAGCCGTAGAAGCCCAACTGGCACAGATTGCCGCTCAATTGAAACCTCAAGCCGGCACTTTTACTGGGCAACCAGAGGCAAACCCCCATCATAACCCAAACAGACTAGAACAACTTAATGTCATCACCACGCGGTCTGGTCATGTCCTGCCTGATGTCACAAGAATCGACCATGATGATGATAACGTAGCCATTCTTTCCCCAACAGGGAATTCAAGCAGAGAAACAGAAAATTCTACAGAGAAAGAAAAGGAAAAGGAACCAATCTCAGAAGTCCCACCAAGAATTCCTTACCCAGACAGACTAAAAGGAACCAAAATGGACACTAGGTTCCAAAAATTTAAAGAAGCTATGAAAAAGTTATACATTGATATTCCTTTTCTTGATGCCCTTTCCGAAGTGCCCGCTTGGGCAAAATACCTGAAAATCCTCTTGTCGAGAAAGTATATGATAGAGGAGCATGAAACAGTGAAACTTGCTCAGACCACTTCAGATATTCTGCTTAATAAAATGCCAAAGAAAAAGAAGGACCCAGGTTCCTTCGGCATTCAGTGTTCCATTGGAAATGGCTCCAGCAAGAAAGGATTGGCAGACCTAGGAGCAAGCATATCTATTATGCCCTATTCAATGTGTAAAAGATTAGGCTTCACTAATTTGTTACCTACGACTATGACAATTTAGTTAGCCGACTCTACCATAACTGCCCCTCTTGGCATTATCGAAGACATCCCTGTCAGAATAGGAACAAATTCTTATGTCCCGTGTGATTTTGTTATTATGGACATACAAGAAGACCTGAGATATCCGATAATCTTCGGAAGACCTTTCCTAGCTACCGCCCAAGCTCTCATTGATGTCGAAGCAGGAACTATTATTTTGAGACTTGGGAGGGAGGCTTTCCAGTTCAGAGTTCTAAATAGCATGAAAGGTCCAAGCATTCAAGAGGAAGTCTTTCTCCTGGATTCTATATATCAAATGTCCCAGTTAGAAATGTCTGAACCATCCGACGAATTGGAAAATACTCTTACAAATCCGGATGTAGAATTCTCGGCCAGTGAACTAGTACAAAAGTGCCTGCAATACTTAGAAAAAGCTGAAGAAGCTACGACAGCCACGTTTGAAGAACTTAAAGCCATCACAATTATAGAAGCCACTGAGCCACCTAAGGCTCCAGAAATGAAAGCCTTACCCGAGGGGCTTAAACATGTTTTTCTTGATGATGAGAAGCTCTGTCCAGTAATCATCAGCTCCACTCTGGAGGATGATCAAGAAAACAGACTCCTCTCGGCTGAACAACGTTTTCTAGATATTAAAGAAACCCACGAAGGACTGCTCGAAACACACGAGCACGTGCAAGTGGCTTATGATGAACTCCAATCCATCCATCGTCTGTGCAAAAAGAAAGCACAAAAGAAGACAACTAACGACGATGAAGATGATGCTGATAATGATGAAGATTCTGATTCTTCAGCAAACTCCACCAACAGTACCTCCTCAGATGAAGACTCTGACAAACCAGCTGATGCTGGGGAGGGTCCAAGCCAAGGAGCAGAACCCAGACAACAAACAGATCACCATGATGGTGATAAGGATCCCAACTCCCCACACCATGATAATGTTAATATATCATATGGGGATCAATTTCTTGACTACTCTGCTATGGGATCCATCGGGGAAGTTGCTAAAGAAGCAGCCTTCGCCGAGTTCCACCAATGCATAATCGGAACCAGTGCCACCCCTCCTACAACAGCTGTCTTACCCCTCTCAGCGCCCACCACGACGACAACCTCACCCCTCGACGAGTACGAGTCAGAACGAGTGCAATTGGATACTGATGAAGAGCTCGATTCTGCCTTGGACTCAGACAACGATACTATTGGCTCTGAGGAAGCTCCAGAAGTACATCCTTCCCCCCCTCTACAGGAGTTTCCCCCGCCACCACCCCTGCCGCACAAAATGCATGACCTTGATATGGCGGCCATTTCCACTTTAGATGCCCAGGATATCTTTATACTGAATACTATCGTGGACGATACAAAGGCAGGAGATGATATTATCTACCACAACACTAAAACGAAGCGCAAGCTGACACGTGAACATTTTCGCAAAATCCTGCGACCTGGGTCGACGATGCCAATGTCTATCTTCCGTGTCCTCCTCGCCAACTGTATCGAAATTTACAGAAGCCACAAGAGGAAGCAGCCTGTCTTCAATGCCTCACCCGCCCTATCCTTGGGCCTCCTATACAAGGATATCCAAGAAAAATCCATCGAACGTCTGCGTATCGGGCTAGCACGACGAGCACGTTATCTTACTGTGCCATTCCAAATTTTAAACCATTGGCTAGCCATGATTGTCGATATAGAGGCTCGGGACGCCACCGTTTATAACTTCTGCAGCACCGAGCTACCCGCCGGTACGATAAACTTTGTGGGTGAAGCAGCCGGCGAAGCAAGATGCATGCCCTTTCGGCTGCTTAAGCTAATTTGGGCTGCACGCCCATCTCTCCGCTAAGACTGGTGCCAGCCCTGGTTCAAAATTATAAACCCTCCAGTTCAAGCCGCAGAAGGATCCGGGGATTGCGCTTTCTGCACCATTCGTCACATCCAAGCGCTGAACCAAGAAATCCCTTTCTCTGCCCTAGTCACTGAAGATTTTCATTCCTTGAGAGGACGTTATGCGATGGAACTCATCTGCGACAGACGGTTCTTCAAGGACCAAACGATGGCACCAGATGATGTCCCTCGCTACCTCTTCTCTGCTATCCATCGACCACAGCGGCGACCCTTCCGCCAAGCTCTAAAAGAGTCAGAGAAATCAAAAGGACCGGCCTCCGCTACCGAGCAAAGCAAAGACGCCAAAAACCCGTTGTCTTCCATCACACCATCTTTTCCAGACTTCGATCTCAGTGCTTGCAAAGGCCTATCCAGCTACGAACTACGTCTCATTATGTCAAAGCTTTCCGCTGAGAATGATGAGCTCGTTTTCATGTCTGGTGACATTCTTATAATGGCAGACACTCTGCGAGAATCTTTACAAATTAAAGGATCCCTCTCTGTTGGCCTTATGTCCGCCTATCAGCTTCTACTCAGACAAGATCACCCCACAACATACATGGCGTCTCCATATCTGAAGGATGATCTTTTAAAGCTAAAGAACTTCGGCGCAGCTGAAACACTAATCTCATATCTACAACACACAATGCCGAAGTTCATCATGCTACCCTTCCTCTACCATGAACACTGGCTACTTCTGGCAGCAAACCTACCGGATGGAACAATTACAATTTATAACAGTTCCGATAGCCAGTACAACCCACGACAGAAAGTTTACGTCGTAACGCCAAAAACACCCACAGAGGTAGTGGCAAAAGAATGTGCTGAAAGATTAATTGATCTCCTTAGTCAGCACACAAAAGCTTACGCCAAAGAACACTTTCACCTCCCTTCCTTCTGCCACAAGTGTCCCCAGCAAATCCGACAATCCAACGACTGCGGCTTCCATGTCCTCTACTGGATGTATACCATCTTAGTTCTTCATAAACTAGTAGAGGATATGACTGACGTAGACTATCACGCCCTGCGTGGACAGTTTGCAGCTAAGCTCCTCCAAGCACCAGGGGCAAGCTCAGGATTAACTGACGCCTAAATGCCCTTGTCCATGCACCTCTCAACCTATCCCTTTGACACTCTGTGGACAGAGTGCGTGATAAGTTAGGGGGGAGTGCACTGGACAAGGGCGAGGTATCATCCTTCTCCAACTCTTCTAACTCATTTTTTCCCGCACATCATTTTCAAACTTTCTATTCGTACTTAGACTTTTTCCAGTATTTTTTTCAATAAAACAACTTCTAAGTATAACTTTCATCATGAAAAGTATCACCCTTACCTAAGTTAGAGATAAAGTAGTCCTCATATAAATAATAAGATTAGCTTACAGGCTTGAAATGGCGAATCCATAAAATTCATTCACTATTGGTTTCTATACTTTTGCTTCAATTCTATCTCAGACTCTTCACAGGTCAACTTCAGGGCCAAAGCGAACCGAATACTCTCAAAGTTAAGAGGGAAATCAGGGAAATCCAAAATCAAGAAAATCTCGCGAGCAGACCACCAAGTGCATGTCAAGAACCCCAAGAACAGTTTCCTTCTTTTTTCAATAAAAGAGGCTTGGCCGCCCAATCAAAAACCCTAACAAAACCCACTTCCTAAGACTCTGAGATTCGAATAAAAGCCAGAGTGCTGAATAAAAACATGAGAGTTGTGCCATGCATAAGGACCTATATGAAGAGCCAACAAAGATCTCACCCGGCCGGTACATAAAGCTTCCCTCATGAAGGCAGATGTGTCGTGCCCGGTAATGAGATCCTAAGGTTTCCTAATATATGATAAGGCTGATAAAAGAGCTCACCCGGCCGGTACATTCAGCTGCCCTCATAAAGGCAGATGTGTCGTGCCTGGTAGTGAATCTCTAAAAAGCATAGACAAACCTTTCCCCACTTGAAGGGGGAGTTACACAATAAGCCTTTTAAGCCAGCCCTCATTCCCACTCTAGCTACCAGTAGGTTTCTCCAAAGAAGTATAAAACTGATTGGAGTCGATGACATGCACACAATAAGAAAGGTGGTCCCAATGCGAGATTCACGATATAAAAGGAACCTGAGATCCATGCAACTTTTGATACTCGAAAGAGTTAGTGTAAGCAGAAGCACTGATAAGACCTCGGTAGATCTCTGACCTAGAATTGAAGCAAGAGTATGAAAACCCTAAATCAAATAAAATCGCCTCGCCATTACATGCCTTAGCTCTATCTAACTTGAGGACAAGCTAGACTCTAAGTTAGGGGGGGTGATAACCTCTCATTTTGTGACGTTATCTTATTAGTTATCTTTAGTTTTCCATACTCTTTCTTAAATAAACTAAATAGAATCATTAAACCTTCTTACTTTATTGCAGATACGTCAATAAACCAACTTTTCCTCTTTTTCATTACAGAAAACACAAAAAAAATTACAAAGACTCCTCATGGTCCCAAGACCGCGAGAAGCCTCATGGTCCCAAGACCGCGAGAAGCCTCACGGTCCCAAGACCGCGAGAAGCCTCATGGTCCCAAGACCGCGAGAAGCCCCACGGTCCCAAGACCGCGAGAAGCCTCACGGTCCCAAGACCGCGAGAAGCCCCACGGTCCCAAGACCGCGACAAGCCTCACGATCCCAAGACCGCGAGAAGCCTCACGGTCCCAAGACCGCGAGAAGCCTCACGGTCCCAAGACCGCGAGAAGCCTCACGGTCCCAAGACCGCGAGAAGCCTCACGGTCCCAAGACCGCGAGAAGCCTCACGGTCCCAAGACTGCGAGAAGCCTCACGGTCTCAAGACCGTTTGAGACCAAATGGTCTCAAGACCGTTTGGGCTTAACTTGAGCCTATAAATAGGACCTCAAGGGCCACTTCAAAAGGATCGAATTCCAAGACGCCCAAAGGCTGCCTCTCCAGATCCAGAGCACTCAGGTCTTCCGTCCACTGCCCCAAGGCTGCCAGTTTTGAGATCCGTGCTCATCATCAAGCTTCCTTCTCTCTCTTCTTTCCATCTCTTCAACAAAGAAGGTGGGAAGAGAAAATCCTTCATCAAAGCAACCACGAAGTGCGAAGATCGTTGCTCTCTTCACCAAGGGTTCAACCTTCCCTCCTCCGTGGAGATGACGTTCTTTCTCTCTCTTCTCACCTCCTTTGCCATGAGCGAGTAGTTTCATTCACTAGGGTGCGGGGAGTAGCCCCGCTACCCATGTCTTCATTTCATGCGATGTAATTCAATAACTTGTAATAAAGATACTCTTCCTTTCAGTTTGACTTCAATCGCTTAATGAATACTAGTTGCTTGATCATCAACTTGTGTTACATATTGTCTTTTGGTATGAATTGTCTACGTTTGTACCCTTAGATCTAAATATCGATTGAATGTTGGTTATGGATGTATGTAGTCACCATATGTCTGTTTCGGTGTCTAGAAGTGTTTTCAGGAGTGGAGTAAACTCACCCCCATCGTTGCACTTTCATACTATGAAATGGAATCAGTTGACGTATGGAAGTGCAACCTTGGTAAGGTCGAGGAACACATTTCATGAAGGAGTAATGCAAAGCAGGTGACCATTCATTATGGAATGGCTGGCATTGCAATACTCCACGCTTCTCGTAGCTAGTTATCTGAAAGGAAGCTAGGACTACAAGATACTAACTGATTTGACTCTTTTTGCAGGTTGTTTTATTATGTTGCATGACTTGATCCATGTGTAGTGGTGTGAAACCCGATAACATCCTAGTGGTTTTTATCAATTGTTTACAACCTTAATCTTTACTTTCTTGCTTTACTTTTCTCGCATTTAGCTTTAAAACCAACATCAAACTTTCGATCTAAATATCAACTGTTAAGTAGTTAAGTAGAACTAAAACGTTTTCCATCGTGACTTCGTCAAGACCGTTGTCCCGAGGATTCGACCCTTAACTATACTACGATAAGACTTCCGCGTGTCTTAACACACGTGGGTGGAGTTCTTACCATAGTACTAGCAAGGCTAAACCTAAGGATTCATCACCTTAGGATTTTTAGTGGTGTTGCAAAACTCCATCAATATACTAGTTATTTAACTAGAACATTATAAACAATGTAACATCAATCATTGTTTCTCGTAGTTCAACCTAAGCAGTTATGCTACACGACTGATTATGTTTTCCAAACATTATTATGCCCTACGGAGATGAGGTATACCGCTCATACTCCAACCGACCATTACAAAATCGCGTCGGTACCATACATAGGTCATCAAAAGAGCCAGATTCTTATGACCTCATCTTCCTCGGTCAGTGTGAGGATTTACATGCATGACATCTTGTATCTCTGCTATGATAGCTATCCAGGGTATTCTGGAAACTTCACTATTAGAGTCACAGTGGCGTTCTGTACTCTCTTCGTCATCGAGGTATCTCTTATTTATCTCTCATTGATGCGGCATTGGTGATTCCCTCAGGAGATCAGTGAAACAACATCCCAGCATAAACATATAATCAAGGATTGATGGATTAAAGGTACATCATTCATGAATTCCTACATTAGGACGTAAGGATATTCGCGTCCATAATCCCCTATATACTCAAAAGTATATGTTCCAGGAGTTCCCTTAGGAAAACCTGTTTCACCATCGTTTGGTCTCTGACAATATTGGATCTATGGTCAAGGCCCTACATGATATGATCATACTTGATTATTTAAGTACATTTTAGCATTCTTTTAGCATCAAGCATGTTTTCAAACATAAACAATTAAAACATCTGCTATAGAAGAAGAATACTAAATGTATCAAGTTTATTTCACATCAGTTATCATTTCTTAACCATCTCATCATTATGGTTCAAGAAAAGGGGTGTTCAAACCCTTAAATCATCATAAGTCATCTAATAGCATGGCCTTAATTGTAACAATGTAAATATTACTCAAGGCTCTTACAGCCCATCATTCTCATATGTTGCCACTTAAACCATGAAACATAGTATATCTTTATTCATAAAGCTTATAACAAGCTTTCAATGAATAAAACATCATAACTCTTACATGTCTATGATTACCTCTTGCTAACAACCTGCATGACTAATATAATTGAAGACATGCATATATAACAATATCAGTACAATACCAATTCTTTTCAATTTATTCATAGAACACCACAGCCGTGCTACCTTGCACGGTCATGCAAAGGGAAGCTACCACGGCCGTGCTCCATAGCATGGTCATGCTATCAACATCATACCATGACCATGTTACATCACCATGGTTGATTTCTAGGGTTAGGGTTTATTCAACTCAATTAGGGTTATTGAACCCCTTTGACTTAAAAGGCATAAGGATTCCTCATATTATAATTCATTCAAAGGGTTTCATACTTAAAAACATATCCCAAACTTAGGGTTACAGTACCCTACCTTTCATTAATTAGGGTTTCCTGTTCACATTATCAGTTCAACCCGAATATAATACTCCACTACCCTTGGGAGCATTCAAAGATATTATAAGTGTTTGATTTCGATTATTGTACTCATCATGTATCATTAATGATCATCACTTCTAAGTATTAGCCCATTCCTCATATGATGCATACATCATATATCAGAATTATCCAATATTTGTAATGATATAGGTTTAAACATTGTTGATATAGGATAAATCATCATCAACTATTCTAGGTATCTTCATATTCAGGATGTTATCTACATCATGCTTTAGTATACATCATTTCTGAGAGTTTGATGCCCATTATTATTGTAAGGTGTAAAATCTATTACTCATTCATAGGGATGTTTGGATCTAGGCATCTTACATCTTAAATCCTTATTTATTTAAATTACCACATTTATCATTCACAGGGTTCACTAACCCTATTCTATATGTTTATGACATAATCATCTTATTTAATTGATTTAGCTACACCTCACCTTATTGTACTATCTAGTAAACCATCTCAAGGTTTTCATGATTAATAAGCCATACGTTAAGCTTGCTATTCATCTTAATAAGGGTTTCCCATAACATCACCTCCAATTAGGGTTTCTATTCATATCACATCTCCCCTAGATTAGGTTTATGATTAATATCCCATCATTAGGGACTACTATTTCACATCATGTTATTCCCCTAGAATTAGGGTTTACTATTCACATTACATGATTTGCCCTAAAATTAGGGTTTACTATTCACATCATAGTGAATTGAGGTCTTACCATCATTATTTATGAAGATTACTTCCATTAACACCTTCAAATTAAGTTAAGATTCATAACCTCCATAATTAGGGTTTTCCATGATCTCCTTATGAAGGATCATACCCTAATGGTGTGTATTGATACATTTTAAAGGTATCTTATTTGATTGTCATTGATATTAGGAGTTTTCTCTCTCCTCATACTAATAGATGATGTTTATATCACTCTTGATTAAGTTAAGTCAACTCAACTTTGATTGATATAAGTCAAGTCATCACCATTAAGGTCATTAGGGTTTACTTGATCGAGGGTACTAGTCACACTAACCCACTAAGGGTAATTTTGTAATCTTCACCATTGACCCTACCATACATTAGTTCACTGATTACTTAACCCCTTAATGACTTTAGGTGTCTTCAGGGTTTAGGTTAAACAATCATTGAACCATCTAAGTCTTTAAAGCATTAAGCATTCTTGACCTTAAAAGATCCCAAACGGTTTTGCATTTTCAACCTCCAAACGGTTTTGAAATCGCATGAATCCAAACGGTTTTGAGACCATTTGGTCCCAAACGGTCTTGAGACCGTTTGGTCCCAAACGGTCTTGAGACCGTTTGGTCCAAACCTCCTCAAAACCGCATGGACCAAAGATGGTCTCAACTACACCAATCAGTTTAGGGTTCTCAATATTGATTCCTTCAATCATTGAATTCATGGAACCAATCATCAATTGGACCTATCCTAATACTTCAATTGAGTTAAATAAGTCAACCTTAAACTGATTTGACCCTCAATTGACCCTCAATTAGTCCTCAATTAGGGTTTGAATTAATTGAATTAGGGTTTGGAATCGATGATCCTTCAACACTAATCAATGCAAGATTAGTTGCTTTGAAACCATTGAACCATCATCCAAATTGAACATGACCTGACCCCAAATGGTTTTGAGGTCGTTTGGATGACCTCCAAATGGTCTTGAGACCGTTTTACCATCAAATCGTCAAAATCCAAGTCAACCAATTAGGGTTTGGGTCATTGGATTGATCACCAAAACAGCAATTGATTACACTTTAACTTAGTATCATTAGATCATCAATTTCTTAACCATACTCACCCCTAGACCTCCAAACGGTCTTGGGTGGACTCCAAACGGTCTTGAGACCGTTTGGCTCATCCAAACCTTGGATTCTAGTGAAAAATCGTTAGGGTTTGAGCTATTGAGTTGATCATCAAATCAACACTTAACTGCAAAGTGATTTGGTATCTTTAGACCTTCAATTGGTCAAACATGCTTAACCTTAGACCTCCAAACGGTCTTGGGTGATCCCCAAAAGGTCTTGAGACCGTTTGGGTGATCCCCAAATGGTTTTGAAACCATTTGGGCTAATCAACCCAAAATCTCAAATTAACTCATTGGAATTTCAGCACTAATTTCAAATAGGGTTTGCCCAATTGATTAGCCATCAACTCATGATTACTTGGGAATTAACCCCTAAATTTGGTGAGTCATTAACCAAAATAATTAGTAACAGGAATCTCAAACGGTCAACGATTGGTCAACTCTCTCAAATGGTTTTGAAACCGTTTGCCCAAAAAGTTCAATTAATCAAGCTGAAAAATCAGCACTTAATCCAATTAGGTTTTCCTAATTGATTAGCCTTCAACTCACGATTCCTTTGGAGTTAATCCCTAAAATTTGGAGGGTTATCAACCAACATAATTATGAACAGAAATCTCAAATGGTCAACCCTTGGTCAACTCAACCAAATGGTCTTGGAAACCGTTTGCTCCAACCGACCTTGTGAAACCGTTTGCCCTTCAAACGGTTTTGCAAACCGTTTGCCCCAAACGGTTGTGCAAACCGTTTGGCCAAGGGGGGAGGGGGCAAGACTGTTTGATAAAGTAGAATTGGTAATCACGCCCATATTCTTCTACCTCCAGATCAAGGTCTGTTCTTCATGTTTTTAGTTGCAAAAAAGCAAGGAAGGATGGGGGAAAGAAGGACAAATTACTTTTGCAAGAAAGAAAGATGCATAACAAAGTTTAAGGGTTTAGAGTTATAAAACCCGCCTTAGAACCAGATCTAGATCTCCAAGCTTCGAAGCTTTAATGGTGTCTTGAGCTCCACAGGTCGTCCAAGGTTTCTTCTTCAAGAATCGGTTGGAAAGGATGGCTAGAAAGAAGAACTAAGTAAGAAAAACTAGCAAACCAACCTTGTATCATGATTTCCTCCATGAATCCGAGCTAGATAGTGGTTAAAGCTTACCCAACTCTACTTGTCCTTTCTCCTATGCTCCTGAGCTCCTTCCTTAGTTGGTCCAAGAAAGATATAAGTGAAGAGAGAAAGGGAAACGATCCCTTGGTTGTAAAAGAAAGGTGTATGTATACTTTGGGCATGTTTTCAAGATAAGGACAATCGTTTCTTCTATTTCTCATATGGGTCCTTCTCTCCTTCTTGGCCACGCCCCTCCTTTCTATACTTAAGCAAAACTCCTTTCTTAACCAAAGTCTAGTGAAAAGGAAGCCAAACATCCTACTAAGTTGCACACATATAAAAGGGTCATTATGCTTACAACTTGGTTATTTAGTTACAAGGGTTATCCTTCTTATTTGATTAGTCAAATGAAGTGCCCTCTTCATCAATTTTACTCTAATTGATGCCAAGAGTCATAAAAGATACTCTAGAAGGTATATTTTACATGTTGCACCCCATGTTTTGGGTAAATTGCACTTTACACCAAAACTAGGGTTTAAAGCACAAAGATTGCTCCAGAAGCTACTTTTTGGTGCCCAAGCTTGGAGAATCCATAATACTTCATCAAATTCATTCTTATGATGTCTTATCATCATAGGAACATCTAAACATGTGCAATTTACAAGTTAACCCCTCTAATTTGGTAATTTGCACATAAGTCCACTTTTAACAAAATAATATTACAATATTGTTTTTAAAAAGGACAGAAAGGAAAATATATGTTCCTCAGAAGCTTTAATTACATTATCAATAGATAACCACAAGCATTTAAACACATGATTAAGCAAAACACCTGGGGTTAGTCCATAGCCCAGGTCAGGGATGTTACAACTTTGATATCTTTCTTTGGGCAATTTGACTTCAAATGCCCGGTTTGTCCACAGTGATAGCATGTCCTATCTTCGAAATGTGGCCTAGATGGCCCTGTCACTGCCACTGAAGCTGTATTGTGGGCTCTAGATGGTGAAAATCTACGCCCTCTTCCTTTACTCAGAGACCATTGTGACGGTGCGTTGGATCTTTGCATCGTAGAAGGTGTAGAAAACCTCGACTTCTTGAAGCCATCAAACCTCTGCCTCTAGAACTGAGCATGCTTTTTCTTGGACATGGTTTCTCTCTTCTCCTTGACTGACCATTCAATCCTTTAGACAGACTCCACAAACATGGCAAACCACTCTCTATTTTCTAAAGCAGTAGCAGGTGTCGTCAATTCAGCACTCAGACCTTTCTCAAACCTCCTTATTGTCTCATCATCTGTCGCCTCCATGTGAGGACAAAACCTCACTAGGTCCATAAACTTGGCTTCATACTCGGTGATGCTCATCGATCCTTAGTGCAGACACTCAAATTGGTTGATCTTCTCATCCAGACATGTCTCCAGGAAGTATCAACTCACGAACTCCTGATGGAAGACGTCCCAACTGATCACCTCACCAGGTCGTTTCTCCTCCTCGATGGCCCACCAGTGGCTTGCACTACCTTTCAGAAGGTAGACAGCGTGCTTGACTTTATCTGCTTCGGGGATGTCAAGGATCCGAAAGGCCTTCTCAAGACCTATCAACCACAGATCTGCATCCGTTGGATCAGCTATTCCGGCATAATCTGAAACTCCAACTCGGTGAAGCCGCTTGAAGATCTTCCCAATACCTAAAGTTTCACCATGGGGAGCATGTGCTCTCGGCAGAGGCACTGGCAATCTCTCCACCATGAGATTCATTGTATCCATTAACTGCCCCAAAAGATGCTGATAGGCAAGGTTTTCAAGAATGGTCGGGTCAAGCTGGGGGACCTCAGGTACCCGATCTTCATGTGCCTACACTCGAAACAAAATGTCTCATGAAAACATGTGGAACATCCATAAACCACATGTTACCAGAAATATGTTCATTAAAATTGGTTGCAGAAAGTAGATAAATAAAGAAACTATTACATCCAGATCCTTATCCTGCAAGAAAACATGTTATATAAACATACATAAACCTTGATACGTGTCCATAGTTTATAGGATCCAGATGCCACATAGACATAAAGAGTTCACCACCTGTTTATATATAGAACAGGCCACATCAGGCCAACCGTATGATAAACAAAGCTACATCAGCTATACATCGTAAAATGTTGTCAAAACACCTCCAAGGACCTGAGAGTATAGGGATGACTCTAGGACTCTACTACAAAACAACCAAAACAACAGCATATCCATCTCTTGCCTCCTACTATTCTTCTTGTTGCTCGATCACAACCTCACAATCACCACCACATCTAGCACGATCATCTAAAAAGGTTGTAAACCATTGGGGTGAGACACACAATCCTAGCGAGAAACATAACTCTCCTCTGAACTATAAAACTTCAGAGAAGCTAGAACATATAAAGTAGATAACTGACATAAGCAGCTCATATATGCAGCATACTGAACAGAATTAACTTTATTAACAACTTACCAAGATATTCGGGAAGCATATAACCAGATATTCTTTATGGAACATGATTGAAAAGACAAGCTTTATAAGAACTTATCATAAGATATGACGAACGTGTAAATAACTACAAGATATAACTAGGGTGACTACTCAAGCAAGGACTCAACCAATGTTCTGTATTTTGCCCTATGTAGTATATACTATACGGCTGGATTACAATTTATTGTGCCCTGAGGAAGTGAGTCATACCACTCAAATCCAACCTTTGGCTGTGAAGCCCAAAACCGGTGCCATACAAGGTCAATGGAAGAGCCGGACTCCATGACCTCACCTCCTCATGGATAGTGCAGGATAAATAAAGCAAGACCGTAGTCTCTTGCTTAAGTGGCCGCAACCATAGGGTCAGCTCTAATCCTAGCGGGGTGACGGGGTTTCTCCTAGCCTGTTCACCATGCTCTCATACACATCTTGAGTCTATAACCATAGTTGTTCTCTAATCCTCCTATTTTTGGCTAGGAGAAACCCCGCATATTCAACAATATGCACTCCAGGTAATCCCGTAGGATAAACCTGTTTCACCATCACCAGCTATTGATGATGATGGATCTATGGCCAGGGAAAAACTACATGAAATGTTCCAATATAATTAATTAGTACATTTTAGGTGAATTGTTGAGGTAACTAGGTTATAAAACATAAACAACATTGTATCACATTGTTACTGTCATCACCACATTGCCATGGTATCTCAATCCCTCACCATATAATGCCACTGCACCTCAAGGCTTCGTCGTCATACATCATCATCATGGGATAACAATCCCTCATGTCATCATTAGAGGTTAACACCTCAATCAGGCATTCACCAGATCTTTCTCTTAATATTGGTGATACATGTTATCTCATCAATAAGGAACATCATAATTCAGTGTTATACAAAGCACATACACCTCATAGCTCTTATCTGGCTATGAATTCAATTGATACACCTGCATGGTTAGAATGCATATTCAAAGAGATAACTTGATCACCCAAACATAGATCTTTAGAGAACATGTTATGATTATCATGCCATTAAAATTTAGGGTGCATATGATTTGAAACAACATTCATTATTATGAACACATGAAGCATAAAGTTGTAGATGGTAAGCTAATCAACTCATATTAATGTTAGCAAACTGTGAGCATCCACCATGCCCTATCTCTCATGACATCATGAACATAACCACCTCTAAGGATACATGCTTAAAGGTTACACAACCATGATATATCATTTCACTTTATCGTCAACCCTAGGCAACCACCATATCACTGGTCACAACCCATCTATCATATATGGACATCATAACCAAAGACGGGGCTCAAGATAACAAGCTCACTAACTAGGGTTCCCAGGCTAGATACATCTCTCACTAAAGGTATCGCCTACCCTCACTAAAGGTGTGGTGGGTAGCACTATCCCTCACCCAAGGGATATCGGGTAGGGTCATATCCCTCACCCAAAACGATATCGGTCATCACAAAACCTAGGGCGCTAAGACACACATATCGGCCACAAGCAAAATGTGCACCCATGCACAAGGAGGGTAATAGGAAGACTAGAACCAAAGGTGTGTCGTGCAGCCATGAACCAAGAGGATATCAGGCATCCATGTACAAGAGTGTATCGGGTCGCACCTTCACCCTATCGACCAAGACCCTCTATCGCCCAAGCTAGGGTTAGGGTTTCCATATCAGGCAACCATCAAGACCGTGTCGCCAACAGCCATAACGCCCAAGGTTAAAACCCTACCGCCCAATAAGCAACCCCTTGTCTAGCACAACATGGTGCCAAAGGAACTCTCATACCGCCCAAGGAACACTACTACCATCCATCAAACGACACTGTGGCACCCAAGGTAGCCTATTGTTCAAACTAGGGATGCCTACCAAGCATATCGACCAAAGGCATAATGCCCAACAACATCATCTAAGGCAAGGGTCCATATCGGTCAAAGGCATATCACCCAATAACATCATCTTGGGTAGAGGTTCATATCGGTCAGAAGGGTCAACAAAACACCACTTAGCATATCGCCCAAGATTCAACCCTAGAAGAGGGATATCAGGAAGAACACATCAAAGGGGTATCGTGCAAGGGTTCAAAGATCATGACGGGTTGGTCATCTTCATCTTCAAGACTGCCACCAAGAATCCCTAAAAGTTCAAGAGAGTTGGCTCACCTCTCAAGACAATTAAGTGAGAGAGGGGTATTGCACAACTTCCATCATCTAACGGGAAACAAGGAGGTTCATCATATCATATCAGCCAACCAACCAAAGCTCAACTCACCATTAGATTTGGAGACCCTAAGCTCACCTCTCAACAACTAAGTGAGAGAGGGGTTTTTCCAAAGGAACTTCACATCCATGGTTCGGCCAACCCTAAGACAACCCAAGATACCCATCCCCACAAAGTCTAGGGTACATATAAAGCAACCTTAAAACTATTAAAGCAAGAAACATAGCTAAAAGATGGCATGGTAGATCAAGATAGCACATATAGCATGCAGCATGAAAAAGAAGTAGTATAGTTAGGGTTAGGAGTTATGTAACCCACCTCAAGCTCTAAAGCTCCAAGCTTCTAGCACCAAGCTCTAAGGCACCACCTTCGGCCAACACAAAGAAGAACAACTTGTAACCACCATGGCCGAAGAGAAGGAAGAAGAAGAAGAAGAAGAAGATACCAAGGAAAGGGAGAGATCCCTACCATAAGAGAAGGAAAGGGACAAGCTAGGAAGGTTTGTTGTCCAACACACCAGCAGTATCGACCACTACTTGCTCCACTCTTCTCCTAGCTCAGCCACCAAAGAAAGGGAAGAAACTAAAGGAACCAAAGAGCCTAGAAAGCAAAGGAGGGGTTCGTTTATATCCTATGGGGTGAAGGGGGAAAGCAAGGTAAGGTGGCACCTACCCCTAGCACACTTGTATAAGGAGTGTGCCACATGCTAGGACCCCAAAAACCCACGCCCATGAGTTGCCACTCACTTAGCAAAGCAACAACCACTTGTCCAAAGGTGGTGACACAAATGAGGCTAGGGTGGAGGATGTGTGTCACCCAATATGGAAACCCCACACACCATGGCCGATACAACTCCCTTCCCGACACAACAACACTCCTTGGCCGAAACCCCAAGGTCCAACCTGATACCAAGCTTCAAGAAGGCAAAACAAAGCCCAATAAGGCTCAACAAAGCCCAAAGCTACTCAAACAAAGAGCCCAACCCATCCTCTCAACCCTGGAGGATGCAAGGAGAGAGAAAGACATCTCTCAAGGTGACAAACTTACACATCCACCCTAAAACTTGGGTAATTTGCAAGTTGCACCTCAACCCTCAACAAAGCACAAACAAACCCTAATCACAACTTCAGGTGATTAGCAAGCATCTCAACACAAGGTTTAGGAAAAGCAAATAGGGTATGCCCAAAATGGAGGTCAGGGTCCTTACACTAGAGGTTTATAGAAAAGAGTGTAATAGATGCCATAAGCCTAAGTTACTTCATGCCACCTAGTCATGCAAGGTCGACAAATACGCTTGCATTGTAAGGACCCTGACCCAAGTTTTGGGCTAACCCTCTTTTCTTTGCTTATGATAGGTTCTTAGAACCTTAATCTAATCTCTTACGATTTTTTGATATCATGTGACAAGCTCATGTTTCCAGTTTTGTCCCGTTTGAGCAATGTTTGCTTATTTTGGACTAAAGTGAAATTTACCCTATGTTAGGGGTTATATTGCAATATGTCACATGTAGAGCATTCCTTTAGTTCTCTAGCATCATTAGAAAGAGAATGATGTTGTGGGGTGCCTTTTGGAGGACCTATGATACAAGTTTGAGCTTGGTTGGATGATGTTTATGCTTTATGTGCTAGTTTTGGTGTAAATTGCAAATTACCCAAAGTGGGGGGTAAATATGCAATTTATCAGCTCTAGAGCCACCTCCCTTCTGTTTTTCATCATCTAGAACGTGGATTCAAGTAGGGGCACCTTGTTTGGTTGATAGATGAGGAGTGACATCTCTATATGGTCTTTATATCATATATGTGTTAAATATGCCACCTTGTCCTTTAGTGTATCTGCTAGGGCTTGGAGGTATGTCACCCAAGAGGGGTGTATCGGCCATGGAATTTTCCCAGATGCATGATACACATTCTAGAGTGTATCTTCAGGCCATGCATGAGCATCTAGGGTGGCAAAAAGTGGTGTTAAGTGCAAGAGCAAGTGGCATCTTGGTTTATGTGGTTATGACACCTCTCCCTTGCTACCTCTCTCTTCCTTGGTGTATATAACCCCCTTCCTCCTTGACCAAGTTCTCCCTTTCGGCCACCTTCCTTCCCCTACCTGTATGGGACGAGCATGGGAGCTTTGGGAGCTAAGGAAGACTCCCATGGAGCATGGAGGGGCGAGCTCCTTGGCTATGGAAACTCCTTGCTCAAGATCCGACCTTGGTGAGTCATTCTTCTTTGCTAGCTTTTCCTTGTGCTTTATTCTTCACCTTCCTCTTCCCCTCTCGGCCATGGATAGGCCCTTTATGTTAGAAAGCAAGGCCGTGGTTATCTCCCCTCTTTTCTTCTTCTTGAGCTATACATAACCATGTTATCTTCTTCTTCTTCCTTTGTTTCTTAAGGTGATGATGATGGTGCTGAAGGAATTTTGGAGCTTTGGATGGGCGATGTTCTTGGAGAGGAATGTGAGTTTTCTGCTTGGACCAAAAAGCTTGATGCCTTTCATGGAGATCCTCTTAAGGCAGGTTACATAACTCTTAATCATCTCTATTATGTTCACCCTTCTTATGTGCACATATTGGTTCTTGTAATTAATTTGGTACCTTTCTCCATGATAGTTATATATATGAAAATTGGGATCTGATATAATGAAAATGGTCACGTTTTATTACTTTCTTATTCTTGTTTATCTTGTGCATAATGGTTTTGGGTGAATTGAGGTTGAAGATGAACCACCCGATAGGGTGCCTTCACGATACAATGGTTGCACGATATAGTGCCTTGCCTGTTAGGTCTTGTTTTGGTTGTTGACACATGAACAATATCCCTTGGACTTGAGAGGTGAGCCATGCTCTAGTAGCTTGGGAAAAACCCCTCTCTCTCCTTGGTTGATGAAGGGTGAACCTATGGTCTATATGCTTGGACGTTAGGTTGGGTTGGTTGGCCGATAGGGTGTTGCTCTACCCTTGTTGCTCATTATGCTAAAGGTTGTGCAAGAGCCCTCTCACTTGGTTGTTGAGAGGTGAGCCAACTTTTGGTATTGTTGTATGATATGGTGTGATGACCGATATCCTTTTTCGTACCCTAGGGTTTAGGGTTTGGACGATATGGGTGGTTAATACCTAGTTGAACCTTTGACCGATATGAAGTGCTGATCTTTAGTGGTGAGTTGATGGTCTACCTTTGTTGCACGACATGCTCTTGGGGTTGAACCCTTGGATGATATCTTGGGTGTTATGGTGGTTATCCCTTTGATGGTTTAGGAATATGATAAGCTAATCCTTTGGGTGGGCGATAGCCCTAGAAGTAGTACCTTGGATGATATGGGTGCCCTAACCTTAGCTTGGGGTGATAAGATTTCTAGGATGATAGGATGATCTTAACTCTAGTTGCCCGATATGGAGCCCTGAATGTTAAGGTTTCTCTAACCCTAGGTGACCAACAGGTGGTGTTCTTGGGCGTTATGGGTGGATGGCACCTTGTAGACCCCTCACCCAATATGGTGATGAATAGATGAGTTAGTTAAGTGTTGTACGATATGATGAGTTGGTCATTATGATGTGTTGGGTTGTATGACCTTGTTGGCTTTGCACGATACTTTAGGTAGGAACCCTATTCTTATTTGAGCCTTTGAGTGATGCTAACATCCCTTCCCGATATGCCTTGGTGAAGATCATAACATGAGATAAGCATGTAGTGTATGTGCTAGTTGGGCGACACAATGGATCAAGTTCTTGGCTGATACCCTATTTAGGGATGAGATGTCTTGGCCGATATGCTTTTCCTGACACATGATTCCCCTTTGGTTGGTTAAACGACATGAGTAAGAGGTTGATTTCTTATATGGTTCTAGTGTTGAAGGTTTGGCCGATAGTTGAGCCTTGGACGACATGATACCTTGACCGTTATAGGGTCCCAAACTCTAGTTGGACGATAGACTGCTTTGGGCATCATGGCCTTGACCAATATGGCCCTAGGAGATAGAGTGTGGAGGGTTGCTCAGTATGAAACCCTAACCCTAATGGGCGATAGGGTTTTGGGCAATATGTGACACCCATGAGTTGCATGACACGTACCCTTATACCTGGTTGTCCGATATCATCATTCATATGGATACACGATACAACTTATAGCCCTAGTTGCATGATACCTTTCCTTTGTGCATGGATTGCAGGTCCTACTTATAGAAGACAACCTTGGGTGAGAGTTAGTACTCTATCTGATACTCCCTTTAGTGAGGGTTTGCGGTCGCTACCTAGTTTTGGTGAGGGTATGCAACACTTTTAGTGAGGGTTGTGCTCTAACCCAATACCCCTATGTATGTTATCTTGAGCACACACCTTTGATTATGATGAGCTATGAGGAGATAAGTTGTGAACCTTATATAGTGGTTACCTGTGGTTAATGATAGATGAAACTTTGATAAAGTTGGATGGTGGATCATGGTGTATGATCCTTAAAGTTAATCCTTAGGGATGATGCGCATATGTTTTGAGATATATGGTATGATGGGATACCCATGATGTGGTAACAGTAGTATGTATTGATTTATACACCCGTTATTACATTAAGCTACATATGTTCATGATGATGGAAGAATATTCCAATGCTATAAACCTTAATCTTGGTGACATGATAATCAAAGATATGTTCATGAGATATGGGGCATGATGGATGCTCACAATTTGATAACAATAATATAAATTGACTACAGACACAACTATGAACATGGATGTTGTTCCAATCTTTTGCACCTAAATTCTTGATGGCATGATAATCATAATATGTTCTCTAAGATCTATGTTCTATGTTTGGTGATCCAGTTATCTCTTTCTTACGCAAGCTAACCATGCAGGTGTATTGAATTCATAGCCAAGTAAGAGCTATGGTGATTATATGATTATGTGCTTTGTATAACACTTGATATATGTGCAATATCTAAGTAATAATGATATGTCTTGTTGATGAGATAACATATATCACCAGTATGATAAGAAAGGCATGTTGAGGTGTGATCCTCTAGTAATGACATGAGGGATTGATATTCCCTAATGATGTTAATGATGCCTTGAGAGGCACTGGTGTAATGTGATGAACTCAGTGATTGATATCCCATGATGATGAAGCCTTGAGAGGCAGTAGCACTATGAGATGATGTGAGGGATTTATATCCCATGGCAACGTGGTGATTGTTGAGGGAAATGGAAATAGCAGTAGCAATATAACACCAATGTAATTCATCTAATGTTGTTCATATTTTATATGTGGCTTCTTAATACAACTTGATTGCCCCAACAATCTACTCAAAATACATTAACTAATTACAGATGAATCTCTCGTGTAGCTTGCCCTGGCCATAAATCCATCATCGTCAGTAATTAGGAGATGGTGAAATGAGTTCTCCTGCGGGTTAACCCGGAGCACATATTGTTGAATATGTGAGGTTTCTCCTAGCCGAAAATAGGAGGATCAAAGTGCAACTGCGGTCATGGACTCAAGATGTGTATAAGAGCATGGTGATCAGGCACATGGCTCAGTGTGAAGGAGCATGAATGCGTTCATGGCTCAGGAGCACGATGATTTGGCCTGTGGCTCATAGGTATACTAGTGTCGAGACTTGTACCAAGTCGGGCTAGAGAAAGGGCAGCCTACGAGACTGACCCTGTGGCTGAGGCCACTTTGTTGGTAATCATGCACTGACCATGAGGAGGAGAGGTCGTGGAGTCCGGATCATCCATTAACCTTGTATGGCACCAGCATTGGGCTTCACAGCCGAAGGTTGGAATTGAGTGGTACGGCTCACTTCCTCATGGCATAATAAATCGTAATCCAGCCGTATAGAATATATTGCTTAAGGCAAAACATGGAACATTGATTGAGGCCTTGCTTGTGTAGATGATCCAATTATATCTTGCAGTTATATGTATGTTCTTTATATCTTGTGATAAGATCTTATAAAGCTTATCTTGTCAATCATGTTCCATAAAGAACATTTGGTTACATACCTCATAAATATCTTGGTAAGATTGGCGGTAAGATTAGCCCTGCTTAGTATACCGCTCTTATAATCTGCTTATATCAGTTATCTGTGATCATAATAAAGTTGGTAGAGGGTTATGTTTCTCGCTGGGACTGTATGTCTCACCTCGCTGGTTAATACCCCTTTTTAGGTGGACGTGCCTAGCGAGATGAAGATCATGTGGCTACGGATGATATGCAGATGTATCATACCCAGTGGGATAGATAGTATCTAGCAGTAGAGTCCTATGTGTCTTCCCTGTACACTCAGGTTTTCGAGAGAGCTTTTCGATGTTTCTTGTATAATGATCGATGTACAATTTTCGGTATGTATCTTGATGTAAACAGCATGACAAACAATTATTTCATGTAAAGAGATGATGGAAAATTATGTTGTAGCACCCTAAAAAGATGTTATGAAATGAAAAGTGTTGGCTCAGATGTACTATGCTTCATCTTGTGGTGCTTGTTGTAAATCAATTTTAATTTCCCGTGATTTTCGGTAATCTACTAGTTAGCATGTAATCGTGTTTTGTTATGGATGAGGTGTTACATGCATGCATGCTATTATTATCTTGCCATGCAAAAAAATAAAAGTTTTAAGGATAATATAGGGGATAAGGGTCGACTCTTGAGTTATCTTCTAGTACAAGTCTTCTTCCATTAACTATATTATAATATTCAACTTAATCCATTCCAAGACAAGATGCAAATTGATACTTTATTTCTTCTTTGAAGTGCCTTGCCCGTCATGGGCCAAACTAAGACTCAACATAACGAAAGGAGGCTCTATTTTGTCTCTATGGCCGATAGAGACTCTCTCTTTAAGTCCTTAACTCGATATGGCTCATATGCATAACTCTCAACTTATATATTTTCTTGGTTTCTTCATTATTAAGAGTGCTAACACTTTAAGATGATTCAACACATTGTATCCTTCTTTTTCTATCTTCTAGACAATACTAGATAAGAGTAAGAACAATCTAAAGGTGGTAATTTGCACATTAACCCTACATTTTGTATATATTGAAATTTATACCATAATTGATACACCAAGCACTTAGTATTATTTACACAAGTTCTCACTTAGAATTTTAGGCTTTGCACAAGCCACCACTTAGCATCACATTCTCTTTCATGACATTAAAACACTTAGGATACATTCAACATGTGACATTTGTAGTATAACCCTTCTTCTTGGGTGAATTGAACTTTTCACTTATATTACCATATAATGCACACATAGTTTGCACATAAGCTCAAATTTGAAAATAAACTTCACAAAGGTACTTAATTACTTTTCAAATGATAAGAACAAGTTTGTCAGCAACTTACTTAAGTAAAACATCTAGGGTTAGGCCATAACCTAGACCAGGTGTGTTACAGGCATGTAATAAGGCATGATACATATCATATTAGGTTGACACACCACCCGCCTTGACAAGCACCTTGGCTGGGTCATCAAAAAGTCTCCTAATGTTAAGCTCACTATTCAGGAAATCGGTCCGCATAGCTGCATATACTCCCACATATACCTATTCAGTCACCCTCCCGCACCGCATATTGCTAATCGATCTACTAAGCGGTCATGGGCCGCATATACTCTTGCTTGGACGATTAAGCGACTGATTAAACTCCGCTTTTTTAAAATCCCACAACTTATGTACATGCATTTCATACATACATGCATACATATAAAAACACATCCCATTATATATACAAATTTATATGTATAGTCGTTCATTTATATGTATACATTGTAATACATATAATAATTTTCAAACACATTTGTACATTTATATGAATACCTTTTGATATAAACATATACATACACATACAATAGACCTACATATACAAACACATATTTGTATATAAGTATATACATTTTGATTTATTCACATTTATACACACACTCTAAACATATTTGTACATTGATACACATACATTTTAGTATTTGTACATATATAACAAACACATTCCATATATAGACATATACATATATAAGCACATCATACATGCATATTAATATGTTTATATTTAAACAACATATATAAGTGCTATATATATATATATATATATATATATATATAGAGAGAGAGAGAGAGAGAAAGAGAGTCAGGCTAGAATACACTCGAGTGTATCCGAAGCGGAATACACTCAAGTAGTTTTTCATGATGCAATATTTTTTTTGAAAATCTAATCCATTGATCTTATTAAACATCTTATGAACAACTCATACGCAAAATTTGAGCACATTTGGATATGTATAGCTCATGTTATGAAAATCACAAAAATTATACATTTCAAATTAGTTTCGCACGTCGATTTTGTTGCCCTTGGATGAGTGACTTACACTCATCCAAATGGGCTCAAAATTTGTACGTAGCCTAGTTATAGTATGACGGTGGAGATCAACGGTTTACATTTTGCAAAAAATAGTCTTGATATGCAAACACACTTGAGTGTATTCGTGCGATCCATACACTCGAGTGTATCCTAGCGTGACTCTCTCTCTCTCTCTCTCTCTCTCTCTCTCTCTATATATATATATATATATATATATATATATATATATATATATATATATATGATCTCAATATACCATTTTATATGTAATTAGTTAATTGAGATAAAAAAATTCCAAAATCGCATATACTCTCATATATACTCCCGCATACCGCATATACTCTATGCAGTACCTTCGCCGCCCGTACACCGCATACCGCTTTCCTGAACAATGCTTAAGCTAAACAAACTGAGTATTCGCCAACTCATATCATTTTGCAGTCGACTGACGCGTCATCATCTCCTCCAGATGATTTCAAGCACAATTTTAAATCTTGTATTTAAAATATAATCGGATATTGTTTTTCTTAGTGTTCGGTACGACTGTGGATTTGATCATCGCATTCTAGGTATCCATTATGTATCTAAACATAACTTACATTCAAAAAGATACATCAATGCGTATCATTATATAAGTAATCAATTAATATCACACGGAACTCACTAACAATGAATGACCAAACGCTGAAAACAAAAACAAACTGATAAAACAGAGAAATGAAGCAGCAGGACGAGAGGACAAATGAATAAAAAATAAAGAAAAAGAACCAAGCCGTTAAAAAAGTTAACGGTAGTGACAGATGAGGGGGCTGTGTAGGATTTTGCAAAACTGAGGGGGTATATTAATATTTTGAGATAGTTGAGGGGTGATAGGAAAAAACTCTTTTTTAATCATTCAACCATATATTTATATAATCTCCATACAACTGCATGAAGATGACAAGTACATGCAATAACAAATGATAAAAAGATCATCAGAAGTGTCGCCCCATCAATCAACATCTTAAAAGAGTAAAGAGGAGAAAAGAGTATGTGATCAGGTGGGGTTCCTTAATAACATCCCCAAATCAGATATAAAGATAAAAATCACCAACGATAATAAGATTTCTCCTGATTCCTCAAGTATTTGCTTCATAGCTGCCATGTGTAGTTCATTTCTTTTTTCGGTATTTCTGTGTTTTCTATTGTTCATCTCTGTCCATATGGTCTATATGATAGTTGTTGTGATTGTTTTACTGATGTGGGTGGCTAATGTTCTTCGTGAGCCTATATCTAAATATGCTGCTGCTGCTGTTGTTTTATGATGACTAATTCCAGCGCTTGTCCTCATCTCTTTCGTCTATTTGATATACTTGTTATGTTATATACGAGAAGAAACTGGCTACCAGGAAAACTGAAGGTATTTTACGTGTAAATTGTGCATCACGTACAAACACATTGCCATTATCCTCTCGTTACTTCTTTAGTCGATCAGCTAGTCTCCCCCTCACACGCAGAACAACGTTGCCAAACAAGAATCACGGGCCTTGATTGAAACCAGGTGGCTTGGGAACTCTGCGGATCACGTACAAACACATTGCCATCATCCTCTCGTTACTTCTTTAGTCGGTCAGCTAGCCTCCCCCTCGCACGCAGAACAACGTTGCCAAACAAGAATCACGGGCCTTGATTGAAAGCAGGTGGCTTGGGAACTGTGCCACATCTATCGTCTGGGGGGTGGATATATTGATACCACGATTACAATTCTGGCATTCGATACGCTGCTCACGACACTGCTACGACGTCTGATGTCAACGCCCCAATCCTCCACAAAATACTAGTGGCTGTAACCAATTAATATCCTTATATTAGCTAGGTCATTGATAGTAAGGCCTAGTTTCGGTGTTATGTGGCTGCTTCACCTTGAAGTCGTCATATTTCTTTCCGAGTGGTCGGAATCTTGAGTCACCATTCTGTATCTTGGTAGTTGTCTCATTAACGTTTCCGTTCATCCTCGAAAGTCGTGCAGCTTACTTTAAATAGGAAACGTTCTGAAAGACTATTTACGCGAATACTCATTTCTAAACAAAGCTCGTTCCATATGCGATGAACAGTAGGAGACAGATGAAGCAAGAATACACGACTGGCGCCAGATGACTACTCTGTGGTCTGTTCGTAGTTTATTTTTCTTCTTTTGACGCAGTCCTTCTAATTACTCAGCAGGTCTTAGTTTTATGCCATTTTGTTTTATGACGGAGTGTTGCTGTCCAATGTCAGCCTTGATTGTAGGTGGGGAACAAAGTCTCAGGTTTAAATTGTAAATGTGTTGACAAGGTAAGGGGACCATATGGGGTGTCTCAATGCATGTGCGTGTGTGTGTGTGTTTTCTATAGCCTTTCAGGCATCTATTCATAAATTGAAGCACCACAAACCTGATAGTTTGATGGGGTTTGGAAGAAGAGAGACTCGGTACCAGGAGTACCGATAGACAAGAAGCAAAAAGTACCCGACATCAAGAGACGGTGCCTGATACACTTGTGTTTCCCTTAAAAACCCACAATGAAAGTAGAAAAAAGGAAGAAAATTGATTCAATGGCATCAATAGTAAAAGAGTTCCACTAGCATGGGCTACCCGGTGGTCCGTCTTCTTCTAGTCCCTCCCCAATCGAGGCCTCCAAAAGGATATCAAAGGAGACCGTCCCATTGGTTGCCGCAGTCCCCTCTTCAAACTAAATGTCGAATGTCCTAGAGGTTTTGGCTTTTCCTTAGTCCTCGTGAGTAGAAGCAGCATCACTTACAACGCAAGAAGAATGAAGGAAGAAGAGAGAAATAATGGTATCACAAATATGAGGGAAATTATCTGAAGTGTCATAAGAAAACAATTGTTCCTTTCACACCACAATGTGCTGCTCAAAACAACAACAGCTAGAGTCGATTGTCAAACTTTGTGACTCGGGTCATTAGATTGAGATAGAAAAAGGTGCATGTAAGTCCGTATTTTTATGTTGTCGCAAACATGTGTCGAGGGCTATAATAAGTAATTTCAAATCCTTTGAGTGCATGGGTAAGTGAAGAAAACACGAAGGATGGTTTACGGGATGTTAAAGAAAAAGTAGCACATTGATGGGGCTCTAAGACCACTCAAGTGCCAGTGATTTCAAACTTATAGATTTTTTGTGAGTCTTGTGCTTTGTAAAGTAATGACTTGTGTTAGACATCTGATTTTCGAAAGAATCATACCAAGTATATCTTGCATACTAGGATGTATGAAGAAAGAATAGACATGTGAAAATTTAAAGTTAGACCATCATTTCAAAATGACATTGGTAGAAGAATTAGTGGGAATGTCATCCAAAAAATAATTAAGGTCTTGACTTGGTAAATCATGGTCAATGAGAAGAAGTTTATGTTTGTTATCTTTAGAAGAGGTGATGAGTTTCAGACTTGCATTGAAGTCTAGGGAACACATAGTAGGAGGATCAACAATTTTTAAACATACCACTAATCAAGTGATGATTGTGTCAAGGGTCCAATGAGAAGTTGAGTTTAAGGAAAGAGCATGATGAAGTGACAATGGAGTTTTGAACAACAGAAGAAGTTGTTGCACATATTTCAATAACATATATAGGGATCTACAACTGAATTGGTTCGATCAATTTTGTTGAAGTAATATTTAGTAAGAATTAGCTCTTACCAAATAGTAGATCGCTTGTAATAAAAATAATCGAGGACCCGACTGAAGAGACAAAGAGAATGAAGACAAATATCTAACATGACTCATCCGCCCAAGAAACAAGATTTACAAAGTGAGACCCATTTGGATATATAGCCATATCCATAAACATATTTGTCCTCCTAAAGGAAACTTTGTCACAAAGAGTCAATTTCATTTAAGACCAATTGAGGGAGTGGTATACATGTCAAGAAGTAGGAAGAAAGGGGCATCAAAGAAGCATTTAAAAGAACCAACCTGCCACTCTGGCTTAGATAGTTTAACTTCTAGCTAATTAAAGGATTCAAAGCTTTAGAAAGGATGGTATCCCATACATTGGCTCGGAGTTTGTACGGTGAAAGTGGGAAGCCATGGTATATAACAAGATATGTTTCAACTTGACATCCTAGAATGCATTTTTGAATCTCTACATATTGGAGTCACTATCATGGCCAATCATAGAGGATTCATGAAAGTTACTTTTGAGACTAGCAATCAGAGAGAAAATCCCTACATTGTGCATAATATATGAAACATTTTTGTCATCATATTTTAGGAATATGATAGTATTATCCCAAAATGGGATGATTTATCTATCACAATTTTACTGCTAGAAAATTCTCCAAACTAACATTGTCTATAGATTGTTTAGTCATACAAGGAAGAATGAAGGATGAGAGAATGAAAAGGGAAGGGGAAAACATGTATTCTTGCCTTATCTAATTTAATTACCACATCAGCTAAAAAGAGAACTATAAATGAGAGTGACAATATAAGGAATGGGATCTGAGAGGGGACCGAGTCCTTACTAAATCAAATAAAATTCACCATCAATAAAAATATGTACAATTTTTTTGTAATGGATGAATATTTTTTATTTAGTTTTATTATGAATGGATACCATATAAACTAAAGTATAGTAATGCAATAAAATATCATGACTATTCTAAACTTACAAGATTACATAATAATTTCCCACCAGGGGATTACATGAATGCAACAATTTCAAGATCTAAGAAGAAGGATATCCAAGCTATTTCAATTCTATCTCCTAAGAGTTAGCTCTGCTAAGCTAAGTCCAAAACATGTTTTCATGCACCACTTCAGATCCATGAGGTGCAACTTGGGCTCAAGGCGGCCAACTTAGAGCCCCACCTCAATTTTTGTTCATGCTTTAATAATCAATAGAAAGGAAGGTACCCACTACCTTGACATATTTGGACCAATAACAGTCCTTCACATCAAATGGTATTATCCTTTACTCCATTTATTTAATAGATATCTAATCAACTTAAAGAAACTATACTAAATTGTATAAAGCTTAGATATAGGAATATATATACCAAATTCATCAAGAAATCACAAGAAATTCAAATAAAATGCTATCTTGACCTAGATTCAAGTTATATTCCAAAATTTATGACATAAAGCATTAATTGATTAATTTCTTTTCTTTTCATAAACTCGAATGACAAAAAATAGTATTTATAATTTTATATCAGTATTTTTTGACTCATTAACCATAAATGAAATTTCTACTTCATTTGAAAAATGAAACCCAAATTAGGTAATCAATAATGACCTAATTTATTGTAAAACCTAAACTCGGTTCCTCTCTCTAAATGATCAAGTAATTAATAGACAAATAAGTACATAAACCCTAGATCTATCTTAGTAACCCTAATATGAGAGTATCTCACCAGGTGAACACTAGTCCAATGATGGGGATGATTATAATAACCTCATTAAGTCAAAAATTCTAGATTTGGGTACTATGTACACTAAAATAACTATAGCCCAAAAGTTTTGTTTTTGGAATTCAAGATCTGATTAATCAGGTACATGGGATATCTAAGAATAAGACTAGTTTTTTGTTATGAGAAATATAATATGAAGTATTGGGTGTTCTTATTTGAGATTATTTCTTGTATGAGATATACATGAAGTATTGATTTCAGTCATCACTTTAAGAACATACATAATGAAATAACTTATAGCTACTAAGTGTATATACTATTTCTCTCTCTGAATATAAGTTCAGCACATCCTCATTTCCCTAGGGTAGAGATACCCATAATGTAATGACCCTGACCTGGGTTATGAGGTAACCCTATTTTTTTTGGCTAAGTAAATTTCTTAGAAATTTAATATAATCCTCAAAGGTGTTTTGTTATCATGTGACACACTAATGTTTCAAGTTTGGTCCTGATTGAATGCTGTTTGAGCAATGTTCCTTTGTTTTGGACCAAAGTGTAATTTACCCTAGATGAGGGGTTATATTACAAAATGTCAAATATTGACATGTAATCATCATTATAATCCTATGCTGATGGCAAGAAACCTAGGATGAAACAAGAGTAAGTGACTCATGAACAGTTGAAAGTTCATGCAATAATCAGAGGAGATGATAATCTCTTCTCTTTGATAAACAACCATGGGTGATGATGGGGTGATAAGAAGAATATATTTCTTTGTGTTCTCTTCTTTTAGGGACATGAAAATCAAGTGAGTACTATGACACCTGATGTGCATGGATTAGAAAAATCCATTGATGGATACTTCGAAAAGTATCAGTTCATCTTAGACTTTGGTTCCAATATAAAGATATGTGTAACAAGTAATGTTCCAAGATGAAAGAAAGATCCTTTTATATGTGTGGCTTTGTTAATGACAATATATAGATGGAAATGATGAGGATGTGATGTGTTTTTGACACATGTGATAGATACCAAAGTAAGGAATTCTGGTATCTAAGAAATATCAGGTGGTATGGGAAAGTAAAAACATAACTCCTAATCAGATGATTTATGTTGGTTACCTGGGATGGCCAAATGTGAAATCAGTCTAGTTACATAAAATAGTATGTACATCATATATTAGGGGTTTACGGTCTACATAAACATAACTTTAATAAATATATTAATTGAAGGAATAATTGTAGAATCATTTGAGAAAAAGCTTATCAAAGCTAAAAATGTATGATAAGACCTATAGTACCAAGTGGGTGACAAAACGTAACCATAATCTCTCCATGAAAAAGAAATGTTAAAACTAAGTGGGGTTTGACACCTGAATCATTCAAAATATGAATAACACTTCTTTGATATAGAAGGTGTTACCTGACATAGTATATATACTGCAAGTCAATAATGAAAAGGAAGTTGAATATATATATGACAGATTCAAATGACAACCTTGTGTGGAAGAAATTTATGCTGGTCAAAGTTCTATGGCATCTCCATAACATCAATATGTTAAGTGTATACTTTATGATATAATGAATGAATAATATCTATCTCCCTTTACCTGGGATTTCGGGGACAAAATCCTTGTTAGGGGTTTATAACTTGTAATGACCCTGACTTGGGTTATGAGGTAACTCTGTTTGTTTTGGCTAAGTAAGTTTCTTATAAATTTAATATAATCCTATAAGGTGTTTTGTTATCATGTGACACACTTATGTTCCAAGTTTGGCCCTGATTGAATGTCGTTTGAGCAATGTTCCTTTGTTTTGGACCAAAGTGCAATTTACCCAAGATGAGGGGTTATATTGCAAAATGTCAAATATTGAACATGCCTTTAGTGTTTTAGCATCATAAGATAGAGAATGATGCTAAGTGGTGGCTTGCGGATAGCCTAAATTCCAAGATTGAACATGTTTGAATAATGCTAGTACCTTGTGCACCAATTTTGGTACAAATTGTAATTTACCCAAAATGTGGGGTTGATATGCAAATTACCACCTATAGAGTGTCCCTACTTCCTCTATGTATAATTTAGAGGAGAGATAATGAATTATGCACCATGTTTGAATCAATTATGAGTGATGGTACTCTTGGTGATGAAATGACCAAGAAAGGGTTTGAATAAGAAACCCTAACTTGAGTTGTATCTAGTTGAAAAGCTTATATGTGAGTGTCTATCGGCCAAGGAGCCATAGGAGGAGTCCTATATCGTTTTTTGGACTCTTGGAGAAGCCCATGATGTGCAAATCACCTCAAGTAGGTGAAGTTTATCGGTTTACAACTTCCTTAGAAAAGTTGTATCAGGTTGTGAATAAAGTGGTGATTTTGTTGATATATTTTATTCAAAGGGATAGGTAATGGAAGAAAATTCATCCCTAGATTATACTCAAGTGTTTTTCATGTCAATATAAATGTTAATTCATGCATGTACACGTGTCACCCATGCATGGACATGTGGAACCTAGTAGCTCAAATTGATGACACCTCATTTTCACACTTCTTCATGAACAACAAGTATATATACCCCTTCTTTCACCCCTTAGTGGAATTTTTCGAATCTTACCACCCTCCCACCCTAAGGTATCGTGCATAGGGTCCTTTTATCATGCAGGAGTGAAGTGGTATCGTTCATAGGGCCTTGGGTATCATCCATAGCAAGTTCATATCAGCCAAGTAAGGTGGTATCGGCCAAGTAGGGTGATATCGCCCATAGTGAAGTGTTTTGTTCACAAGTGAGGGGGATATCGGCCAAGGGTGGTGGAATATCATGCATGGGTGGAGGAATATCGTGCAATAGTAGTAGGGTATCCTACAAAGGTGCTAAGAAGAAAGAAGGAGCTCATACTTAACCCTAAGGTGAGGCAATGATCATCTTCAACCTTTGATTGAAGCATGATTTTAGGGTTATGATCTTCCTTTCTTTTCTTCTTCACCAATTGCTTATCCATGGTGATTCTTTGCATATAGAGGAGTTGTGAAGTTCATATTCAACCTTAGTAACGTGTATCTTTGGATATTGGAGCTTTGAAGTTGTTCTTAAGGTGGGTTATATAACTCAAACCCAATTATATTATTATGCACCTCCAATTTTGTCATACTTGTTGATCTACTTGCAATTTCGATTTCTATTGAATAATTGATGATCCTTTGAGTTCTAAAAGCTTCATGGGACTGTTTTCCATGACTTATAACAGTAAGAACAAAGGTCTAGAGGTGGATGGTGATGACATCATCAAAGGTAAAGTGATATCGGGTTCAAGCACACAAGCAAGCACCTCTAACCCGATACGGTGATGCACCTACTCCACTAAAATGATATGGATACGATTGTATACCTTCTTACATGATACGGTGGTGTAGTATAAACCTCTTGCATGATATGAGGTCAAGCAAAAACCTCAAAAGTGATATCGGGTTCAAGCACACACACACCTTAAAGCTGATATGGTGTGAGCAAGCACACACACACCTTAAAACTGATATGGTGTAAGAAAGCACACACACACCTTAAAACCGATATGGTGTGAGCAATCACACACACACCTTAAAACCGATATGGTGTGAATAACACACACACCTCTCTTCCCAATATGGCGTGAAGCAAACATACACCTCAAGAGTGATATGGAAGCACACATACACCTCAAACCCAATATGGAAGCATACATACACCTCAAGGTCGATATGGTATGCACACATACACCTCTAGGTGATATGGGTATCAAGTATACACCTTTAAAATGATAGTGGTTTAAGTATACACCTTTTGGATGATATGGTGTTGAGCACCTATCTCTAAAATGAGATGGAGGGTAACCCAATACACTAGATAACAAGAGTGGCAAGGTGGTTAGTACCCTAGTACATGTGATGGACAATAGACTAAAGTAGGGTGTGGCCAATATCTTCAAGTGAGGTGAGGATGTTACACCCATGAAGGGTGAAATTGATACACCATATGAATGGTAAGGTTGATACCTTAATGGTTAAGGGTATGAGGGATATGATGATGCCTAGATCGATATACACCTAATCCAATACATGTGTTCAACTTGACATACATGATTCAACCCTATACCCCTTGTAAAGGTTAGGGAAAGACACTCTTAGATGTGATGAGTGTAACACCAAGTAATGGTGTGGCTAATACCTTGATAGGTAAAACACCTAAAGTGGTTGATAATGGTCAACTCTATATCAACAATGCCTTAACCCAAGATGAGTCCATATCACTCGATTATAGTTGGGTAATTCAAGTGTGTGACTTATGGCCAACACATTACAAGATAAATGTGATGGGATAGTGCATAAATTATTAGGATGGGAAATACCCTAATACAAGATAATTGATGAACTAAAGTAAGTTAAAAGTGATGAGGAAAGTGATACATCAAGACATGATAAATATCACATCCAGCACCTCAAGGTTGATACACCTTGATGCACCTTAAATTCATTATACTTGGATGAGTAACACATGAAGTGTGTCATGTCAATTGTTACATTGAGATGTAATGCACTTTAATTAGTGCAAGCTAACATACATTGAGAAAAGTTCAATCCAAGATAATAAAGTATGATGTAATCAATATCCTAGAGAGGATGAGAGAGAAACTCATACCTTGTGTTGATAATCATTTAATGACAAATGATGAGAAAAAATAAGTATGATTGCATACTTATGATATGAATATATGCTCCTAAATGTGTGGAGCAATGAATTAGAGTCTGGCCTGATAATATTAACTTGAAACCCTATTCATCTATAAAAGGAAACCCTAACCCTAATAATGGGGAAGGATGTATTTCTCTTATTGCATAAGCCTTGTAAGGCATGTTAAATACTTGTACAACAAGTATAGTGATTAATGGCCTTGTGAGCCATGTGAATAAGTTGTTTTCTAGTGAGAGGTGACAAGATGTGTAATGGCCTTGTGAGCCATGTGAATTAGTTTTTGCCTAGTGAGAGGTGATAAGATGTGTAATGGCCTTGTGAGCCATGTAAATAAGTTGTTGCCTAGTGATAGGTGAAAAGATGTGTAATGGCCTTGTGAGCCATGTGAATAAGTTGTTTCCTAGTGAGAGGTGACAAGATGGGTAATGACCTTGTGAGCCATATGAATAAGTTGTTGTCTAGTGAGAGGTGACAAGATGTGTAATGGCCTTGTGATCCATGTGAATACTTGTACAACAAGTGAAATTAATACCTTGGTCTGAGGACCTAGAGGTAATGGTTACCTGTTACAGAGACAACAATGTTCAGTTATGAACTAAGGGTTTGAATATCCAGATCTAGTAATCATGGTGACATTGTTAAGGGATGAGAATTCCTAGTAATGAGATAAGGGATTGAGATCCTAAATGTTATATTTGTTTTAAAGATTTGAAAAGTACTTGATATATGTATTATACTTTTCTTTGTAGCATCTGTTATAATAATTCTTCTTTCAAACTTGATTGATGCTAAAAGATATGGTAATCAATAATGGATAATCAATATTGTACATATGGAATTATGTGGACTTTTATATAAAAAGGAGGTTGAGGGCAACTAGTAGATTTGTTTTAGTTCCATGTTGTACTTAATGAGAAAAGATATAAAAATAAGGAATCATGCCAAGTTTGGAAAAGAAAAGAATTAATTTGATGCCTTAATTGAAACAAATAAAGTCTTTGATTAGAGACTAATAAAAGTATATTTAACTTGTGTATTTTGGTATTAAATCTTGTCTACACCTAGATAAAAGTGTTAAAAATTGTAGTTTACAATTTGGGATTAAAAGGATAAAAGGAGAGAGAGATATGAATCATTTGGTTTTAGCTAAAGTGATAATTTAAACAAATACGAATCAAAATGTCAGAAATAATATGAATTGCAAATATAATCTCGACTCCTTAGATGTCATGCTTAATATGGACCCATATACCCTGACTCCAATGGATGTGAACTTATCACCTACCTTTAGTCGAGAAAGGAAACTCTGGAACAATAATCACACTTTTCACTCACTCCTTTTTCTATCTAGTCTCCATGGTTTCCCCTATTTGCTTTCTCAACAGATTATTAACAAAAGGACAAACCTATCAAGCCATAAATCTACTGCTATCTTGCAATATTCAGGAAATGCCCAAATCCCTTCTTTGTCGTGATTCTAGGGTATAGTTGGGAACTCTGGTTCCCTATCTCCCATGCCTATGTAAGGCATCGAATAGCTCACCCTTCATCCCCACAATCCTCCTCCAATCAATTGCACATGTTTTCCCTTGCATAACACGGTTGATAACACCAATCACTTCGATGAGTCCCACACATGCAGAGGGCAGATGACAAAAGTATTGGATCATTTTGGACCTAGATGAGAGTTTTGGGATGGAAAGGAGATGACAACCGACCCTTCTCGATATTCAAAATTAAGAACTGTGAGGTAATCGGTCTTATGTCTATGTTTACCATAACACCAATTTTGGTCAGGAGTTGTTATTACCAAGTGTCAAACTCCTAGACCCTTCAGTCTTAACTCAAGGTTTCTTTGAGTATGTCAAAACTGGCCATATGTAAAGTAGGTCTCACCTATCACTACCAGGAAAGTATGACAAGGGTCAACCATAGAGTTGACCTCAACCATGGTTGGAACCACTACAACAAACATTCACATTAGTGGCCTTTTAGAAATGCCACTGAAAAAAAATAAACACCACTAAACATGTTTAGTGGCATTTGTTGACACTTCAAAAAATGCCTCTAGTACCAATGCCACTAGAAAGATAGTGGCATAAGTTGTAAATGCCACTAAATGTTTGGCTTTAGTGGCTTCCAATAAATGCCAAATAAAGGCCACTAAAACATCATTTGGCATTTATAAAAATGCAACTATCCATCAATTGGCTTTTATAGAAATGCCACTATTTGGAATTATGTTGGTGTATGAAACGATTCTTTTTTAGTGTAATGGCATATAAAAACATCCACTAATGACATACTAGTTCTGTATTACTACATTTTTATGGCTTTTAGTTATTTAATTTTTAGTTCATTATCAGGTTTTCTAATTGAATGCCAATTGCAGCCGAACTCAATTTTCCAAAAGTATGAATATTTTTTATTTATAAACAAATGACAACTACATGGGGAGGACATTTTACGTTGCCCCTTATATTGAATAAAACCCCATTGATATACTTTCATAAAACATTTTTCTATTCAATACTATAACTTCTACATCATTGGATTTGTCTCTTGTTCCCTGATATAACTATCTACATTTCAGCATGCCGACTTCAGAGCTCCTTCGGGAAATAGATTTACATTATGGTGGAATACTTGAACCACCTCCCAAAACCACTGGATAACATGTGATGCATTGCTATATCCAGAGTCACCTCCCAGAACCTGTAGCTACTTGGAGATTGAAATGAATGGTTGAACATATTCTCTTGTTCCAACAACAAGAATTGTGATATTCAATTTAGGAATAGACTTGTTAAGCTCGGCGGCATCATCTTCCATTGTGGAAGGCATCAATGTGCCATCCCTTTTAACTTGATCAGGTTCTCTATGATTCTTTTCTGAGTCACATATGAAGTAAAAGCATATTATCAGTCTTTGAGACAAGGATAGTTAATGCAACATTCTATTGTGAAGTTCAGACCATAATAACGAGCCTTGTAAAAGCATTGAAAAAGATTCCAGTGTTGGGAGTACATAGGGAGTGGATAGCAGGTAGAGTTATCGTCATTCAGAATGTCTTATGTCAGTGTAATACATTGTGAGAGGAGAAGCAAGATAGAAGCACCTTTTCAGTATCAGAGAGATTGTCCAGTCTAGAGTTGTACTTGGAAGATTCCCTCTTGTCAGTTCTGTATCAGGAGAAAGAAAGTTGTTGGCCGCTAAGGAATTGGCTCCCACTATTTGAATGCACCGGCATAGTTTCGCAATGCTCCAGAACTAGAAAAGTTAGTCAGATACATTCTTGTTGGACCATGCCACCTGGATATGCAATTTATATCTTTCATTCCAAACTAGAAGTTCAAGTGAGTAGACAATTATTTACCTTTTTACATCCATATGCACCCATGACATCCAAGAGAGTTATAGTGCCAATGAGATTATTGTTGTAGTAGTAATGGCTTCTACACACTTTCTCCTAATGATTTCAGAGCAGTGAAGTGTATCACATCATCAAATCTAGAGTCAAACAAAGAGAGTTTAAAATAGGTGTGCAATTCACTCCCATCTGCAGCAATGAACCACCATATTTGACATACCTTAAATCATAAGGAATCTTCCTGGATTGGCAGCTGGATTTCTTCACCTCCATTAGTAATTCGAGACTCACATGAAAGATCTTTGCTGAAATAATCTTTGTATTTCTTGAACCCTGGAGATTGAAGTTCTGGAGAGTAAATATACAAACAATTACTGAAACTATAACAGAACCCAGAAGCTCTTGCAAGCAAATGATATATAGTCTTCTCATACAATCTGTCAGCCCCATCCAAAGTAATAGCATAATCTTCTATAGAAGAGTTACCAACATAATTTAAGAAAACAGACATGTTTCATTCTCCTTGTATCATTAGTATTCCACTTACCTTTGAGAATAACAAAGCTATGAGTAGTCAACCCGTTTTAGTGGTTCTGCTTAAGCACCCCCTTTGTCCAATTTGAAATAGAGTATTGTTATTGCTACTAAAATACATATAAAGAGTTATTGCATATACAAATACTTATCAAGACATCCTACATCATAGTTGTTACTTACATTATGGTGGAATCCTTGAACCACTTCCCAGAACCACTGGATAAAAGGTGATGCATTGTTGTAGCTGGAGTATTATGTATTTGCCCTCAAATCTTCCACTACAATAAACCATAAGACAATTAGAAGTTAATATAAACACACAACTGCAAAGTGCAGATATCAAACAACATATAATTACAATCAATATCTGGAAGTCCACTAATAAGCAACTCCAAGTCTGAACCAACAGAGATCCACCCAAATAATCATCCAAGTGCAGTATAACTATATATTTAAGTGTGCATGTGCATGCACACATATCCTTGTGCATGAAAACATGTCAAAAGATACAAGTTCTGTGTTATTGAAGATGTCAACTGCAAGAATTCATTGAACATAGATAGGAGTGTTTCCTTGTACTTTAGATAGGATGCCTACATGGATAATGGATAACTTGTAGTCAACTACTTTATATCTACTGGCAGCAATCCTGTGTTTCTTGTTGCTACTACTGTATTTTGTATGGCATCTTCAGTACATGATGGGTCATTACCAACCATCCTCATGGTAATAATTTGAGCAATGTTCCTTACCAATAAAACCGTCATCATTTGAGTAGTGGTCCTCCTTTTTTTTCTATCCCATACTAGACTGCAGGGTAATATAGATCCCAAAACATATAATCTTTAGGGAAGGTATAGAAACACCAAAGATAAGCAAAGTCATGATGGAAAGAGATGCCATGAAAGATTTATTAAATAGTGCATGAAGCAGATCCAGTTTACTGTAATGATAAATGGCTCACCGAAATTGAAACTGTTGCAGACCAACAGATTAGAAACTCTTACACACCAACATAATCGAGAAATTGTGTAAATCCTGTGGTATATCATGCTATAAGCCAATAGATTAGAGACTCTTTCTCGAAGAAAGCCTTCTTCTACAGATTCTTTACAAAATAACAACGAAATTTCCCATCAAAATTAGAGAACCATAGGTTATTGCACATCTAAAATAGATATTGCATCACATTAACCATAAACAAACCATCAACATAAGCCCTATTGATTCTATTGCCTTTAAAGCAACCATTAAAAAATGATCTACGATAGATGGATTGAATGAGGCCACTGCTCTATTTTCAGTCACTACTCAGCTGGATACTCACCAAGGGAGACCTAAACTTGCTAACCACCTTTGCTGCATATTGCTTCACAACTTGGATATGCAGGAATTCACAAGAGTTCCAAACAATGACTTACGATCATTCCTGCATGAGCACACATTTAGAAATCAAAATTCTCCAGGCGCCAGATACTGCTATCGATAACCGTACCTGCAATGATAGTATATAGAATAGGAGTATCATGGATAGTAGATAGTATAATGAACATGATTATCAAGTCATTGTAGATAGTAGAGAGATCATGATCATTTGATCATGGTCTTACCTTGATAATTTGATCAAGCTCTTTGTTTAGCACCTGGTTGAATTGAGACTCACTGACTCCGTCCCTAAAATGGAGAACAAATTGAGGCAAAGAAAATTACAAAAGCTTAACAAAGAAAAACACATAATCATGACATGGAATCACAAAAAGAGAGCATTTAATAAATATATGCCCATTGAAGAAAATCAATTTAACCAAATAGAATGAGTATGGCGTCAGATTGAACTAGGTTGGATTAATTTCCTATGTTCCCAACATTTGAATATATGTGTACGCGTACTTCTAGTAGAAAGTTATACGTATTCAATTTATGCTTTAACAAAACACGAAAGTATAGAGTAATCAAACTATGACAAACTATTCATTCTAATAAAGCCATTATAGCTACAACCAGACATCATAACACAAACAATCAAAGCAAATCGCATACAAGTACAATGAAAATTACAAAGGTCTAGATTATACCTAAACATGATAATCTGTTCAGGATTTCTGCACTTGGTACTTTGGTAGAAATGCACAAGACCTCCCTGTAGACATACACAACCAATATACCAAAACATATAAGATAAAAAGACCCCGTATAAAGATAGCCAATATGCCAATGCAAACTATAGATGATAAAAAGGTAGAGACAAGAAGGAAAAAGAGGCAACAAACCTGATAAGACCCTCATCCCCATTATTATCGGTGGGTTTAAAGAGAGAGTCTATCATTTCTACCTTGGGTCACTGAGTCCTAATAGCAACTCTATACTTGGAGATTAAAGGCCATTCTCTGTATATGGGTTTTTCGTCCCTTTATTTTTGTTGGGCTCAAATCTATATGTTTTAGTGTTCATTTTTCTTATCTGGGGTGTTCTATGTTGCTCTGCTTGTGTCTTAGGACTCATTCACCCAAGGTACAAATGATAGAATCTCTACGTGGAGCTCTTCTCATGGAAGGACTTTCTTCTAAGACATCAAATGGATGCTCTATATTCTGTAAGGACAACCAATGAGAAGTGAAAACCATTAGTTAGTTGAATAAAAGGGAAAGGACCAGGCACACATAAATTAGTTAAATGAAATACATAAAAAGAGTTTACTTACAATGCCCTTCATGTTTCCACAACGAATGAGATCCTGAATAAGCCTGTGGTTGTCACAACACATAGAGAAGTTCACCACAACCCACTTAACAACTGATGTGCAGCGATAGAGTTTCTACAAAAGAGTTGGTGCCATGGTTAAAAACAAAAGCTTATTAAAAAAGGAACAACAAACTATAGATGTTAAAACTGGACGGGGCATCACCTTGTTGTTAAAATTCCACCTCCAATTATGTGGGAAAAAATATTCACCATTGCCAACTTTTAGCTGGGGGATGCAAAATATAGAACACATATGAATTACAGATACTCAGTGTCCTTTAGGATAAGAAAGAAGAAAAAAAAGACATATAATACCTTCGTAGAAGTAACGCACCTCAATAGGTACATAAGTGGGTCGCTTGGGCCTCCCTACATTAAGGCAAGACAGATTGTCTGAATACTTGAGCTCTATCTGATGATGTTTTCTGAAATAATCAGGGACAAGTAGTGTCAGTATATTACTTGTTTCATTCTAACAACTCGTTTTCCTTTACATATATAAAGTCGTGTTTCATCCACATACAAGCACAACTCAAATGAATTACCCAGAAGGTAAGATCTGAGACCTCAAGTGATGTGAGACCTCAAGATAAAAATCGATGTCGCCTACATCAAGAACAACATGATATGCCTTGTTGCTGTTTTCAGAGATATGAGAGGCTGCTTTAGACAGACGCAGAGCTCTAAAAAAAAGACACAATACTCAAAAAACCTCTAAAAATGTTACAACCTCATAGTATGTGAGGGAACATATCTACAAGAAACTTGGAACAAATTGCCTTGGAAATACAAAAAATATTTATGCATGGTAGAAACTTGGAACAAATTACCCTGAAAAACACCAATAAATATATAAATATAGCCTCATTTAAAATATTGCACCAACTCGTCTAGGATTCATCAAAATGTTGGGTGGAGCTTGAAGATTGTAGTGTGGTTTCTAGAATCCTGATCCCTATAATGTTAAGATATCCTACAGCATGTGATCAAGTAATGAAATAAAAATTAATATTACATAAGAAATATATCATGATCTGACATGATGAAAGTTGGCCCCTACAATTATAGATAAATATTGACTAAGTAAGCTATCCTGTAGCATGTGATCAAGTAATGAAAGAAAAATTAATATGCCATAAGAAATATATCGTGATCTGACATGATGCAAGTTGGATTTGAAGCCCACAAATATGAAACACCCACAATATGCATTCATTCTTATATAAGCAATTGCATTCCAAGATATTATCAAACAAAATCAAACCTGCATAGGTTGGGAAACAAAAAATCATGGTATACAATGTGTGGCTGTCATACAAAAGGGACAATTACCCTATTACTGCAATAGTTTTTACATTCAAAAAGAATTATTTAGTCCACATCACCCATCCACATTAGTTGTAAATTTTGAATATCCAAACCATAATAATCCATTTACTAGTTGAGTAATTACAAAATGGAAAGAAATGGATCAAATAATTGTAACTCATTTGCAACTAAATTTTTCATCCCTACCCACAAACAAGAAGCTAAAACACGGCTGATAGCTAAAAACCACAAACCAATCATAGTGCATGTATCATCCATAATACTAAGATTCTCCATAACAAAAGTAAAAGCAGGTCAAAACAAAATAGGATTGTTATTTGGCAACATTGTTTATGACAATGGACATGAAACACCATTATTTAGATCGTCATGTACAAATAAAAAATTGGATTAAATAAAAACAAATATAGCTCTCCTCTATTTAGATAGTATCTAAGAATGCAATTAACTTTAAACTTCATGTCTTGCAACAAATGGAAATGACTTTAGATACTACTTTTGTTTTCAATTGTGTAACAATATAAGCAATACTTTATGCTCACCTTAGCATCATATGCGTTTTCGGCTATGCTATGATGTTGCCAACAACATCATCAATAGATTGATATTGATCATAAGGTCTCACTAGAGGATCGTTGCCCAAGAAAGAAACCTCTACAAAAACAGAAACAAGTGATGAGCCTAAAATTGCACCTCCCACCCTTTTCATGGGGTCAACCTCAAAGACTCGACCGAATGCAATTCTAGCATCTGGATCTGTAAAACTCAGTAGATACACATCTTAGAAACAAAATATAGTTTACATAACAAATTTATATAAATGTAAAATGAAGTGCAATTTACACAAATACAAACATACTTGTCCCTTCTTAAATGATGAATGTCTTATATGGAGTGGAGTTTGCATTGATAAGTTTGTCTGCATAATTATTTTATTTTTGTCATAATTCCATAAAAGTCAACATGGAAAATAATTGATACCACACATCTTGTATAAAATTTATTCATACTTGGCCGGTGCCAACATGTTGTGGTGGACTGATTCCTGCTCTAGTTAAGGCAAGTAGCTCCTCTAATTTTTGGTTGAATTCATCCTTTTGTTCTTGAAGTTTTGCATCAAATTCCAACCGTTGTTCTTCAAGCTTATCCGGGAAATGCTTCCTTTGTGCTTCTTCAGCTTCTCGGTATTAATGATTCTTGCCCCAGATATCAGAAGGTGATGGTCCAAGTCCATAACCACGAACATATCCTGGTCTCTCTTCTCCCATAACATGCCTATAAATTTCATCTGAAGTAACATCAGGTTGTTTTCTTAGTAGCTCTTCTCCTACCTCAAAATTTTTTTCCTACATACAAAAAATCATAGGAGATGCATTTTATACCAAATATATACCTCTTTGAAATTATTATATGTAACATAATACTATAGGATATTATGTGTTGTACCAAAATTTTGGCGGATTCAACATCAACTATACTCCCAACTTTTTTACGATGAGTTTTCTCAAAAAACATTATGGGATCCATTTCTTCGCCTGTTTCCTTCTCCATCTTTATCATTCAAACAAGGTTATTGTAAACATCAAATAAATGGATGCCATCAAACTGTCTAAATGGATCATAAAAATTACTAGCTTACATCATATTTCAGACATGCAAATGACTTGGTTCTTGTTGTGTGGCTAACCTTTTAAAATTTTCTACTTGTCTTGTTAGTTATAGACTTCCTCTGTGGAAAACATTGCAGTATTGTGCATAGTAATTATCTATGCGGTACTGTAAGTATCAATGAATAGAAAACAAAATACCTTTCCTTTATTACTCCTCCAATAATCGACAAGAAATTTCCAATGCAACTTGTCCATGCGGGGATCAACTTGTTCAAGATGTTGTTCGTATGGACTATCTTCTAGGAAGTATAGTCTCCTTAACTCCCACTTGTGGTCCTTCCATTTATTTCCTAGTCTCTTCATTGTCCACTCCTTCATATCTAAATCCATTGTGAATTTACTCTACCGACATAAATATTATCAATTAGAAGCTTCATTTAACCATTTAAAAATAAAATTTAATAATATACCTTCACAAAATTCCGTATAGAATCTTTTTTATTTGCTGGAAATTGTCTCCAGTCCTTGTAGTTTAGTGGAAAAAGATTGAGATCTCTTGTAATGGTTGTCAGAAAACTTGATAAGTGACATTAGTTTTCACCTACTGGTTATCCAAATTGATTTTTCTCAATGGAATTGGATCATCAGACTTTCTTTTCCAGACTTTTAAACATTGTGTTCGGCCATGTGCTCAATGTTTTTGACCTAAGCATTCATTCATAAAGTATAAAATATATATGCAAAATTATATATCATTAAATGCAGCACTATAAATGCAATGATATGAATGAAATGATTACCTATCCCATCAGAAGGTGTTGTTGTAACATTTAATGACTCAACATGGTGATTAGAGATGTCATTTTGGTCCATGTTATCAGGAAATACATTGCTATTTTGGTTACTGGCAGCTCTATTCTCTACAATTCTTGAATGAATAGACATGGGAGCATTGACATTAGGCACATATGATAGGTGTGAATTTCTTAATCGTGTAACTTTATCACCACTTTCTTTGTTGTGCTGATTTTTGAACCTTGTTCCCATCTCCTTTTTAGTTGTGCATGTTTGATAGGATTTCGAACTACCAACCATATTAGAGTTTTGGGGAGACGTAGCTGATTCGATATTTTATGTAGAGCTAGCTGCAGTTTTATTGAATTTTGTTTGCTCTATCATTACGAATTTCAGCTGGAAGGGAAGCTAAATTTTTTTTGGAGCAATTTGAGGATGACATGTTCAAAGATTGCCAACAACCATGTCATGTAATGCTAGGTAAATGAGTCGTCGTACAAGAGTCATTGTTGTTGTTCTTATCATTCCTTGTGACCGTCTTATTATGGAATTTGTCATTGTACGGTTCTCTCATCTTGAGTATATCAAGTCACATAAAAATAAAGACATTTAAAAAAATATTGAACAACATAATAAAATTTTTATAATTAATATTTAAAAATGAAACATAGATATTTAAGCAAATATAATTATAAAAAATAGTAGAGACAAGGATAAATTTGATTAAGAAGAATGTCAGACATGCAAAATGCATACACCTAGCTAGAGCACAATGTGAGATAAGAAATTAAAGAGATACATCGAGCCAAAAAAGGCTTATTTAAGTCAAATAATAATGACAAACTAAAAGAAACATTGGCTGCTATTTTTTAATCTTCTCATTCGAAATTGTCATCATCATCACTTTGAGATACACTTTCATCATCCTGCTAAATTTGGGATTGGTCTTTTTCAATTGTTGAACTATCAATAATAATTCCTTCCATATCCAATCTAACTATGTCACAATCAGTATCTTCATCCTCTGATGTCATTGACGGCCCATCTCTAATTTCACCTTGCATACACGCTTCGACATTCTCAATACAAGATCATTCTTCCATGTTGAACATATCATGTGGGGCCATCTTTACAGCAAAATGCCACCCTTTTGCAGTGACATCTTCTACATAAAATACTTGTCCAACTTGAGATGCCACTACATAAAATACTTGTCAACCCATGTTCATCATGCTTGATTCCCCTCTTTGAGTAGATGTCCACCCAATCACACTTAAATAATATCACCTTAAAGTGTTCATAATAATTGAGCACAATAACATCCTTCAAAACACCATAGTAGGTAACATCTCTAGTAATTAGATTGTGGTCAGTGGTTTTAGAATAACAATTATTCTTAGCTACCAGAAAGACTCCACTATTTTGTGTTTTTAGATTTGCATCTTTTCCTTGGTATGAAATATGTGACCATTGAAAACATAGCCCTTGTACTAAATGGCCAGTTGATGTGGACCTTGAGAAAGAAACTTGATTTTATCATCCACCATCTCTGTTCTTAGGAGTGTCTCAATCTAACAAAAGAAAAGTTTGTTAGACTTTATTCATGAAGCGCAACAAATTTAATTAGCACAACTAAGCTTACATGTTCCTTAAACCATCCATCAGATGAGTTACTATGTATTGTCTGAACCTCCTTTAAGGACATATGAGGATGTTTTTTCCTAATGATATCTATGATAAAGTGGATTCTGGCTTAATTTCGTGGATGGAATTTCTTTTAAGGTGTGTAGGATGTGATGGAGTGGACTTTTGGAATCCTAAAATGTCCAATGACGTAAGTGAACTCATACATGTTGAGTTGTTTTGATAATCCCAAGTGTTCTAGTAAAGTTGGAGTTTTGATTGAGGTTTATATAATGATTTGGATCCATAAGTTTAGGCCTATTTGAGGAATTTAATTGATGGTCCAACAATTGAATTTTGGCACCAAATTCGTGTACAAGGTACCTTGAATAGTGAGGAAGATATGGTAAAAATTGGATAACAATTGGATGTTCCTAGATGAAGTTAATTAGGTTTGAAATGTGTGAAATAATGTGCCTTTTTGGTGTTTATTAGACCTAAGTTTGGTTGTCACGCTTCCCTGGCTTGAGGAGCTGTGGATTGCTGACGTACACCCTGTCCTGACCATTGGATGGGTCGGAACTAATGGCTCAAAGGGTGTCTCCAAGAGGAGTTAGACATGGAATTGTAGGTGTGAGGAACTGGAAACTGGGATCGCTAGTTGTGATGGATCGTGGCTCTTTTTTAGCTCTAAAGTGGACAGTTGCCTTTGGTATAAGGAGAGAAGTCGGATGACCCCTCATCTGAAGCAAACCACCACCAAACCAGAGAGTTCCAGGTCTCGCTCCTCCCCACCTCCCCACTGCCTTCTGTAGGTGACTCACGAGGATGAAGACAGAACTAGAGAGTAGTTTAGAGGGGATCTTCGAGCAAGATGAAGAAAGGAAATGAAGAGCCATGCTTGGGGAGTTGATTGCAAAAGTTTTGTGTTGTCCGATGGCTGCTTCGAGTGTCACTGAAGCCAAGCATGGCAGGAGACCAGCTCGGAGCTAGGGGTGGTGCTTCAGGCTATTTCAACACCAGCTATGAGTTCCCTTTGATCTCTGCTAGTCGACCGAAGCTGCTCAACCTGGAAAGAGGTCCAGGGGCAAGATCCCCTTTTTCTCCGTCGTGGAAGAGCTTCATGGTGGACAAGGAGGACCTAGTGGTGAGATTTTTATCACCGGAGACGAAGCCCTGCGGCCACAGATCTCACGCGCTGGAGCGCAGATGGTCGCGGGCCTACCTTTCATGTGAGGGAGAATAAAATAAGGAGCCGGACCAGGTCTAGTCTAACGAACCGCCCTAATCCAAGGCTGAACCGGACATGATCACAAGATAGGGTGGTGTCAGAGAAGGGAGGAGGAGAAGCTGAAGCAGACTTGAGCGTTACGGCGGCTGGCGCAGAGGAGCTCCGCCGAGTCTAAACCCAGCTGATGACCACTGTTTGCTCATCGTGGAGCCACGACGGTGCCTGAGAACACGGGAGAAGGGCGCCATAGATGGTGGCCGTTTTCCATGAGGCCACGCACACGGGCTGCAAGCATCATGCGCCAGAACGCGGAGTTCGCGTGGAGTGAGGGTGAGAAAGAGAAAGGGGAGCAGACTGATCCGACTCCCAGTCAACCACTCCGAACAGGGTCCAGGTCTCTAAATAGGAAGACAAAATCAAATAAGGAGCCACGCCTCTCATAGGCCACGTGGCCGCGCGTGATTGGCTACAAAAGTTAATAATTCAGTAAATGCTCAGTTCGTATATAATTCCTAGTAATTAGCTCTATTGTCAGAAAAATACAAACAATATACTAAAATGTTCAGAAAAATGCGTAGAACAAGATGGAAGTATAATATCGGGATTTTGTGTAACTAATATAGTTGATATGATGTAAGATATGTAATGCTTAGTTCATGGATAATAAATATCAAAGGATGATATAAAATCATGGGAAAATGTCAGTAACTCCATAATAATGTTTATAGTGCACCTGATATCAGTGATGATCATGTTGATGCATGAAATCATGTAATTTGCTTAACATGGCTAATTAGGTCTAATAACCCTAAATAAAATGCAATAAATACTTATGTGCTCAATAAATGATGAGATTTATAGAAAACCCTCATATCAGTCACAGAAAGATAATATGTAAATCTGAGATCAGTTTTATACATGAAATTCATGTTATATGAAGAGCACCCTTAATACAGGTGATGTAACCCTAATATGGTTAATGAAGTGAGATATTGTTAAATATGTTCACATAATAATGTGACACATGAGTATATCCAGTTGATGAACTATAATCTGTAATATAAGATCAATAAAATAATCCTAAGGCAAGAATACAAGTAATCATGAGAATATCCAAATGAGTAAGCAAACCCTAAAATGGACATAACTAGGGCTAAGATGATGAGAACCTGATAGTGATATGTGATCGTGTCTTAATCAGGGGTTGACCAAGATATAGATGACATGAGGAATATGTGATTAGAATGATCTGTCTCTTTGGAAGGTACGCCATTACCTCTTACTTGGATTATTATACATTATTCTTGTGTTATATGTGGTATCATACTTGGCATATGGTATTCGATGGAATGATTGTTCTTGTATGATATCTTGCTTGATTTTCCATACTTATAACTATGAACACATGAAACATAAGATATCTGATCCATCATATGATAGCACTAAACTCTTTGGTAGTACAGTGCATTGAAGTGATATCAAACTCTTTGGTAGTATATCACATGTGTTAGATCTCAAACTCTTTGGTAGTAGATCACACGTAATATGATCTCAAACTCTTTGGTAGTAGATCATAAGGCCTAAAAACATCAAAGCCCTAGGGGTATATGTATGAGATATATGATGGAAATGTTCTTAAAATATATGTGTTCTCTTTTGTTAATGAATATCTTTTTGCCTATATATTCTTTTCCTTATATTTGTTTAATGCTGCCAAGTATTAGTTTTATCTTATTGCCAAGATATGATGAGAGGTATATAAAAGACATGTAGGCGTACTCAGTATAATATTCTTGAATATTGTGCTATCGTGTACCACATTTAATATTTTGTTTAGGTTTTGGTTATTCTCTTAAAGATCTAGGATAGTGAGAGTTGTGTGACGAGCTGATGTACAGGTGGACATGTTGTCTTAAGATCATGTAGTTTAGTGGTAGTACATGTATATGTATTAGAAGTTTGTTGTTCAATATGTAATATCAAATGCTATAACAGTTCATGTTGTAATTATATGTTGAATGGTGAACATATTGTTGTATGGTTTTATTATTGTTCATGTGCATGTGCTACTGTGTTTCCTTCTGACTTCCTATGATTTTCTTCTTCTTAGCCTAGTGTGTGGTATTTAAATTGGGATTCTTGCGGAGGTGAGGGTTTCAATTTGGACGTGACACATCAGATTAAGTTTTAGAAAATCTGGGGACATCACAGGTGGTATCAGAGCATAAACAATAGCAAAGCCTGGCATTTTCTCATTATGCAACTCAAACTAAAGAAAACCTTGAACTTAATAATCTTTAGGGTTAGATTAGTTGTCTTTTAGAGACTAGATCTGACCTAGCCTCTAGGTTAGCACCTAGATGTCCAAGAACCAGGTCTAGACTGGTGCTTGTTGAGTAGCAAGTCCTTAGATGTCGTTCTTTCCTTGTAGTGCAACGGTATGGGACGTTGCACTATTTAGAAATGGCGTGCATCAAGGGAAGAGAAACCCTAGACATATTGCGCACGTTTTCTAGAGTAGCTACAGTAGTGTACCCCTTGTTCTCACCCTTTTCACTAGTTTTCATGACATTGTACTCTCTACTATGTGTGGGACACTCATTTTTAGGATTTGGTTTTGGATTCCAATCAGATCGAACCTTGATAGTTTTCTCTGACGCTTGTTTTATTGGAGAAAAACTATATAATATTTTATTATGTATATGTATTACAAAAATGTGTCTCCACGCATGTATGAGTAGGAGGTGATCATGTAACCTAAGTGAAAGTGAATGACATCAGTCTAGAAGAGAGAGTAGTTCTAGATTAGATGTCTAGAGCCTTGTTAGAATATATGATAGATAGAATAGATAATATAAGTTTTGATGATATAATGTAAGTCTTATATAGATGATATAAGATGGTTATGATGATATATGTTTTCCTTTAAGGATTAAGGTTCAGTTTTGAGGATTTGAGATAAGTTTTGATGATGCAAGTAACTAGGCTTTTATGAGGTAAGATAAGATAAGCTAAGACAAGTTGTGGATCAGCCTGAGCTTCAAGCTCTTTTACAAAGGAGGACCTCTAGTGTTGGGACCAATTTTAGGGTTAACTCTAGAGAGAGTGAGACTCATTGGGAGAAGGTTAGAGAACCTAAACTCCAAGCTATGAGAAATACGAGAAATATGTGATATGATAGGTCCTAAACTAGAATACTCCTGAGTGATTGAGTTGAGTTGCTTTATGCATGATTCCTATAGTTTGTTGAACCCTAGATGTCCTTGGGAGGACTAAACCCTAGAGTTGGAGAGAGGTTGGTTATATGTGCATATGTGAATAAGGAAATACGAGTGCCTATCATCTGGGTGAGGGAGAGAGAGCCCAAGACCCTGGAGGAGGTAGTTGTGTTGGTTTCTATAAAGCCTCATGCTCGGGTTGGTGGTTCCCATGTAGGACTCTAGTGGTGTACATGTAAGAAAGAGATGATATATAGTGTCATGGTTAGAGATCTATGATGAGAATAAATTATTGTGTTTTGGTTTGTGCTTATGTGGCGAGCTTGTAAGGCTATCAATTAGTGCCAGTGAGGTATACCTAATAACCTTGATCAGGGAGGAAAGATAAAGTATATGCATATGTGATACTCATAGAGTTGAGTTAGCTCAGAGTGATTGAGCATGACACTGCCCTCATGATATGGGTCAGGAGAACCTCAATTGGGCTAGATAAAGTTTTGATATATGTTTCACAAGCCACTCACATAAGTTTGTTTAGCATAACCATGATATAATAAATGTAAGGATGTGATCTAATCTCAAGATGTGATATATGGACATGATATAATGTAAATCTAGAGATGGTATCATTGATATCAATGAATAAATGGTTAACCATATACATGAATAATGATGATAATGTGATATTATTGGTTAATATTGTGATGAAATCATTAATAAATGTTGTAATTTATGATGAGAAATGGAATAACATCATATGAATGAAACATGTTACATGATGTGTTAATCTTAGTGCTTAATATAGATGAAAAATATAGTTTGACTGTTATCACAACATAATGTTTATGACACCTCGATACAATCTAGATGGATAAAGTGGGTTAATTGTAGTTAACCTCCTCCAAAAAGGCATATGTTGATGATGAACATGTTATAACAATGAGCTAAATAAAATGTTGATGACACCTTGATGTGATGGGTTAATATTAATTAACACCTTTAGAACATGGTAATATGATGTGGGAACCCTAATGCAAGGATAAAGAAAAAAGGATGCAGCCCTAACATATAAGATATGTCATGACATAATCAAAGTTTCTAAACCCTTGTTTCAATCTTTTATGAAGGTGTGTTTCACCTTAGATTTTAAAACCTTGTAATAATGGTTTAGATATGAGTATGGGGCTTTATTTTTGGATATGTTGCACCTAAAGTGGTGCCCGACATGGATGATGTTTTCCCTTGGAGTATGAGAACGACTGAATTTTGAGGATGAAATTTCTTTTAAGATGTATATGATGTGATAAAGTGGATTCTGGCTTAATTCCGTTGATGAAATTTCTTTTAAGGTGTGTAGGATGTGATGGAGTGGACTTTTGGAATCCTAAAATGTCCAATTATGTAAGTGAACTCATACATGTTGAGTTGTTTTGAGAATCCCAAGTGTTCTAGTAAAGTTGGAGTGTTGATTGAGGTTTATATAATGATTTGGATCCATAAGTTTAGGCCTATTTGAGGAATTTAATTGATGGTCTAAAAATTGATTTTTGGCACCAAATTCGTGTACAAGGTACCTTGAATAGTGAGGAAGCTATGGTTAAAATTGGGTGACAATTGGATGTTCCTGGAGGAAGTTAAATTAGGTTTGCAATGTGTGAAATAATGTGCCTTTTTGGTGTTTATTAGACCTAAGTTTGGTTGTCACGCTTCCCTGGTTTGAGGAGCCATGGATTGCTGATGTACACCCTATCCTGACCATTGGATGGGTCGGATCTAATGGCTAAAAGGGTGTCTCCAAGAGAAGTTAGACATGGAATCATGGGTGTGAGGAACTGGAAACTCGGATCGCTAGTTGTGATGGATCGTGGCTCTTTTGTAGCTCTAAAGTGGAAGTTGACTTCGGTACAAGGAGAGAAGTCAGATGACCCCTCATTTGAAGCAAACCACCAGCAGACCAGAGAGTTCCAGGTCTTGCTCCTCCCCACCTCCCCACTACCTTCTGTAGGTGACTCACGAGGATGAAGATGGAACTAGAGAGTAGTTTAGAGGGGATCTTCGAGCAAGATGAAGAAAGGAAATGAAGAGCCAGGCTTGGGGAGTTGATTGCACAAGTTTTGTGTTTTCCGATGGCTGCTTCGAGTGTCACTGAAGCCAAGGATGGTAGGAGACAAGCTCAGAGCTAGGGGCGGTGCTTCAGGCTATTTCAACACCAACTATGAGTTCCCTTCGATCTCTGCTAGTCGACCGAAGCTGCTCAACCTGGAAAGGGGTCCAGGGGCAAGATCCCCTTTTTCTCAGTCATGGATGAGCTTCATGGTGGATGAGGAGGACCTGGTGGTGAGATTTTGCTCGCCAGAGACGAAGCCTTGTGGCTGCAGACCTCACGCGCTGGAGCGCAGATGGATGTGGGCCTGCCTTTCATGCGAGGAGAAACAAAATAAGGAGCCGGACCAGGTCCAGTCGAACGAACCACCCTAATCCAAGGCTGAACCGGACATGATCTACAAGATAGGGCGGCGTCAGAGAAGGGAGGAGGAGAAGCTGAAGCAGACTGGAGCGTTAAGGCGGCTGGCGTAGAGGAGCTCTGCCGAGTCTAAACCTAACTGATGACCACTGCTGCTCGTCGTGGAGCCACGATGGTGCCTGAGAACATGGGAGAAGGGTGTCGTAGACGGTGGCCGTTTCCCATGAGGCCACGAACACGGGATGCAAGCATTGTGCACCAGAATGCGGAGTTCACATGGAGTGAGGGTGAGAAAGAGAAAGGGGAGCAGACTGATCTGACTCCCAGTCAACCACTTCAAACCGGGTCCAGGTCTCTGAATAGGAAGACAAAATCAAATAAGGAGCCATTCCTCTCATAGGCCACGTGGCCGCATGTGATTGGCTACAAAAGGTAATAATTCAGTAAATGCTCAGTTCGTATATAATTCCTAGTAATTAGCTCCGTTGTCAGAAAAATACAAACAATATACCAAAATGTTCAGAAAAATGTGTAGAACAAGATGGAATTATAATATCGGGATTTTGAGTAACTAATATAGTTGATATCATGTAAGATATGTAATTCTTAGTTCATGGATAATAAATATCAAAGGATGATATAAAATCATGGGAAAATGTCAACAACTCCATAATAATGTTTATAGTGCACCTGATGTCAGTGATGATCATGTTGAGCACGAAATCATGTAATTTTCTTAACATGGCTAATTAGGTCTAATAACCCTATATAAATGCAATAAATACTTACGTGCTCAATAAATGAAGAGATTTATAGAAAACCCTCATATCAGTCACAGAAAGATAATATGTAAATCTGAAATCAGTTTTATAAACAAAATTCATGTTATATGAAGAGCATCCTTAATGCAGGTGATGTAACCCTAATATGGTTAATGAAGTGACATATTGTTAAATATGTTCACATAATAATGTGACACATGAGTCTATCCAATTGATGAACTATAATCTATAATATAAGATCAATAAAATAATCCTAAGGAAAGAATACAAGTAATCATGATAATATCCAAATGAGTAAGCAAATCCTAAAAGGGACATAACTAGGGTTAAGATGATGAGAACTTGATAGTGATATGTGATCTTGTCTTAATCAGGGGTTGACCAAGATATAGATGACATGCAAAATATGTGATTAGAATGATCTATCTCTTTGGAAGGTACGCCATTACCTCTTACTTGGCTTATTATACATTATTCTTGTGTTATGTGTGGTATCATACTTGGCATATGGTATTGGATGGAATGATTGTTCTTGTATGATATCTTTCTTGATTTTCCATACTTATGGCTATGAACACATGAAACATAAGATGTCTGATCCGTCATATGATAGCACTAAACTCTTTGGTAGTACAGTGCATTGAAGTGATCTCAAACTCTTTGGTAGTAGATCACATGTGTTAGATCTCAAACTCTTTGGTAGTAGATCACACGTAATATGATCTCAAACTCTTTGGTAGTAGATCATAAGGCCTAAAAACATCAAAGCCCTAGGGGCAGATGTATGAGATATATGATGGAAATTTGCTTAAAATATATGTGTTCTCTTTTGTTAATGAATATCGTTTTGCCTATATACGCTTTTCCTTATATTTGTTTAATGCTGCCAAGTATTAGTTTTATCTTATTGCCAAGATATGATGAGAGGTATATAAAAGACACGTAGGCGTACTCAGTACAATATTCTTGAATATTGTGCTGATGTGTATCGCATGTAATCTTTTGTTTAGGTTTTGGTTATTCTCTCGAAGATCCAGGATAGTGACAGTTGTGTGACGAGCTGATATACAGGTGGACCTGTTGTCTTAAGATCTTATAGTTTAGTGGTAGTACATGTATATGTATTAAAAATTTGTTGTTCAATATGTAATATCAAATGCTATAACAATTCATGTTGTAATTATATGTTGAATGGTGAACATATTGTGGTATGGTTTTATTATTGTTTATGTGCATGTGCTATTGTGTTTCTTCCGACTTCCTCTAATTTTCTTCTTCTTAGCCTAGTGTGTGGTGTTTAAATTGAGATTCTTGCTGAGGTGAGGGTTTCAATTTGGACGTCACACATCAGATTAAGTTTTAGAAAATCTGGGGACATCACAATATCATAGTGCTCCCTGAATACAAAATATGTGCAATATGTCATTGAAATATGTTATAGCATTTTATTAATAGAAGACAGTTGTCACTAAGTTACTTAATGTAGGGTTCAATTGCTTCACAATTGAATAGTACATGCTTATGGGCTTGTTTCAATGTATGTTCGTCCAAGACACATGTTACCATTTTACCAATACCACGACCTACTGTTGAGAAAATAGACCAATCATCACCGTTAAGTGTTGGCTCATTTTCCAAATTTGCTTCATCAATATCGTTTCTATTTGTCCGATTTAATTTTTTTTTCAAATCCATCCAAGTATCTTGAACAAAAAGTTAGACACTCTTCGGCTATATATCCCTCTGCTATTGATCCTTCTAGATATCTTTTATTACGAACATATCCTTTTAGGGTCATCAGATACCTGATAACAAAGTTGAGGAAAATATAATGACAAATTACATTCCAATAGGTAAAGTCATCACAACATATGAAAAGTTACCTTTCAATTGGATACATCAAATGATACTGAACATGGCTGGCTATCTTAGCTTCATAAGCGAGATGGATTGATAGATGCACCATTATGTTAAAAAAAACATGGAGGGAATATCTTCTCCATCTCACAAAATGTCACAGCTATTGCATTTTCCAATGCAGCAAAATCATTTGAATCTATGACTTTAGTGCACCACCTTTGAAAATAGTGACAAAGATTAATAATACATGACTTAGCATTCTTATTGGGAAAGGACACAATGACAGCTAATGGCATAAGTTGTTGCATCAGCACGTGATAATCGTGACTTTTCATTGGTAGCATATTTTGATCCTTCAGTCGTGCACATCTAGATATATTAGACGCATACTCGCCTGGAACTTTGACAGATTTTAGGAGGTTGCAAAATAATATTTTTCATCTTTTCTCATTGTATAGAAAGCTGGAGGTAGGATGGTATATTTTCCAACAGTTTTTGGATGAAGCGGAAATATGATTCCCATATCCTCCAAATCCTTCCTTGCATTCAAGTCGTCCTTAATTTTATCCTTCAAACCTAGCAATGTTCTGACAATACTCTCACATATATTCTTCTCAATGTGCATGACATCGAGATTGTACCTTACAATGTTAGTTTTCCAATATAGTAGATCAAAAAGTATGCTTTTCCTTTCCCAATTATGTGTTGAATCCTTACCTCTTGGCCTTTTCTTACCAATTACAACTCTTTCGTCCTCCAATTGTGACAAGATTTGAGCTCCAGAAGGAGGTTTAGGTAGACACCTAAATTCTTGCTCACTGTCAAATGCCTTTGCTTCTTTTCAGAATCTGTGGCTAGTTGGCAATAACCTACAGTGTCCTCTATAGCAAACTTTACGGCTATGTGGCAACCAATGTGAGACAGTATCTTTATTACAATAAGGACATGCTTTGTAGCCTTTAGTACTCCAACCAGATAGATGTGCATATCCTGGAAAATCACTAATAGTCCATAATAAAGAAGCATGCATCAGAAAATATTCCTTGGTTCCAACGTCATATGTATGTACACCAGTATCCCATAGTTCTTTCAACTCATCAATCAATGGATGCAAGTACACATCTATATTTTCGGGTGAAGCTGGTCCAGGAATGAGTGGGGACAACATAAAATATGGTTGCTTCATGCACAACCAAGGAGGTAAATTATATGGATTAATCACAATAGGCCATGTACTGTAAGAAGTATTCATTATCCCAAAAGGATTAAATCTGTCAGTTGTAAGTCCCAATCGAATGTTTCTAGCATCTGCAACAAATTATGGATGCATCACATCAAATATTTTCCATTTAGGTGAATCTAACAGGTGTCTTAACTTGTCATCTTTTTCATATTCTTTTGCATGCCACCTCATTAAGGAAGAGGTTTTTGATGACATGAACAACCGCATTAGGCGTGGTATAAGGGGAAAGTGTCTGAGCACTTTGACAGGTATTCTCTTGGGTTTTTTTTTGCAAGCTCGTCATCATCATCTGGGATTGTAATCATTTTCCATCTTGATGCTCCACATGTATCACAAACATCTTTATCAGCAGAATCCTTCCAAAACAACATGAAACCATTTGGACAAAAATGAATCTTCACATAATCTAAGACCAACCCCGTAATCATCTTTTTTCGCTCATAAAATGAATTAGGTATATGTTCTCCTTCTGGTAGAATCTTCTTAAAGAACGTAAGAAACATATATGATGTTCTCTTACTCAAGCCATTAAGACAAAATAGGTGATAAAATTCTAGGATGCAAGCAAGTTTGCTATATTTCTTACACCCTAGGTATAATTCTATCTCAGAATCCTTTAACAAGATATAAAATTTGTCAGTATTGAAATGTTGATCACTAGATGGCTCCACTCCTTCTGTATTTCCATCTTCACTAAAACTCGAAAAAGTATCATGCAACATATCTTGTAAATTTCTAGCATTCAGGAAATCTCCCTGATCAGTAGGAGGATCCATTTGAACATCAGCATCTTCACCATGAAAAGCCCAAGAAATATAGCTTGGTAAGAAGCCATGCCACAATAGATGGCTAAATGCAGTCTTTCTGGTGTCCTGGTATACATTAGCACACTTTCTACACGGGCATACAATCTTGTTTCCAATCGATGAATGTTCAAAAGTGAAATACAAAAATTTTGATGCTCCACATAAGTATTTACTGCTCGTTCGGTCATCCTCTGCTATCCAAGACATCCATTCTATAAAAATAGTAAAACATATAACATATGAGTAAGTATGTCATATTAAAAAAGACTATACAATATGAGAAAATACTAGTGTAATCATGCAAATGAAGTTCACATGAGCCTATCGAACTAGGCGGGCGCCCAAGCATTTTTTGAAATACTTATAATAAGGATATAAGAACATAGTTATAATAAGGATAAAAGAGCATTTATAATGAAATTTATCAGTAATTTGTAACATAATAGGATATGCATATTTCTTTTTATTGTTGGGTTTCAGATGTGTCATTAGATAGGATGGATTTGTGAATTTGGAACATTCATGGGAACACACACTTCAGTTATAAGCATTCATGTAGCAACTTTCAGTTCCATTCATTAATCTCTTTTTACATCCACACACAGGGGTGTACCCCTAAACAGTAACTAAACAAAGGGGTTGGTGTACCCCTATACATGCGCATAATTAAAATAACTATTAATACAGACAAGTCTAGATAGATAGACAACTAAATACTACACCAACATGGTCCCACACAAGTAACTTTGAGGCCTTTTCATTGTGGCAATCTTCTCCTGAAGTTCAGAAAAGAAAGTAGCTATGAGGATTGATTGCTTTAAGACAAAAAGTGTAAGCACAAATTTTTTTGTCAGGACAATTATATTTGTTAATTGGACCTAACGTGGTCTTTTTGATGATTGTGATGTGTCGTAGAGGTCCTCACTGTATTTAGATGAATTTGAACTGACATGTGCCTCATCATTAGATTCTTCTGAGCTGGTTTCCTCCATCATGCGCTCATATCACCGTAGATGATCGGGGGTCTCATTGTTGATGTTGGTTATCCAAACTTTGATGGTATTATGGACAACTGGATAGAGAAAAAGCTTATCTCTATGACCCACTATCATCTTTCTAATCCAATCACGCCAACCGGATTTTGATATAAGATTTCCTGCCAAATCATACTCAACCTCGATAACATGTGATGAATTGCCAAAATTTAGGGTCACTTCACCAGGCGTGTAGTGTCTTCCGTTTAGAAAACGCCAATGTTTGGATATGGTTAGTTGGTTTAAGGAACGATCATCTAGGATGATGTCCAATTGTTCTTCTTCAGGGAACAATAACATTGGCATAGAGGCCCAATTCATAGTGATTGTTGTGGGTGGACAAAGACTGCAAAATATTAGTACTAACAATTGTAAGTACATATAATGATGTTATATATTTTTAGAAAAAGTAGTATAACATCAGATAAACTTTTATTTCTTGTCATAACCAACTTTATTATGGTGGACATGATAGCTTGAAAAGAAATCTGAGAGAGGAGATCATGTCCTATATATTTGCAATTGGTCCAATGTTCACTAATCCTTCTTTGAGAATTTCAAGGAAGTAACTAGTATTTTCTATAATTTGATGTATCTTGGTATTTCATACAATGAGGTGACACTTATTAACTATTTGTTAAATCAACACTCATATTTTAGATTATAAAAGAGGTTACTGGTGTCTAGCTTATTTTGTATAGGTGTGAGACATATTTAATTTGTAGTATCCATGCACTACTATAGAAGGTGTGAGACCTATTTAAAGAGGTTACTGGTGTCTTTCCAAATTTTTACTATAGTCTTGTACTTATGTGTTTATCAAAACAGTACTACAAGATATCTTATCATCTTATTATTTTGATAGTACCACAAATTTTATGACAAGAAGGATTTATCTAAAAATTGTAAATTTTCTAAATGAGTTATGTGAGGTTATTATTCTCTGACCTATATGTAAATGTGATAGATTCCTGCCTCTTAAGTTTTATGATTACATGACACTATGTTTGAAATACTTTTTATAAGGGAAAAAGAACATAATTATAATAAGGACCCAGGCACATTCCAATCATTTTGAACTGAATAAAAAAATGAACAGGAGCCTGGGTCCTATCCGCTAGTATCAAAGGAGAATTCTTAAACCTCAAAACCACCAACATGGTTTCCAAACCTACAACCTCAACTTCTACAAGCTCACCTTCTACAAACCTTTAGAACATATACAGCCAGAAAGTATCAATGACTGCACATATCAATGACTACAAAGTCTATCATGCAACTTGCTTGGCACATGAAAGAGAGGCATGTTCAGTTGTATTGGCCCAAGTGGAAAGAAAACCCTATTAGGGATAGGTTTAAATCTGACTCACAAGAACTATTTGGAAAATTGTTTGGCTAAAACTAAAGTAGGCATACAAATTGTGGTATGCCCTGAACTAATTGCATTGGATGTATTGAAAATTTCATGCCCCACACAGTAAAGTTGTAACATAAAAAAATTCAAACCTAAAATCAGAAATGCACACTGCAAATTTTAGCACGATTGTGTATGAATGCAAAACAATACTGAACTAAATTAGGATCAATCATAGGGATTGGTTAACCGAATTACCATTGACATCTAATTGTTTAGAAAATAGGTTAAGCCAAGGTCAACCCACATTAACAACCATAGTAAAGCCTCATCATGATTTACAGACCAGTTGCGGACTCCTAACACATGTATCAATGACTGCAAAGTATGTCATGCAACTTGATTTACACATGAAAAAGAGCCATGTTCAGCTACATTTTCACAAATGAAAACCAAACCCTATTAAAGGTAGGTCTAAATCCTACTGATGGACAGAATTTGGAAAACAACTTAGCTAAAAATGAACTAAGCATACAAATTGTGTTCTGGCCTGAATGTATCAAGATTATGAGATGAAACTACAACAACAATAATATGACACAAATTGAGGAAAATGTGGCATGAAACGAAGTGGTGGCTCATATCCATGGAAAAAATCATATCAATCCAATCCATATAAGAAAAACACAACTAAAGCTAAGTGTGGGAAAAAATAAGTAAATCTTAAGTTAAAATCTCTATTGAAATCCTGTATAATTTGGCTTAGGAAAATATTTTGTGCCCAATCAGTAAATCTTAGAGGACATCAAAGACAAGTATTAGATTATCTGAATCATCACTCATATGAATAATGTGTGTGAGATTATCCTTGAGAACAACATAGGATGGGACCTGGATGCATTCTTGCAACTGCTACCTAAGGAATACGCTAAATCAATTAGCATGGTTCCTTTCCATCTCATGGTTACAAACAATATGTAGATGTGGTGGCTAAACCTCTTGAGATCCTTTAATGCTCACTCGGCCTATTGGTTTGGTGTCACTATCATGAGCAATATCAATAACAAAGGAGGAGCAACCTGAATAGATTATCCACGCTGATTTGGACTTTGAGGTAGCTATAAAAATGTCATATTTTCTCTGGTGAGTGGCTACCAAAATTTTAGTTACAAGAGGGAGGTTGAAAGATATACACTGCATAATTGGAGACATATCCCCATCAATGGATGAAGCAGGGAAATAATACAACGCATGATCAATCAATTCCATGGGACTAGGGAAGGGGCAGTCTGTAGGTTACATCAGGGTTGAATGACTCAGCCCACAACTGGTCTGTAAATCAGCCTACACATGATCGATCAAGTACTGTAGGTTTCTCACAACTTCTCAACAACAGGAAGCAATGTTGGTCAATAACATTTCTACCCAGAGATGGAATGTGATTCCTAAAGGTAAGATTCATGTCAACAAGGGTGCTTCCATTACAATGATGGTGGGAGTTGTCTTAAGAGCAATCATCAGAGATGTGAGTGAAAATATTGTGATGACAACATACCTCTTCAGAAAGTTGCAAAGCTTAGAGGAATTGGACTGAGGTGATCAGAGTCCGTCACTCGAGCTCACCGGTGTAGGAGGGGAAGATTGAGTTTGTGGCGGTACTTCGGCTTGGCTCGGTCCAAATAGGTGGCGGAGGAAGGTTCCCAATGACAGAGATCCGCCCACGGCCGAAAAGTTGGAACTCCACCACTGGCAAATGGCACACAACGCACCACCACCAGTCTCCACCAGCACCAAGCTAGGGCAACGATCGGCCAGGTCGACGCTCCATGCGCTGGTCTAAGGAGCGGAGAGCTAGATCAATCAGGAAAAAGTAGAGCGCTAGATCAGACTATCGTGATTTTTTGGAGCGAGAAGGGGAAAACTTGGAGCGGGAAGTAAATATTGTGCTACCAATTACCTTTCTAATTTGGTATGGCAATTTAAGATTGCCACTAATTAAAAATAAAAATGTTTTTAATGTTATGTCCTTTTTAGAAACTCTATAATAGGTGGTTTAGAGGCATTTTATTTAAAAATGCATGTATATTAGAAAGATAGTGGCTTTTTTTGATAAAAGCCACTAGAATAAATGCCACTATTAGACAATTTTGTTGTAGTGAACGGGGAAGCACGGGAGGATGAAGATGACCACTGGGGATATTACCCTGATACCCTATCCTGCATGATCATACATGATCACAACTTAAAGGGAAAAAGGGGTAATCCTTCATTCTCAAAAGAATCAGCCCGCGTAGATAGGGCGTTGATGTGGTGCAATCACATCGGCAATACTTAGGCCTACATGTTGAATTGATAACATGGTTCAAGCTGACATGTCTGCATGTTATTGGTCCAATGATATTAATTTATAAAAATTATAACTAATAATTGGTATATCACAACATAGCAAGTTAATATATGATTTTGATCATAAAATGAGAGGAACACAAATAAAATAGTTTCAAGACCCAGATCTATACCAAATTTTAAAAGTAACTAAAGTTGCCAACTTTAATGTATAAAAAACATGGAAATCCTAATTTCTTGGTCTTAATGAATATACTTTGCTTAAATGGCCTTAATTGATAAATTTTAGTATTTTTGGATAAAAAGGATATATTTCCCTTAATTTGAGATCCATAATGCATATAATTTAAAATTAGGGTTTGTGAATTGAAAAGTCATTAAATGTGATAATTAGGGTTTGGGAAGCCAACACCTTAATAAAACCTTATTTTGACCCCAAAATGCTAACTTAGAACCCAATTCAGTAATATGAGTCTATGAACAAAATAGTAATACTTGGGTGTTATGCATTAATTTTAGGATGATTATCTGCTTAATCTCAAACTATACTTGTTGCTTGGACTTTGAGTTACTTCTGAGAAAGGTATGCAATTACGCCTATGACTACTCACCTTAGCCGAGTTCTATGATTTCTCAAATATTATTATGATTGCAAATAAATATTTGAATGTTTATTTATTTCCTACAATCTATGAAGTCACTATGGATATCATTTTAAATAATTTTAACCTACTCAAACCATATATCGATCTCTAACGATATAATGGGTGTGGGGGTGAATGAAGTCATAAAGGGGATGACTAGTGATCAAGCTCGAAAAATCACCTTAGGCCAAGAGAGGAAGGCCTATGTTATGAAGTGTCCACATCATGGAGCAAAATCCTTAAAAGAGGGTCCCCCTAAAGAGGCCCGCCTAAAGAGATGGAACACAATTTAGAAAAGAGGATAAGGCTTGCAAGGTTGACACAAGAAAATGCTTATTCAAGTTTGCAATAGTAATTGTTTCTATGGCTAATTATATTGCTACACCTACATGTGAATTTTTCCCCCCATATACCAGTATAACTTGTTATATTGATCGTTATTTTGTTTCACGACATTTTAGGTTAAAGTGATGTTATTCTGCAAAATGGACAACCTAAGAAGAAATCACCAAATAGGAAGATACTTAAAGTTACCATGTGGGATTAGTTAGATAGTTTTATTTTCATTTGCAATCAATAAGTTTTCATATCATGCTAACTCCTTTTTGGAGAGCTTCTCTTTCATATTGTATTAAACTCTTCTCCATTCAATAAAATTTATAAAAAAAATTATCAATTGCTAAACATCAATCATGTAAATAAGATAATGACTCTTATGCTCTTGGTTCACCTTAATTGGGAGATCACAGGAGGAGGGGGTCGTTACAACTTCCGTTCTCAAATAAAGTTCTAATCGATTAAAACCTACACCAAAGATGCACACATGGCTTTTCCCAGCATGTTCTGCTGGAACAGCCTAAACTCGTAAAATTCTAATCGAAATATGCCAAAGTTGCATTTCCCTTACAAGACATTGATTCAGATTAGTCACACTTCAACACCCAAATCTTTATTTGGCTAAAGAAATAAAAACATCTAATTATGTTCCTAACCCAACTAGACAGAAAGAATCGATTACTCTTTTATAACGACTATACAATCCCTTCGAATATCATATATAATATTGATAGTTATATTGCCTAAATTTCGATGTCTGTAATTTCCATGATTATTACAGGTTAAAAAAAAAGGATAATGGCAACTTTTACAGGCTGCCCCTGCGTCTTTTGCCCAGTCATAGTCCGGATAGCTAGCGGGTGGTAAATACAACGCTTAGCATGGAGCTCGAACCCGGGTTCCCCCTGGAGGGGACACCGTGCCTACCACATGAGCTACGCTGGCCGGGTTATCATTCACCCCAATACAAAATGATCGATCCCAAGTCCTCACACTGCTACTAATGCTCATGATCCATCTACTCCCAAACCTGTGGACGACTCATTTTCTACTCCAAAATAGACTCCTACTCCATGGTTTAATGAACTTTATTATACTAGTTTTGGATTTACATGTGGAGTTCTTTCTCCATTTTGTTTTTCATATTCATGGTGTTCCGACACCTATACTTTGACATTTTAAGCGTTCCCACACGGGCCACATGTATCCCACAGCATTTGCTCTATCAAATGCACAACTTTATGTTCTACTCCCACCTGGCTTCTTGCGTTTTTGCCATCAGCCTGGTTATAATATAAGGTTACGATTATAAAAAGAAATCAATTTACTTGAGGAGTGGCAGTGAACCTTTTGTCATCCATTGTGGTTCGGAAAATATCTCTTGTCCTTGCTGCAGCCTGTCTACCGTTGCAGGTCCTTTCTTTCCTTTCTAAGTAGTGAATAGTGATGCCTGAGAACTTTGCTACATGCAGTCATTTTCAGTGTTCCCTGTAACAGTAAAAGCTCGTCAAAAAATATCTGCCGTTCGGTGGGTGTGACAAAAGCCGGATCCTCGATCAGGTTGTCATCACTGCCGGTCCTTTTCTCCTAAGCAATTGTCGTATCGCGACCCCATGGACGACATTTGGCATTTGTACTGGGTAGCTGCTTCAGACATTACATGAGTAGCCATAAGTTTGGCGGGTGATGCTGTACTAAAGAGGGGAGATGCCGAAAGAGCCAGGTGTACGATTACAAGCGAGCGTCGTGTTTAAACACCAGCCACAAACTTGTCAGCGGTTGTGGGCGTGCATGGATCGTAAACCAAACAAAAATTCATGATGCGTACAAAATGTGACAAACCGTTAGTTTATAGTATATTTGTACACAGCATAATCAAAGTTTGCAGCCCTGAGTACACTACCAGTCTCCTACCAAAATAGTCCTAAATATACACCAAACTAGCTAGAGTGCATGTAGCTAGTAGATCCAACGAATTTGAGGGTCAGTATTAGTAGTTTTAACTAGTAGATCCAACAGTTCTGGAATGTAGACAGCATGTGATTAACTGTCACCACAATCGATCCATCGGACATCGTACGCCAAGCAGCTGCTTGAGTGTCTCCCCAACAGTACTTAGGACCTCAACTTGTTGGTCTCGCTGGAAGTGGAAGAATGTATCATTAACGCCAGAAAGAGCAACAACTAAACGCCTACTTGGAGAAAGCACAGACTGCCTGTTATACAATGAACATCGCTCAGGCGCGTAAAAATAAATCGTGGGATGTACTACGCAACTGGGAACCCGATCGATCGCCGGTGCAAGGCATTGATCTGGCGCAATGGTTGAAATTAATGGCGGGCGCCTTTAAGCGCGTTGAGATCAAGACTGTTAATGATGAGGAGAGGGTCGAAGCTTCTGAATAAAATGCCGCATGGGAAACATGGTGAGGGTGGTCATTCAATCATGAGTAATGATATAGAGCACACCTCTTCCACCAAGACTTACACCTAGATCTTGATTAGGGCAAATACAGAATACGAAGCGACCGTCTGGTACTATATATAGAAAATGTTAGCACGGTGCTAGAAGTCGAAAAGTTTCGAGACGACTGAGAGGATAAAAACTATACAAGGACTTGTTATAGTGATAAAAGTCATTAAGAACAATATCAATTCTAAATCAAAATTATACCAATATAAATACTAAACAGTATTATATATAATTATGTACATCATGTTTGATAAATTATATATATATATATATATATATATATATAGTCAGGCTAGAATACACTCAAGTGTGTTTGCATATCAAGACTATTTTTTGCTAAATGTAAACCATTGATCTTCACCGTCATACTATAACTAGGCTACATACAAATTTTGAGCCCATTTGAATGAGTGTAAGTCACTCATCCAAGGGCAACGAAATCGACGCGCGAAACTAATTTGAAATGCATAATTTTTACAATCTTCATAACATGAGCTATACATATCCAAATGTGATCAAATTTTGCGTATGAGTTGTTCACGAGACGTTTAATAAGATCAACGGATTAGATTTAAAAAAAAATATTACATCATGAAAAACTACTTGAGTGTATTCCGCTCCGGATACACTCGAGTGTATTCTAGCCTGACTCTCTCTCTCTCTCTCTCTATATATATATATATATGCAGTTTCATATTTATACTATATATATATATATATATATATGCAGTTTCGTATTTATACAATATATATATATATATATATATATATATATATATAATATTTATGCAGTTTCATATTTATGCATACTACAGTGAGCATTTTTAAACAAATATTACTTATAAACAAGTACTATAAATACTATACATATTTTTAATATGTATTACAATACTTACTTTATTAGTGCACAATGCTAATTGTGTGTGTACGAATTATTCTGTGACACACTCTCTCTCTATGTCTCTCTCTCCATCCATCTCTTATATTTAATACTCCATCTCTTGTAATTAATATTCCATCAATCTCCATCCACTACAACCTTGTGTCTATTAATTACAGTCTCTCTCTCCCTCCACTATCTTCATTTCTTTTCCAATGCGCTCTCTCCATCAACTAAGACTAACTATTCTATCTCTCTCCTATCACAAAGCAATAATGACATATTTTCTGCACAATGCTAATTGTGTCCTGCGCATATTCTCGAGGTACGAGTGTGAGTTTTGGTGGATGGGGTGTTGCATAAATAATTTTCCTTCAATCATGGCTACAGCTAAATTGATGGTGAAGCCATTGTCCACAGGACCAGAGATCCTCTGGTATGCCGTATTGCATGTCATTCCTCTCGAGTAGGCTGGGAGTTATACTAATGCATATTAGGTCATAGATTCATAGTGGGTAGCGGCTAGATTGCGAGATAAGAGTGTTAGGGCTAGTTTGGTAGGGTCTAGTCGGATTGGAAAATGTTTTTGTGTTTTCCTTTTACTTCAAGACTTGATATGTCTTCCTCCTTTTACGAATATGAGTGAATGTACTACTCCAAATTAACCCACAACGTTATCTATATCAAGTCAAATGATTGATTATTTTAATCAAATCTCACAATAATATAGATTAGAATGTGGCAAGTTGATAATTTTCTTCCAAAGACATAACCGAATGTCATCGCTCGATATATGCAATGGATCGATACTTACGGTAACTTATATTTTCAACAATACGTTAAAATCGAACCACGTGGCTACACAGTTCCAAGTAATTGCCACCCACTATGACATGTACTAGAGTGTAATTATCGTGAGTTTTGATAACAAATCACTCTTTTAGAGCATCCCGACTAGGAAGGATTGTGGCTTCTGAAAAAGCAGCCACTTAACTGATCTAAGCTTTGGTGGACCCAATCATTTTGGGATTTAAATAAATCATCAAAATCTTACTTAAATTGTTGAGAATACTGAGAGAAATGGCAATGATGTGGAACATCCCTTGTAATCAAGCTCCATGCACTGTTGTGACCTTCAATGTACCAGGAAATGAGGGTGGTGCATAACATTCCCTCGGTCCCCCTTTTTAAAAAGTATTATAAAAATTGTAAATCAGTCCCTCAATTGTGAGAAGAATTTTCAGAAGTCCTAAAATTCATAAAACTAGCAAAAATTTTGAAAAATACAACCAGAAAATTGTAAAATATAAAAATCTCACATTTTCCCATAAATGTTGAAAAAACTACTATTACAAGGAAGATAAAATCTTTGACTACCATGATGGTTGAACAACCTTTCAATCAATAATCCTATATTGTGGCCCAAATTCTTCAATTTCAAAACTTTTGATTTCAATATGTTTTAAGTTTTGATCTTTCCATATTCTCATAATCATATGTGACCCTAATTCAATTTCAATGCAAAGCCCTATTACAGATAGCCATGACCTTATTGGGTCATGGATCATTATCATAATCTATGCAATTTGGGTCATAGATCATGACCATAAACTATACCATTTGGGTCATGAATCGAGACTTTGAATTAGACTACAAGTCTTATCCAAAATAGGCATCACACCTTTTCAAATCCCTACATCTAGTAGGTACCTTGAGAGGTTCCTGGGATACAACCTTAAAGTATAACACATAGATGCTCATACACCTTAC